>KN538380.1:1543823-1600441 GCA_000797535.1 Trichuris suis
TTCACGCCATGAGTTGTTGTCAAAGCTACTGCATCCGATTACGGTACTCACAACGGCGAAAAGGCTAATTATCCGCGACATCAGGGCGGAGCAGTACGGTCGTGCCCTAACTCAGGTAGGCGTCACTTGCCTGCCCTTGCCACTTAAGGTGACTTTGTCTTTCACTTGAGACAATGGCAACGACAGAAACAACGTGACCAAAGATTATAGTCCATCGAATGGTCACCGTTGTGCAAACATCACCATGGAGCCTCCTATAACTGGGCAGTTGTCATACGAAAGACAACACTGAATGGTCATTGATGGAGCTCGTGCCCTTCTCGCTTGGCGACCACCGCCCAAAGGACACAAAAATTTGTTCAACCCATTGACAAGCTCAGGATGCACAGTTGAGCTGGACTTTCACTCTAGAAATACCTACAGCGTCGTTCTTATTCTTGTACGGGCTGGTCAGGCCACCAGTCGAAGTATATATCCCAGCTGGAATGCTTTCCAAGCTTAATGCTTTCCTGCTGCTTCGATTTGTTTGCATTCTTATTCTGCTCTTCAATCACACAACGCAGGCGACATTCTGGAATTGGGAAATCACGAATCCCCACGATGTGGATTTTGGAAACTTACGAATGAGGCAGGACAATCCAATGTCCTCTAATTCTTATCGTCGTGACGGTTCCGGACATCCAAGGGACGTGACCAGGGGGCGTCTCCAGTCCGCGACTGTAATGTCCGCTGACGCAGCCAAGTCAGCCAACCGGTCTACGGAACCTGATGATGAAAAGGTAGCTTTGCTTTTCCACAATCAAGTCACTGCTTGCATAGATCCGTTTTGCAGATTTCATGCCAGGTTGATCGCCAGTGCCCGCGGGGACTGTTTTGCGATAACCACTACGGCTTATGCAAGTCGTACAGAAAGGATCAAGATCCCTGTCGAAGGGATAGTCATTGCACAGCAGGATACGACTGCATGTTTGGCCGGTGTACCGCTGCATTCAAGCCTGGCCGCAGAGGTGAGAATTTCAAAATTTTCTCAACTCACTCAAATACTACTAGTATATATTACGTGTGCATTAATCATGGACGCTCTTTTTCAAATTCGACTAGTTTATCCTAAGAGCTAATGCAATCCAGTTTTTGCCTAATGGAATTGATCCACGCGTACTGGCACTTGAGCTAATCCTTCTTCAGGTGCGAGATGCAACTCTGACAGAGACTGCTTACCACGTTTATGTTGTGCCAGGCAACATGGCGAGAAGGTATGCAAACCCAAGCTTAAGCTGGGTCACAGCTGCTTCGTACCGGATGGTGGGCTTTCCTACTGGCTTAACGAAGTATGCCCCTGTGACGACGGCCTCATATGTACCATCACTTCCAGAGTCGACGATTCTATGTAAGCAACAATGTTGACTATCTACACAGGGATTTTAATACCTTCTTTTGCAGAGCAACAATCGACTGGCTTGACATATGGACTGAACAGAATCTACTGCGGTGCGTCAGGTCTCAATGAAGAAGTCGTGTTGATGGGCCCGCTTGCCTGGCCTATTTCGTCCCGTTCCATAGTCTAGTGGCAATACGTGCATCTAACAGGTGCCTGTAGTATATTTTCTTTTGGAAGAACAGACTATTGACCTTCAGGGCTTTTTCCGTTGTTGCCTTCGCCGTAAACTGCTTATCCAGATTGGCTTGTCTCCTGCAGAAGGTCACCTAAAAACTTCTAAGCACATTAATTCTAACAAGACTTAACACATGCATACAACTTTCTGCTGAACACTCTAAGCTTTTCTAAAAACCATATTGAGCACTGCTCAACTCTAAATTAGCATAGCAGAGTTAAATACGACAAATGCTACGGAGCTAATTCATCTTGTCATGCATCAGGCGCTTACCCTACGCTCGAATTTGTCCACGTGGGAAAAATTAGAAAATGAATGCACTTGCTGACTTGAATGTGAACACTGCCTAAATAGATAACTGATTGCGAGCTTGGCATTAAGCTTGAAAAAATCTTAATAAGGAAACTTCGTTTACGTCTGCTTCTAGTGCTATCCTAAGAAGGAACCATAAGGAGCTGCTTTTGATGGGTTATCAGCGTGAAAGTCAAAAAACTGAAGGTAGATCTGTTCACATTAATAGAACAACTTCATATACCACGATAGGCTATGACCAAAATTGAAGAATGCTTTGCAAAACGTCCCGCACCTCTTCCACTCATCGGAAATTATTTGAACCCAATCTAAGGACTGCTTCTGCGCCAAGACAGAGATTATGACGTTGAAAATTTCCATTAACGCACTGCAATTTGAGGCCAACTTAGGAAGTCTACAATATTACGAACAGAGAAGACTTATGACGTCGTCGGCATTCTGCAAAAAATACTATCGTTTCACACCAACGGTATTCAGTTCGGAAAATTAGTAGAAATTACAATGACAAAAAGGTTTCACCGCCATTTTGTTTCTCAGAAAATCAGCGACAAGGAGTCAGTACGCATAAATGGCGTAAAACTTTTTGTTCCAACTTAGCAGTAATCGCTTCGGCTCAACAATGCGCGTTCATAAACTTTTGTGAACAGAAGTTACGCATAAATTTTCAAATTTAAGAAAGAAATGCCATTCTCCTTTCGATCTTCTTATTCCGAGTTGATCAAAGTGAGAAAAGTAAAAGCAATGGCAATCGAGGGCGCCCAATGTTACGAGAAGTTAATAAGCGACTTGTAGACAAAGCCAAAATGAATACATACGCTCAAGTGAGTTAAACCTTTAGAATTACTGAATTCAACTGCTGTTCGCAAGAAGCGTTTAGTATACTTGACGAAGAAAGACAGTTGCTCCTTACGCAATAGAAAAATAAGTAACAAAATATTTTTCCGAAACAATGATTATTTTTTCAAGCAACAGCATCATGGCGTTAATTCGAAAAACTAACAAACTAGGCAATGCGAAATCGGATTTCCCTGTTTACTCGAATGGCACAACTGTCAACTGGTAGCAAGCTTTTCCGCAAATAGTTACCAACAGTAAAAGTGCACAACAGCGTATTTGCGCAACGCTACTCACAATGCTATCTTTTGTTGACGTAGCAATCGCTGTTACATTCTTGTACTTTATTGGTCATCTTGAAGCTTGAACTTGTTCGTGGCTATTTCAATACAGACATAAAACGATTAAACGCAACTGCAGATAAGACAACGAAGTACCCCAGCAATAAGCGACGTAGCTAAATTTAAAAAATTCGTAAACTATTGTATATACAATGAAGAGGATAATTTATTTCCACATAATGGTGACTACGGGCTAGAATTTATGGAAAGCGGAAATAAGCAACTTGCTCTGTCAATATCCATCCTTTACAACTGACTGCTTTCGAAAGAGCTCAGAGAATCTCAATTTGTTCTCCTCCTTTGAATTGGTCAATGAACGTTGACTTCTCGTGCAAATGTACAATTCATGGCAGTGAAAAATTTGATGACGCAAAATAATAAAATAAATTCTCAAATTGAGGTGGGCGTTCCTATACGCGTAGGGGATAGACCGCGCGTCACTGGAATACGTGATGAACTATTAAAAAGAGACGCTTCTAACATTTTCGACGGTCTACGCGACAGATACTCATAACTTCAAGTCAGCCGGCGCTACTTGCAAAAAGGTAAGAACGGTACATAAGCTTTGCATGACATATAATCTACATAGACTTCTACTCTGATGCATATGAACAAAATTAACTGACAGGCTTATTTACGTTGAAATAATTATTATTCCAACCTGCACTTCTCTAGTTGTAGACAAGCTGAGATATAAATAAACGTTTAGGTCTTTAGGCGCTTTTGGAAACTGAATGAAACCAACGCTTAAAGGACATAAAACAAAATGTGAAACGAAATTACTAACATATCTGATTAAATCAAAGAAAGTTAAGATTGATAGACACCAAACACCGGACGAGATTGGCGTCGACAGCTCAGCCTATAAAACGCCTTCAATTATATAATATATTGCTGTGGTGAAAATAATGAAAACCAACGCGTCAGTAACGAAAATAATTTGCCTGAATAAGAAATTTGCATAACGTTCGATGTCGTTAGTTAAATGAACGATGTTTGCGTGCCTTTGCATTCTGCGTGGAAAAAGTAAAGTGAAAGAACAAACTTTCATACAATGATGATCTCCATGTAGAGTATACAAGTTTATTGTTACGGAACTGTCCCGTTGTAGCATTCAATAAACTTATTCCCGGTTAGGCCTAAGAATAGCTAGAAGAAAAGGCTTTACCGATAAAGGACACCACACCCACGAAAGTTCATTGTCTTCAAACAATACTTTAGCTTCGACTTCGCTTGCCTCTTGGTGAATAGAAGGAATGTCAATTAGTTGCCATGCCCCACCTATTTATCAACAATTCTGCACCGCCTGACACTGACTAATGGATTTCGAAATCACTTCGGTCCCACGCGAATTAAAAGCGTGGTTCAACGCGTTTGGCAATTTTGCTTTTAAAATTTAAAAAATGTTGGCCTTCTTGTCTTGACAAGAGCCCTCGAGGGAAGCGTCCTCAAAAGTGGTCTTCAAGAAACCGCGACTATGGGCATTGACTGCCCACGAAAAACTGCAAAGCTTAGCGTTGTTGCTACCGCTAAAAGACAAGCAGAAGATTTGCGCAATGCTAATCTTTCTTAAAAAATGCAACGACAAAAACGGCGTGTGGCAATCTATTTAACATTACGCTGCAGCGGATCAATAAGCTAATGCTTAGGTACAAAAAATTTGTGGCATTTGAAATCACTTTGTCAATAACTCCAAAATTAGAAATCTCAAAGGAAATAAAGCTGTGAAGCCAAAAGTCCAAAGTATGCCAACGGCAGCTAATTTCATGTTTCATTTCGCATTTCGTTCTGTTAGGTACATCTCGAAAATCTCATTCTTGAGTTCGTTCAGCTTATTGGAACTTGCAGAACAGCGCTGATGAGGGAAAGAGAGTAAACATAGAATATTATTATTCATATAGAGGCAACTTTTCTAAACGGACCGTTTTTTACGCCCCGCGGAAAACTGATTGTCTTCTGGCAACTTGCCAGCGCATAGGATGTGATCAATGAAACGTGACCTGCCAGAATAAGAATTTTGCATAATGCTGTTCGCAAGTCACCCTGGCAATCATGAGATCCAATACGAACATTTTATTTATCCTACGGCTACATCGAGTACTTGCGCAAAAAACTGACAGTATTGTTCGTCTGCCACCGGGTGACTCAAACATTTGTCTCTTTACTTTGCTCCATAATCGTACGGTATAGTTTCCACTAACCTTTTAACGCTGTTTACAAAACTCTGACTCGTGGAAAGCAAATAAATTTTCAAAAAAGTTCAAAGCACATTGGTGCTCTTCGCTCGGTTAACTAAGCATGATTACGAGTTCTATGAGGTGCCAAAAAATGAATGAACACAATCCAAGTGTAAATTGACGATTTAAATAATACACACAAATTAGGATAGTCATCTTTGTTTATAAGTTTTCATAATACAAATCACAAGGCTTAAAAATTTTTTAAGCTCAGAAAACAGGGAAGTACGTTAGCAGACATGAAGATCGAAATGTTAATGTTGATGCTTCTTGTTCCAGTAGCGTACGCATTCAGAAGAGCGGATAATGAAGGCACACCAAAGTCAACGCCGTAGGAAGTCGCATCAAAATTAAGCAGATAACTTTACATTGAGTTAGCCAACCTTTTTCAGCCACAATAGGAACTTACAGACAGGTTCGTTAAGAAATTTTCATCACTAGGAGCTTCGAGATTCAATAAAGTGAACAAACATATAAGGGAGTGCTTTAATGAAGTAGGCATTTTAACAAGCTACTTTTCCCGAAGGTTGGCTACACAAAAACTCAGTGCAAAAAATATTAATACAAATGGCTAAAATAGGAAGGCTAAGGTTAGGTATGCTTCTGAAAACACACCAATCATTAGCAGTAGCAGAATTATACTATTCTGTTATTACAAAAGGCCAACTGCTTATTTTGAGTGCGTTCATTCTAATTCTAACTTCAGAGATACCGACAAATACGAAAGGGCGAACGGATTTCTACACACCATTCGAACAGGTTGGGCAGAACATCAATGACGTGGTGCGCTAAGCTTTAAAGGATAGATTAAAATCAACAATGCGGACAAAATCGTAAAAACGCTGGTAATCATTGCAAACGCATCACATTGTTCCCTCAACCAGTTCACTGTGAATCATTATGACTAAAACTTAAGATTTTATGACTTTCTACGGATGAATGCCCACTATAACGTTTATCTTACCCGCAGCTTTCGTGACTGAACCGTTTGCCGCGTTCGCTGTGAAACGTCAAGATGAGGACAAGACGCAGTCAGCACTGTTATTAGAATGAAAGGCGATGTAAACAAATTAGGATGAGACGATGGTGACAGGATCAGCTGCGTTCAGAATGCAGCGTAGTTTTTGCTATTCATTGAATGCTCAGGACCGGAGGTGTTCTGGATTTCGAAAGTTCCGCACTTTGGGACGTGTGGGGAGTTCCGTAAATGTTTCCTCTTTTCCTTACGACTGCTTACCAATACGGGTGTTCGTTAGATATATTCAATACAAGTAGAAAGGGTGAGCAACTGGTAGCAACAAACGAAACAATCAACCTCTCCTCATCACATCAGCCCTGAACATATACCCCTAAGCGAATACCTGTTACACAGGCGTCACATTCATCAGTGAATGTGTTACTTATGGTTTCAGCTGCGCCAGGCTACTGTGCAAAAGATTCGTTGCAAAATATTATGGGCAATATTTTCATCTGTGACGTCACGTCATAACACTGCAAAATTCCATTTAATGGAGCACTGTACCTTCAACTGTTTCTATGAATACAGAACTATCGCAACTTAACCAGCGGCATAAATACTGACGGATATTTTCGAAACCTCAGACATGCGAGACGACTTGTCAAGTGACAGTAAATGAATCATTAGTACTACATTCCAACCTTCATAATTCTACTACGAAGTGCCGTTTGTTCTAAAGTGTCACGTTCAATGATAAGGTACAAAGCTTACCTCGAATAAACTAGTAAAACTATGTCTAAGCAAACAAGTTGCCGTATATGAATGCGTAGTTTCTCTTAACAGGCCTGAATAGTTTTTCATTGCTTTCTTTGTACAGGCTTTGGCCTGTTTAAAAGGGAAAAGTTTTATTTGTATTCACAGAATACATACTCGAAGCTCTCGAGGCATCCGTAGCATGGATGCTTCGGGAGCTTCGAGTACACGTTCCGCGATGGCTCAGAATTTTTAACTGCCCCGATTCAAGCTGTTTAGTCGCAAAACAAAAATCAAAGTTAAATAGCATCCCTTATTACAGAAAACATTTATAAAAGGCCTATGACGAAGAGTAAAACTGCGCCCCAATTATTCGCGATTATGTACAACTATGGCGCTTTAAGCATTGGCGTAACCTCTGTCCTACGAAGTTTGACAACGTTAGTTCATTATGTCCAGGAAAATACCTAATCGCACTGATTGAGGCTTTGAAAAACGCGTATAGGACACCGAAAGGAATTTAGGAGCGGAACAGAATTGGAAAATAAAACTTTCTCTTTTTATGGGAAACGGAATCACCCAAACGGAGAATGGCGATTAGATTTACTAAGGCTATTGCGGAAAGCGCGAAAACAACTTCCCATTTTCAACTTACGCCGCCCATCTATCTCTCATTCTTATCTTACTTGCACAATTGATTGTGTGAAATGAAAATTTATCGATAAGCAATTTTTCTTCAAGACCACATGATCTCTTTTAGTCTTTGTTTAGGCAGCGCACATGGACTTGCTTAAATTCACGTGCAAAGCTTTGCAACGGCAAAAAACTGCAACTGGAAAAAACACATGCATTTTTGATAATCGCTCCACGCTTACATGCTTTAAAAAAAGGAATGACTTCCTTCCAGCACGGCGACGCACACGTTGCTCCTTACAAGCCTTGAGGCGTTAAGCAACCACCACTGATTTGCAAGAGATAGCAAAAGAGTAGAATATCTTATTCAAATGTCTAAACGTGTTAAGCACTCTTAACAAGAAGGCCAATATCCTGTCCTGCAGCAGAATAACAAAATTAGACTCAGACGGAGTACTGTCGTAAAAAATAAGCCATTCGAAAACAAAATTCCGACAAATCAAACAAATTGACTAATACATTGGGACAACGCCTTCTATGCCCGCTTACTGCAGTAATGAATAAGTCATTCATTCATTTAGCCGCTCTTTTTATTGCCACCCACTGATTTTCAACGCTGCCAATGTTGGCCGCCTCCTTCTGGACTAATCTAAAGGACGCCGTTGCTCCTGGGAGAGTTTGTTAGCAAACTACTGTGACATGAAAAGCGGGTAGCGCTAACTGACGTAAACTAATTTCAGACTTCCCAGCTGAATTTAACTGGGCGATAAGCAACGAATTGACTTCGCTCAAAAAAGAAATGGTTGATTACGGAACGCTCAAATTCTTATCGTAGGATTATAATGCAAATTAAATTGTATCGCTTCTTGCAGTTCCAATAAACGTCCATTGCCTGTATTCAAAATCACCCTTACACTTTCTACCTAATCAGGAACATTGCGCGGCTGAGTTTTCGCGCTGCGCCGTTTTACATACGATGCAGCTGAAATTCCATCACAATAGAAAGAAAACACGAAAATTTTACGGGAACCATTGCCGCGCTCAACCGCAGTACAGAAGTCTCCTTTGAAAATTGAGAATGCGCCTATTCTGTTAAACAGTGATTTTTCAGTATTATGCTACTACCAAACTTCAGAGCATTTTACTTTCCGCGTTCAATCAAGCATCGGTGTACAATTTTTTAATGATCCATTTTACGATTAGTGAGCCAAGGTAGTTCAATACGGCTCTTTTAATTAACAATCAGCCCAGCGCATATGCAAAGATTAAGTCGAAGAGGGTGTCACCAAGTCGCGACAAAACCTTAAGCCTAAATACCTCATACAATTCATACTTCTCATTTCACAAAATGGTATCACTTCCGCAGGGAAGTGAATCCTAAAATATCGGAACGAAAATGCGTCAAACATAGTCTTATATGAATGCAATAAGCGATGTGCTCCCGAAATGAGAAAAAATGGAAACTTCGTAATACAGACAAGATCCGCTCCGCGCTTGCCGCCTATGTTGCCATTGGCAAAGGCTTAAATTGATTTTTGAAAAATTCTCATCGCTTAAGCAACATCACTGCCACCCTATAAGGATGCTCATTCGGCGAAACCACGAGTTAAGCGAGTTCGGCAAGCTGCCACGCCGTAGATTGCTTCTTTGCCACCGTTTCACACCTTCGTGTCCTTTAGGGCGAACCATCGTCTCGTATTCCCGAAGTCTTCATTTTTATAGGTATGCGTGTATTCAAATTTCAAAATTTGTTCACTTCATTCACTTGTGCTTTGATTGCTGAGGTCGTTTACACTCTATGAAGGCGTTTTTCCTCTAACTAATGAATGCGTCTAGAAATGGCCACATAAGGTGTGACGCCTTAACTGCGTAAAACAAAACTATGCCTGCCCAACTATAGATAAACCTAGAATTCAGAGTTTCAGGAGAAAAATGCTGTATAACTGCAATTCGTTTTAAACGCTTCAGAACATCAGTAACAGAGGGGCAGAAAATAAGTTGTTTTAACATTCCAAGAATAAGCACGCCTAGATGACCTTGAAGGTATGATAATTAACGATTGCAGAAAAAGGTGACCGCCAATGGCATACCAATTAAACCAAAACAATTTCATGCTCTAATAGTCCTCAATGCTGCATTATGGGTTGTCCTTAGACTTTCTGTTTGCTATTTTCGTCACGACGAGAACGGTTGGCTCCAAGTCTTTTATGGTACCATTTCTCGATGATTTAAAACAGGTCTACCGCTTAGGAAAAGCACGACGAGTCACTCCTCTTTCACCTGTTGGTACATCTACGCAAAGAAACATTTCTTACACTTACCTTTCCGAGTTTACGCCCTACATAAAACCTGACCTGAACTACTTGACAATGACGCTGCATAGCTTTAATAAAAATATTTTATTCAATGTTAAAATAGATTCTATGAACCTTTTCCCGCTTTAACAATTGATCAGTTTTAGAGTTTGCCCAAAAGGAATAATTAATTCTTGCATTTGCAACACACTTGAGCAGACAACCATGGAAATACGAGCTATGGATGAAATATGCGCTGAAATCCCAATTTAACAGTGGGGAATAACGAAGCAACACCCTCTCTTTGCATTAATTAAATCAGGCGTAGACATCTGAGAGCATCAGACTTCAGCAGGGGAAATAATTACGCCAATAAGGTGTGCCACGCTTCGAGTAGCGATTGTTATTCATTGCTCATATTTAGACTTAGGCAGAGCCGCTTTTTGACGCCAACATTGAGCCTATTATAGGAATTATCAAATTGTAACGGTTTCAACATCAAGAATTTTGCCAGAGAAAAGAGATAGTAAAATTCATCATTGTTAAAAGACTTGCAAGCTATTTGCATGGCAATATTAGGATGACTGAAAGAAAACTTATTCCATGACGGATTTGGCATCTAACGTTTCAAAGTGATGATAAAATGTAGCTGGTCAGCATTTTGCAAGGTTACAAGCAGTCATTGAGACTACAAATATGGAAATTTTAACCGCTGCTGTCAGAACCGAAAAATTTTGTCCCAAATCCATAAGCGTGTTAGTTGCATACGTCGCATCATCTTTCTAGTCGCAATTTTCCAAAGAGAAGCATCTGAGTCAACGCGGACAGTGAGGAGAGTCTTGTTGACATTATTTTAAAGCAATTCATGCTTACGGGAAAGGTAATTCGATTTCATCAATAAGGTGCATATTGAACTGAACGCTTATTCAAGCAAAGCACCCAATTCATGCATGCGCAATAGAAGTGAATGAAACCGAAGATTCCAAGAGCATCAGGTATGCGCTAAGGTGAACAACTCAACAAATGGTAAAGCAATCAATATCGATTTTCAATGTAAACGAAGGACGCTTTTCACTGTTTATACATTTATGCTCGGTTTCCTTTGCACCATGAGATTTTTGTCCACTCTAATAAAGATACCATAACAAAAGCTATTCATAACAACTGGCTAACGTTGTCTGTAAACGAAATACGAGAAGTTTCAAGGGAAGCAAACACTTGGCTCAGTAAAAAAAAGTACAACGCATTAAAATGACTTTGAACTATTCAGCCATTTACGCAAGTGCTTAGCAACCAGCGCACGAATCTTTTTTAAGAAGCTTAACAAGACGAACATAAAAAATTAATCGCGTACCATAACGAAGGCAGATTAATTCAGAATCTTACCTCTTACTATTAATAGTTCAAAAATAAATCTCAATAATTACGGGGCTATACTGAGTGACGTCCTCCTTCATGCGCACCGCAGAACAGAGAGTCAGTTCGCGGAACGGCTATATACAACATAGGTTATACGCCACACTACAAAAGGTTGCGCAAATCGATCTCAAAGGGAGCCATCATTTTGCTTTATTTTTTCTTAGGAGCAAAGGGATTAAAGCCGGGTCAACCTATACGCCAATGTCGTAGTGTTTTGCAAAAAAAGCTGGATCGCCGGCAAAGCCCACTGAGGTTGAGCTGTTCAAAGAACGCGTATCCAATTTTAGCACTACAAGAGGTGTAACAGACAGACTGTTAGGCAATATGAGTAATGGACCTAAGGCTCCGACAAAGCACAAGAGATTAGTACTTGAAAATCAAAAACTCTACTGCAGAGCAGAAATCAACTGAAGTCATTCAGTTGCCGGCTCCATAAAAAGAAAAACGTTTATATTTATTTTTATACCACTCATTCCATGCTCCTCTTCAACAAGGAGTACCTCAAGCATGCAATGTTAAAGCGGACCAATAAATGGAAATTTCAAGAAATAGAGAAAAATGACTTTCTTGTTTGGAAGTATAAAAATTACAAACCATTATTACTCAGATATATAAGCGTGAAATAACAGACTTGCTAACCGCTGTGATTCGAACAAAAGCTTCCAAATTTGGCATACGAAGGTCGTAAAACTTTCAAAGACGGCAGAAATGGGTTTCACGTACCTTTCTCCATTTCTGTTCCAGGCTACTCAGCCCCAATTTTGTATTTCCCCTATCCCCATTCCAAAGTTCTCCTTATTTCGCATAAGCTGAGCTATTTATACCAACAACGTCTTCTATGAATTAGAATGCGCTGAAAGTTCTCATAACTGAATTTAAAAAATTAACTAATAATTTTGGAGAAAAACATAACCAATAAAAAGCGTTGAAAGCGCTCGGAATTCATCTGCTCTGGGCGTGAGCGTCTCCCGCCATTATCAGCCACAAATAAAATGAGTCAAACGTGCCATTGCTGTTCGAATATGACAGCCAGCTTATATAACCGTTACGAGGCACTATATATTTAGTTTTGGAAGCTACACATTGTAATGTGTTTAGGTTGAAGCAGTTGTTTACTACAGGCAGACAGGACTAACTCTGTAGCACGTCACCTAATCGTACCCCGTATCTATATGTTCAAGTTAATGCATATCGCACGTTCTTCATCTTATGCGAACGAATACACTACACACATAATCTATTCAATGTCCAATACATAGTACACTATGCACAACGTACGTAAATTGGAAAGTTTAACATTTTTAACGATTTATCGGAATTTCATAATTTCTGTACGGGTGGAAACCGTGTATGAAAACTTTTTACGTTTCTCTTTTCATATATGATTTTCGCTGACAAATATCTGTACGAATTGTTGCGCTTCGCTGATGACAAGGCCTGGAAAGCCGCGAGTACGTATTCTGTAAATAAGTAGAAAAAACCTATCACTTTCACACTGCCAAAGCCCGTATGAAATAACGCTGAAAAAGTATTCAGCCCTGTTAAACCACACTACATATTCCAAGCCATTTACAAGCAAACCTCTCGACTTATCCCTGTCCCGTCATCGGCGATAAGCGTAGACGGCGAAGTTAACATGGCGCTAATAATTTGGTGACATGTTAAACTTAGCCGTATAGAAATCATAGAACGTAAAATGAATTCAACTTTGTTTATTCTAAAGTTCCTACTGTCCTCCCTTTTCATCACCACAACTTTCTACCTTTACTTCAAGTGCACGAGGCATTCAGTTCCTTCTAGTTCATCAAGGCATTGAGTTATTTTCCGCAGACCACCTATGAAACTAGATCAAAGATTACTTGGAAGGAAAAGCCAGCTGGTGCAGGTACGCAAGGGCAGTCTGGTTTAAAAATAAAAGGAAGCCAGCTTTCCGTTGCCATATAAAGCGACCGTCGCTCCTAGGCAATTACTTTTGATAGATCACTTTTAATATGGGCTAAGACTAACGGACGGAAAAGAACATATTTTTCCCATTCAGATAAGGCGCTTAGTTTTCTCGTTCATCGACCAAGCCTTCATGGAAATCTTCTTTTTTCATTTCTACTTACTAAACCGCCTTTGCCTCTTATGGAACAGTAATCAAATCTTCCACTATATGTTAACAGCCGAAGGAACCACAAAGCCTTCCTTCGCTTGTGCAGCAAACTTATGCCTAATACAGAAACTTCTTCTACCACAATAGTTTCAAATAGAATCCATCGTTACAGATTGGACAGGTTATTTTCAAGGCGGCACAATGCAAATTATTTCTCCTCTGCTTAACTAGGACTGAGCTCAGACTAATTGTAAGTTCACCAGATAATCACGGAGATGATAATCATTACTTATTCTAATAATTAAGGAAGAGAACTGAATACTGTCGATTGCTACCGTAGTTAGATAAGCTAATAATCTGCTTGGATCAAGGCAAAGTCATTATTCAGCTCATCAGAGCATTACTGTAGCAGATAAAGGCAAAGGCTTGTTCGATAGACCAACCATTGCCCAAACTGGATTCTATTCATTTGTTATGATGGATGGAAGGAAGCAAGCAACAAGGAGTATCCATCAACACGTGCGCTCAGAAGCCGTTTAGAAAGAAGTCAGCGAACGATAACAGTACAAACTAAGCAATGCGGGGCTCATTAAGCTTGTTTACTTGCGCACCATGCTACGTGTCCTCTTCTTCAGTCCAAAATCATAAGCCTATTGCTATGACAAAGATCCCAAAGGAAGGTGAAACAGTTTCAAGCCAAAAACTGGAAAACCTGAACAAACGACTCAGCTCCAGTGAGCTCATCAAAGTAAACAATAAACAAAACAAAATCCAACCAAATTAGCATATAAACGAATGGAGCATATCAAATGTTCACAGAACAGTTATTTTGTCCGAAGTTTAGCTGCTGCATAACAATATGCGAAAAAGAATAATCATGATTTGCTCCTAGCAACGTTCCGCCACTGTCCACATAGAATTTATTCTCAAACTGAAGGAACAAAGCGAAAAGGATTTGCTATGTTGTGTACACTATTATACGAATCTAATTTTCTTCCTTTGAAATCGTTTGAGTACCATACGTTTATCCTACATATCAAACACTTGAACTGGCTTGGCTGGCCATGGCTTCCGTTGCAAGCGACGAAAGCAGCAAGTTATTGCAAAAGATAAACAACACGTTCTGTGAGGACTATTCCAGCTTAATTTAAAAAATCAATGCCCATGCCTACATGCCCATCTTTAATTATTTGTTGACGTACTTGGAACACACCCCATGAAACTACGGAATAAACTCATTAGACGCATATGTCTTCATGAAGAAAATGACAGGTGCCCGTTTAGTGATACAGTGAGAAAAGAGAAGCCTTCGGGATCACCAGTTCTCGTCATCAGCGAAAAGGATATTTCCTAACTTCTCTTCGCTGAAGACAAGACCTGGTTATCCCGAAGGCATTCTCATTACCTGATTAAACGGACCAACCGCTACTTTCTTCATGAGGACCTATACGTTAGTTACAAGAAATCCATTCTTCAGGTGTATACATTACATTACAGCTAGTAGCAATAATTTACCAGCAATGCAGCAAGAGAAATAACGAACCTTTTCTAATTCACACGTTAAGATAGAGAAAGCAACATACCACATTAGCCCTGTACATACCTCTAAGCGAATACCCTCTACATGGGCGTCTCGTTGATTAGCGAATATGTTACTTGCAGCCGCAGCTGGCACGAGCTATTTTGCAAAAGACGTCGCAAAATGTCATATGTAGCATTTTCACCTATGACGTCGTACCAACGCTCAAAAGTTCCGGATAACGGGTCACGTACTGTATTTCAGTTCGTGAGCTTACTGAAGTTAAGATGAAAAGATGAACTGCTCTTGCTCACGTGCAAGCACAACTAATGTGAGGTTGATATAACAAAACGATAGAACACTTCAGAAAAGTACTACACAAAACTATATAGTGCAGCCGTTCAGTGTTTCCCAATAGTTGATCAGGAGCCCCTCCCGCTTAAACCCTAATCTTAGGAAAACCGTGTCGCTCAGCTGCAGCTTGGATAACTCTGCCAAAGCGTACTTGAGCATATCAACATGAATATGCAGGCATACGCGCCCTTTTCTGTTGCTTCTCTAGTTCGCCGACAGGCAGCGCTGCGTGACGAAGCCATAAATCTGCATAACAAAGAAACTTGCATTAGGTTTTCCATATTAACACAGCGACTGCGGCCGAGAGGCGCCATGTCGATTAGGGTGGTACTTAATTTCTGGCACATTTGTTTTATTGATGTTCAATTTGTTACGAATGCACACCGCACCAATGGCTGACCAATAGAAATCCATTCTCGCGATAGAGAAGACGCTTACCGGCGTCTGCGCACCCATCTATTAGTAGGATTCAGTTGTTTCAATCTCTGCTTTACAAGAGAGCGTGTGTTTAATAATGCTGCGTAATGATAATTAGCGCAGTGACTATGCNGTACAATACGTCTTTTTACTCAGTAACAACGAGTGTGTATGATCAATTCTAATGCAGTTGATAGGGTAATAAGCTTATTTTCCGTTGCGTCACATATCATCTTCGACTTTCAAGCCACGCGAAAGGAGATTCATTCAATTAACTAACCGCCACAAACTATGGTGGTGACGTCATTCAATTGTTTGAGAAGAACGAGGTTGCCGCGGGATGACGTCACGTGACTAAATTAACGATCGTAGGTTTCGTAGCCCAATTCTACATCACAATGGCAAACGTGGCAAATTTTTCTCAAATATTTTTTAAGCAACAAACGAAGCTTCAAAGATACGGGTTATTCAACTTTGGCAATTATGCTGAGATTGGCAAAAAAGTTAGCACCAATAGACAAGTCGGCTAGAATTTCTTAGACAATAAGACCTGGATACTTCATAGGCGCTTCGTGGAAATTACGCGGTTTGCGTACAGATCCAACAATCGATAGCACTGAGAATAGTCCATTTGTTCTAAGGTTGTTGTTCGATAAGCGCTAGCTATCAAGGAGAAACATGTTTAAATACACCAAAGCCGTCAGGGTAGCATCAACTACTACAATTTGTTCAGATCAGTAGCATAGCTATGAGCAATCGCTGAGATATTGAAGATAGCAAGCATACACACTTTGAATCTTTAAAAAAATTCAAAGAATTCAAAGTTTCGAAAGCGAACCAACTACGTTCATATTCAGATGTAATACAGCAAATTTAAAGACTCTGCGAAGATAAGCACAGCAACGCCAATACCCTTCCGCTTACCGAATGCAAGTAAACAGTACCAGCTTCAACATTTTAACAATTGTAAACAAGCAGACATTAAAGAAATGAATGCAGTCATTCAGTACATACGACAACCAGTAGTGAATACCTATATAATTATAAACATAATTATATAGGTATTCACTACTGGTATTCACTAGTGGTTGTAATATAATATATAATTATCAATGACTGATATCTGCTGTGATGTCCGCTTAACGATTTGCCAAAAGTAGTAATAAAGATGTAGCATCCAGAGCTTTCGGGACCTTCAGGTCCCATTCTCAGCGTACGAAATTGCGGAAGGGAGAGGAGGAGAGGCTGAAGGTTGACAAGATGAGTTACCGTATTGAACTATGATGGCTTAAAGCAATTCTGACTTGTTTAAACTTTTCTCTTTGTTGTGCTATTTGTTTTGTTTTTCTTTTGTTCTAGTTCATTCTTTTCTTTAGCTTGCATGTCTTCTCTACGGTGTGAAAGTTCGTTTCCCCAAAGCTTTTCTTTCATCCGTGTTAGTATTGTGGTCTTCTCTTCTTTCTTTCTTCCGTCTGTTTTTCTCCCATCCTTCTTATTTCGTATTGTCTTTGAAAAACTGATATCCTTTTTTGTCCGTTGTTCTTTTTTTCATTTTCTTGTTTATGCCTTTGTCGCTTTATTCTTCTTCCTTTGTTTCCTCTTCTCGTGGGTATCTGAAAATCTTATGTTCTTCTTTTATTTTTCTTTTCTTCTGCGGTATTCATCTTTCTCTCTCGTACGTATGCCTTTGTTCTTCGATATTCTTTCTTCTTCTGTCTTTTTTCATTCCTTCTTACCGTCTTCTCATCTTGTCTTGTCAACCTTCTCCCCCTCCCCCTCTCTGAGCCTCTTACGTTGAAAATGGCATTTGTCGGTATTTGCTTCACGGCATTTGTCGATTTAATAGAGGATTATGAAAATATGTAATTATGCTCAGAGCTTTCGGGAATCCATTGTTTCTTACAAACGTCGCTGATGACGGGAACAGTGGATTCCTGAAAGCTTCGAACTTAATTTCATATTCTCATAATCTTGCATTAAATGAACAGATACCTTGAAAACATGCAAACACGTGCATACATTACGAGACAACCAATTTTAAAATGCATGAATTATTCTTATCTGTCGCGTTAAGTGCCCACTCAAAACAATTTTTTGTAACGACCTTTAAATTTCATTATTTTCCACGGGAGTAAAACCGTTTATTAAGCTTCACACAAATTACTCGTCCAGCTGACGCTGACGACGGGACCATGTCCCGAATGCTGCATGTTTGTTTGTTTGAAGCTCAATAAGACAGTTTTGGACCCGGCAAGAAACCAAGAAAGCATAACTGTCCACTCACTTGTTGGCCAGGCGTTTGTTCCTTAATGCAAAGATAAAGTTGTATTCTATTAACATTAGTACCAAAGATATGATGACTTCAAAAATACAAGAAATCGTATTGATCAACACGACGGCCAATATTGAAATCAAAGTTCATAAGAAAAAGCTGTGAAACAATTGCTGACGAATCTACTGCATGCGTAGACGAATTCTGTCCACCGCCTGAATCAATTGCGAAACCACTTACCATTACTACGTCGGACCGCACTACCGTTTTCTGCTGATCAAAGCGCACCCACAAATGGCATTTACCTCTTAAAGAATATACTTTAAAAATGTTCAACATCATTTAGGAAAGATGATCGATTAAAAACTAAAAAAATACTACTAACAGAATAGGCACTCAGACAGAAGGCATTCAAAATACAGACAACTAATCGCTATCGCTATTGCATGAATCTTCTCGATGATGGACAGATGGACTCAATTTCAAAAAATCCGCATTTTGTTAATACAATGACCATTCACTATCCTACTTCTTAACGAGCGTGAAACCGACTATGCTCCTCCAAAGATCCCATCTGTTTCATTCAACTTCTTCCCATCGTCTGAAATCTCAAAGCGACAGTAAGCAGTGAAGTTCGGCTGTACGCTCATTGTGTCCTAAGGAACGTCAAGCGATTCCTTCAATGAGCAGCAGCTAGCATTGTTCGCAAATTGTTTGGCATGAATTGTGAACGGATGACAAATGTAACTGCTGCCCATAATCTACCCAATGTTACGTATATTTCAAATTTGATTTACGCAATTCGTGACAGCACTCATTGATGAAGAATCTACGACATGCCTTCGACGTTTAAAAGGCATAATTCACCAGCGTAGATGGGATAGAAGGACGCGAGAATAGATTGGATTGCCTGCACGTTCGCTCCAATTCCTTTAATAAAAAACGGTCCTGCCTCTATCTGGATCAACAGCTTTCGGTAAAAACGATCCCCTTTCTTTTGTTTATCTTTTGACTGAATGCCAGTTGGCGCGTAAATCATAGCGCACCTTTTCCGCTTAATTAAAAGCGATGAATAGCGCACTGTCAGCCAGCTGTTTCTCCTCAACTGCGGACAGTACAGACTGGTCAGCAAAAGCGAACAGCTACTACCGAGCTGCTACCTATAACGCGCATAGCTATGGTACGTCTGTATTAACACCTTTTTGCAACGCTTACTCTTTTTGTCAACAGATAGGCAAATTTGGGCGCTTCAAACCCACATCAATAATTCATGCGCATGCCAGCAGCTGTACCTAGAAATTATGTTTATCTTTCCAATTAAAATTTAATGCACTATTAATATTAGCAATAGCGCACTTCAACAATGGATCAGCATGTGACATTCCATTATTCCGCAACGTAGATTTGTTTCCAAAACAAAAAAATATCAGCACTAGAAATTAGAGTTAGGGAGACTGCCTCAACCTTGGAACTTGTTACTCGTTACTGCTACGTAATATCTATTTGCTCATTGATCGTTGGCCAAATGCCAGGTGAAACTTTTTAATAGCCATACAAATGGATTCTCTTCGTTCGTCTTATTCGGGTTACAGTCTGAGGCTAATTCGCTAGCAGGCCAATGACATCCTGTTACTACAAAGCAAACCTGTACGTCATAATTAATTCAACCGAAGGCCAAGTATGAAACAGCATCGCGCGAAGTCCTGGTCGCAAAGGGACACTGGCTTTCAATTGAAACGCATTGACAAGTTTAAGCAGAACAGCACAATTCACTAAAGCTTATATACGAACCGCGAAACGCTCCATTCCAAACAATTTTAAGCCGGCAAAGCGTTCTCGTCGGTTCGTAAAATTTAAGACCGCTACGACGCTGGTGGGCTAAACGGATAGAGCCAAAAGGGGAATGCATCATTGCCGTCCGCCCACATGGGAAATGGGCTCTAGTGCAAATTTAAGTTAATAAACCAGAAAAAGCGAATCATACTGCCTTCTTTGATTAAGTGTCAACATGGGTCGCCTACCTCGATCGAATCATTTTGAGATGAAGGGGATGAACAATACGATTGGCTCAAGGAGACTAAGCTTATTCGCCAGTGTACACTTATGGCCAAATAAGTCAATTCTGGCATTGCGACTCAGCGTTAAACTAATTACAACCATACGTCTGCCCAAGTTGTAGCTAATTAATCAGAGAAATCTAATTCCCACAATTTCATCATGCTGTTAGTCCGACCGACAGCCCTGCCGCCCATATAAGAGCATAAAAGGCTGCTGCAAACCTCCCTAAGTTGTCACAAACATCTGACTACACGACAAGCAGCTTGTACACGTGTTCCAACTGTCAAACACACTGCAAGCCAACGCTGACATCATTTCGCTGACTTTTTGGTATGTACCAAATAGCCGTATATGTGTATCTATTTAAACATGTATAGAATAATTATCGTATAGTAAGGAACTAGGTAGCACAATAAGAGGAAATTACAATTAGGCGTTGATTGCACTCATCGTTTATTGCGCTTGGCGGCTCTATTCAACGTGACTCGTTATGAATCATTGAAGTTGAAGATCCTATGATATGCTATTGGTTGAATATGAGCAAACGTAACACTTATGACTTTACTCCTTTCTAGCCATCTTACCAACTTAACTAATCACATACAAAGCGAAGATGAACGTGAAAGTAACTGCGTGTTTGGCAATGATCTGCGCTCTCCTGCTGTTAGCCATACAAGCGAATCCCGTCTACGATGGAGAACTAAGTCAGGCGGAAAGAGAAGTACGGAATAACAAACTGTCAATGCATTACTATTCATTCATTTTACTTTGCAGAATCTTGAAGCGCTGATGGACAGGGCCAATAGGCGCTACTTGTCTCGCCTGGTCAGTGGAAACTACATTAAAAGGGGCAATGCAGAACTGGTGAATGGCCTTCTGGGCATGCGTTATGGTGATTTAATGAGAGCAGGTTGACGAAAAGGAAGAAATCGCAACGGCGCTAATTTTCAAAGTTCTCTCTCTCTCATGTAATCGTTTTTGTACTTTTTCTGTCGTCACCTATTTGTTGCAAATCATAAGTTCATCCAAAGTCGAAGGTTTACCCTTTTACGTCCTGCCTCACAATATACCAATGGGGCGGTTTTGAAACAACGACTATGCTTGAACAATTCGCTTGCATGACAACACATGAAGTTCCCGCAACGCAGAGATCTATTGTGAAACTATGAATACTCTCCTATTTCGTTGATTTTCCATCCCTGATAGAGGTCAATGAAATTTGCAATCATTTCTGTCGCCACTTAATGAAGAAATAATAAAAGAGACGACAAGCAATCTGCAGAAGAACGTGTTTACGCTCATTCTACAGCGTGGAAGTCAAATTGAGGGACCAATGAAGCGGAAACAATCCTAAACGCGCTTCGAGAAGAAGCGTGACATCATACTTCACTCGTACGCATTTCCACCTTTAAGTTGTTCCGCGCTGCTTTTCTGAAATGAATCAATTCAACCTCAGCTAAGGACAAACGCTTCATGCAAACCAATTAGTACAAGATAGCTAATAATCCACCTACTCTTATTTAGGTCACTCCTAGCTATCCCCGGTTGACTATTCTTCCAAGTGATAAGTAAAGGTATGCTATAGGGGCTAACAAAGGAGCTGGCAGAAATCTTTTCCAGGATAAATAATTAATACCTTGGGAATAAATTAACACACATTTAAAAAACCCCAATTAGGTACCTTTCAAGAATTTACTATCGCTAGGAGGCTTGCTGACATCAGCCATTACTTTTAGATGGTAAATTTTCACGGTACAGTAAACGTATTGTCAGACAAGACAAAATCAGCCGTCAAGTTATGGGCTCGCAACGTTTGTCAATCAAACGGACCTGTTGGCAACCCAATGACAACGTAAACTTCCATTACTGCTTTAGATAAGAGGAGGAAGAAAACTGATGTGCTTACGCGTGAGCCAAGTTCGATCGCTTAACGAATATGCAAAATAAGTTGGGAAGTGGCTCATAAAAATACGGACGCTTCATGCAAACGTTGCATGTACACGCAGTATTATTAAGCGGATCAACCATAATCCCCGTGATTGATCAAAATGTACAATTCCAGAAAATAAATAGCTTTAAGAAATTTAAGCGCTGCACGGGTCCGCCAATATACTTAACAATGATAGAACAATGGCGCTATAAAGTTTTTCTTGAATAATAAAGGAGCACCTTCCCGCGCCGCTGTAAACACGAGTCGTTCACGTGTTACGGACGAATTTGGGAACTGCCATTTGAGTCGATTACCTAAACCCTTTATGGTACATAAGCGTCACGGAGACCAGGCGCCCTTTAGATTGTATGCGCCCTCGTAAAGGGCCCACTGAAATGGGAAATAACCTTTATCGCTTGATCTCACTGAGACTTGGCAAATCACTTGATGACGCATGTTGAAAACAATTGCACAGTCCATGTGTGGACTTCAATTCGCACTTGAAGAGTTGCTGAAGCCTACTGACATTATTAATACCAAATATGCAAATCATACTGAATCGTCGTACGGTTTTGTATTGCCTGTTTTTTGGGTTTCCGAAATTAAACCAAACAAATGCCCTACTAACGGATAGGTGCGCACTTATTAGAGAAAAGTAAGAGAGCACACTTGTTTTCCACTCGCATAAGTGTATTCTCTGACATTTCTGTCTAATAAGTGCACATTCACCTGTTGGTAAAGCATTTGTTTGATTCAATTGCAGAAACCCAAAAAACATACAACGCAAAAGCCGTAAGGAGATTCAGTATGAAAACACATTCTGTATTCAAGGTAAACTAGCAAATTTTAAAAAATGCAAATGAATATCCGCTGGGATAGAGCGCATGTCCATTTTAAATTGGCCTTGGAAAGCAACAGTAAATTACGCAAGAGCTCAAAGCCTTGTCGACTGCCAAACTGATACTACAGCTGACTTTTGGAGTTTTTGAAACAATTGCGATCACATGCTTCTCGAGAGGCAGAAAAAACATTGATTGCTCTCAAAATATTTTAAGGTTACAGATTGCTTCTCTGGCAAGGCTTACCTTATTGCGTTGAGTGTTACGCGAACGCACACGTAGCAAAGAGGTATACGAATTTCAAGTTAAGAAAATTTGAATTCTGTCCACAAATTGGGAAGCCAATTCTCTATGGTGCCATAGGCTACTGACCTTTTACATGTTAAATGGTTTTAGGCAACCACAGTATTATGTTTCGCAAACATAACAAACTATCTTTGTTGGTGTCCCTCACAAATAAAAGCATTTCCTTGAATGCCTGCAGTCGTCTTGTGTTGTGCAGCGTAAGCTTTTCTTAAAAAATCATATTGCCACTGAAACAGAAAGCAGCTCTCTTTCATTGTGCCCACACAGTGAATGCCCACTTCGCATTCTAACGTGGTTTATACGAACGAAACCTTAGTTCGCCAGAAATGCCATATTCGTCGCTTTATAAATGCGAGATATTTGTCGTCGCCATTAAACAGGATGAACACCCAAGTGAAGTGCTCAGCATGTTGCCAATTTGACAAAAAGCAAAAGTTTCCATTTACCTATTTATGAATAGGCAATCTTACGCTCAAATAGCCTCCACGCTGCAATATGGTTCAAAGTCGTCCATCCATTCTTGGCATACTTTTTTCATTTCTTCCGTCATGTTCAATTTGCCAGAATGTTCATGGAAAGCGAATAAAATTGAAAGCAATCAACTGTAGCGCGCTGCTCAGTGAATAGAAAAAGTAGCTGTCAAATGCGTTACTTTTTATCACCAGTTTGAATTGGATGCCACTTTTCAATAGTTAAGGAAAAGCTCACGAAAACTATCGTCCAAATTAACTTATTACTGCGAGAAATCGAAGCGTCCCGTTACTCTGGAAACAACGCCTATATGTGCGTAGTCTTTGAAACAGAAATTTAAATATAGTTAAGACAACGCTAAAAGTTGCACTCAATTTGTGACGTCAGCTTTCCGGCTCATTGCATCCGCGTCACACGGAACCAAACAACCAACTGCAGTATGACGCGAGAAAATTTGAAAAGTTCTTAATTTTTCAAACTGCGAATCAATTCGTGTCCCGCAAAAGCTCAATATGATTCAACATTAATTTGCAATTACCGCATGCAACAGGCAATAACACGAATTTGAACACGTTAAGTCCCTATTTTTCGCTATTCAAATGCATTATTACTTTGACCAACCAAACCATGGAACCCCTATTGTAAAAACGGTCTTTTTCCCAGTTTCCCACGAATTGAAATTAACTGCCAACAACTAACACGCTGACTACTACTTTGAAAAGCATTAAAACCGACTTCATTTCTCAGCGAGCATTTTTGAAGTGACTTTCTAAGGGGAGATCAATCAGGCGTACACTAAACTAGCTCGTTCTAATCTCAAGAGATGGAACAGCAAAAATGACTCCAGAGTGCTTTTGCAATTGATCAAAGGTCATAAAATTCACGTGATTTCATTAATAATCGTAAGAGCGCTTCGTTTCTTCAATTTACATAAATCACAAGATTGGTCTAGACGCGTTCAAACGCGGCAAACTGGGGCATACTGCTCCGGCAAGACAGAAAAGCTGCCAAAGCTAGGCCAATTGGACCTCCTTCGTTAGAGAGAAATGTAAATTTTTAAATAAACATTCGTCAGTACGCTAAATTTTGCGCGATGACGTCACTGGATGATTGTTCTATAGCCACTAGCGCGGAAGGGATAACCGAAAAGGTCTCCAACTTCCATCAAAGGCAACGCCAACTGGAGCGACTTGAAAACTTTAGGGAACGACGTCAAGCATTTGAGACAATAAATTTACAACGACCAAGAAGGGCGCGCGCGCACACAATTTCATTTCGAATCAAATACGGCAAATTCAATTAAAATGGAAACGAAGAAACAAAATTAGCGGACAGGCTCGTAAATTACGCATCGCCGCAACAATGCGAAAATAAATTGCAATTGCTTCCACTTTAAATCAGATCGGCAAACGTCGTGCAATTCATTTTGTCTCTTCGTCTTATTTTTCCATTCAGACCTGCGAACATCTCGTTCAACGGTTGAACGGAATAGAGACAAGTGTAGTAGAGAGAGGCACTGAAAGCAGAGCGAAGGATTCATTATTGGTCAACGGGAGATTCGTTAGTTAGTGGGTCGAAATTCACTCAAGACTCTATTCGACAAAAGTTCGCTCAACTCGCGTTGCTGAGGTAAGAATATCGATAAGTCATGCAAAAAGGAGTGCGAGATATTTTTGCTTATTAATAGTCTACCGCAAGATATTAATACTTTGTGCATTCAGCGCTGAAATGCTCTCTATTTCATTTTGTACATCTTTGACTAAGTCTCCACTCAACTTACGAAGACTTAATAAACCAACCGCTTATTGTTAGTACGGCAATTCACGACTACAACCTTGAAGCTTTTGAAAAACTATCACCGTAGAAGAGGCAATACATAGTCATAGAAAACGTTACGTCTTCAAAATGCGCGCCCACTATTATGGATGAATAAAAGAATGCAATAATGCACCTTTCACCTACTAAAAAAGGCTTCCTTAAAAGCCACAAAGAGGAGATAGAGTTCGGCCTCGAATAGTATGAGTAATGCACACCTAACAATTCCTATTAATGGAATTCATCTTCTTCATGTCCGAAAAGAAGGCACTCTTTCTTCTACGTGCTTATAGCGATAGAAAATTCACAGCTCTATTCATTATACTAACAGCGAGCGTTAGGTTGCGCAATACACGAACGGTGAAAGAAAAAGACTTCCATTGTCGCGTTTTGTAAGTTTAATGTTACCGACAGCACTAAGGCTACTTCTTACATGGAAACACCAACGATAAAATGACACTTTAAAATAGGTCAATGAGGTACAACTATGCCTCATGAAAGAAACAATGGTAAAGTTGCGTGCTACATAACTTCGCAAGATGACTTCTTACTTGAATTCTAATTAAAATGTAACCAGAAGAAAAGCTGATCAGATTATGGTATGGAAATAATTACATTTTCATGTTGTATAAACGTTTATTTTACGGTGACACCACACAATGATCATCAACGATGAATAAGAAAGAATAGAGCTTAAAAGCTAATTATTCCAATGACATAACCTTTTGATCATTTACAAAAAACAGTGTACTGTATCAACGTTTACCGTACTATAGAGTTTATATTAGCAGCCTCAACAGCATATCAGATATATACGTAAGCTGTCGTAGCTAAAAGTTTCTAGGCTGCCATAGTACGAATTTCAAGGCGCCATGAATTGTGAATGGTAAAATGAGTTCGATTTAAATTCTAGCTACACAAATGCACAACGTATCTATTTCAACACTTACTTCACATTCTTTGTCTTGGCAGTCCCACCAAATGGTGATTGATACCTTCGAAGTCGAAGGGCTTCCTAAGTTATATTGCCATCGCTGGCTCAAGGGAAATTCGAAGCCCAAAACGCGTAAACGATCGTGTGCCTAAGGTATTCATAGTTGACTTCTGTCTCCGTTAAAGTCACATCCTTTAGCTTAACTATTGTTCAAGCGTAAGAATATTTTCTATTTTCTATGCAAGCTAGCAAGAGTTGTGCCCAATATTGCTAAACATCCTACTCAACTAAAAAGTTGCCAAATAAAGCAATGCTACATTAGTCCAACTTGGTCCGAATGCTAATTGTTAAATTTTCCCAACTTTCTCGCAATTCATCAATCATATAACGGAGTCTGAATTCCGTGCCAACTGTGCACATTGAACAATTGGGTAGAAGAAGAATCAGTATCTCAAGTTAAAATGAACAAATAATCATTCTGAAAAGTGTGCAAGAATAAAGTATACCGAAATATTGTCTGCCAAGCGTTTTCCTTGGGGCTCAAAACAAGAGTGCCATAAAAATTTTCCACCGCAATATGTCTTTTGTAAGTAAAGCGATATTCAAGCTTACCTAAAAGTGCTACTTTTGAAGATGGATGTTTGAAGTGATCCCAAGTCTGTTTGGAAGAGCAGTCGTTATTTGGTCTTGGAAAATTAATGAAGCAATGATCTATTAATATTTTTGTACCTTCTGAAGCTGGGCTGACAAACATCGGGAAAATAGGATACGGTTGCTGAAGTAGTTGGAAAAGTTTGACGATCCTAAAGTAGAATTCTTGTAGCTCAAGTCTTGTTTATTCTTCATTCCCACATGATATTCAGACAGGTCAATAATAGCCTGATCAGTACTTGAGGAGTTTCCACTCTCAGTATAGTCAAAAAATTACTGCCACGTATGAATGTGTTGCACCATCGCCAATTGCTCCTATATTGTTCATTATTCTTTTGTCGGCGTTATTCAATAGCAATTCAGCGTTGCATATGAATGTCAGAATAACATGTGGCTCATAGATTACATCAGGAAAAGCAGTACGATGTCAATGCTGAATTCTACTGCCCATTATTAAGCACCTGATTTTCATGATTCATGGAACTTCCAAGTTCACTTTTGTTTTATCATCTCTGCATCAAAGTGAGGAATATTAATGCATATTTGAAGCATCGAAAATATGCTTAGTAAGAAGGACGTTAATGATGGTAATTGTTGTATCTTCTCCCACCGCTGTAAAAAGGTAGATTATATTTGAGTTCAACCAGCTTCTCCGCTGCCAGGAATCAATGTTTGGTAAAGCTTAAATGGCAGAACATCAACCCACCACTTTTAAGTTTTATTTTGAGGATTTGTGCAGTTAACTAACATTCAGGTAAAAATGACACACTTTCAACATAAAAATGAATCAGCATACAAAAACGCTTTCCAGATGGGAAAGCCGCCACGCACACTTCCGTTTGCTAACGTAAAACATGTTCAGAAATAATTAAGCGCAATGAACATACGGTAGGAACGATTTATCGGAACAAGTTTGTATCGTCATCTAAAGAATATATTCTAGCAGTTAAATACGAGCGAATATTTTAACGTCTGCTGGGCAACAATTAACTCCACCTTTGATAGAAGATCTTTTTCGGAAGCTAAGATACAGTAGAATCTCAATTGTCTGAATCATAAGGGAAGCGAAAATCTGTGAACTTCGACAAAAACGCTTAAAACCTTAAGACACGGGCCTGTTCGTTTCCAGAATGTTATACAGTGACTATTCGAAAAGGAATACTCTGTTTCTAAAGGAGGCTATTATTGTAGAACTTCCTTAATTCAGCGAGTTCCCAGTTAGACTCTGAAAGCTCCAACGGTTTGGCTTCCTGTGCTATTGCAAGCTTTGCTGAATCCCTTACTTTTCTCTTACCGTTACTTGCGCAATTTCGTGATTTTCCACTTTAGCTTGTTCTAACAGAGCTGTAGAACAATTTATGCTGCTAAACATATTAATGAAGAGAGAACGTGTGATACATTGATTAAAAGAAAAGTCAGAGGCAATAACAGGTTTGAACAGAGGTGAATCAGGTCGTTCTTTGGCAGAAAAATGTGGAGTTGGAGCTTCAACAACTTCTGGTATCAAAAGGAAGAAAGAAAACATCGTCGAGTTTTCTACGCACTTTACTGAAGAAGACTGAGACCGAGAGCGCAAGTTATAAAGAATTTTCAGGCTACGCAGAATTTCTGAATGAAAAAATTGAGTAAGCTCTCAATGTGTGGTTTACGCAACAGCGCTCAACTGGACCTTTGTTGTTTAGTCTCTTGTTTTGCAAAAGCGAGCCAGACTTAATTCAAGACTAAACAGAGTTTCAATTTTTAAAGCTACTTCTGGTTGGCCTGAGAAATTCAAAAGGCGATACGGTATTCAAGAACTTGAAATTCAATTAGAGAAACTTTCAGCGGAACAAAACTATTGCACACATGCCTTTGCCCCGTTTTACGTTCCCATAAACGTCTGCACCTTTTTTTAGATATAAGCCCATCGCGTCAGCGACCTGAGAATTCGCTATTCCATTGACGATTGTGCTGATTAATGTGGTTTCATGAGCAAACGGTTTTCCATTAAGCAGTGTCAAAGTGGAACAATATTTGGGTGAGGAGGAATATTAGGAAGACTTTATTTATAATGCAGGTGAAACTGGACTGACTTGGAAAGCTCTTCAGAAAAAATCATTGGTTACTGGTAGGGAGGAATGTTCCCTGGGATATAAAGCGCGAAGAAAACTTGTAAGTCTAATGGATTGCGCAAATTCTTCTCCCTGGCATCTTATTCTGCTGATTCTCATCAGGAAAGCAAGGAAACGTGGACATTCCAGAATATCACGTATCTCTCAGTTGTGTACAGCGAAGAGAAGAATACATGGATGCATACCGAAATTTTGGAAATTGGATTTAAAAAGAATTTCCATCTGATGTGAAAATCCATTGAGAACTTCACTGGCGAAAAGGGCACGGTGCGTTATTAATGGATAAATCTCCATCATATTCATCTGCAGAACTTCTGACCGCGAAATTCCCCCCGCCTAATGTTACTTCCATAATACAGCTGACAGATCAAGGTGTTACTGAAAATCAGAAACGCTTATATCAAAAACAATTGCGCAATCACCTTTCACTGTCAGAAAATAACAAAGTGAAATCCGAAAGGAGCTTCTATAGGGAAACGACCTTGAAGTATTGTCGCTTTATCATAGCAGAAAGCTGACACACTATGTGGTTAGTTGATGATTATGCAAATGTGGGATTTCAAACGCTGAACGACGATGACATTGTTCAGCCTTTATGAGAAGCCAAAGAGGAAACAGAAGATGAATAACTTGACGAAGAGCACTGAGTTGAAGAATACAAGTGCCATTTGTACGATAAGACTTTTCAGTGATTATAAATTGCTCTAGGACAGTTTGAAAGGCAAAAAGAATGTTATTCAAAAAGGCTGTTGTGTTTGAAAAATATCCTTTTGACTCAGCAGCTAAGAAACGGTTGACAACTTTGAAAAAAACATATTGTGGAGCGTTTTTATGCAGGGTATTTATTTGATGTACGCGAACGTTTAAACAATAAATAAAATGTTGTACATTTAAAAATGTATTACGAAATAAAGATTCCAATAAATAAAAAATAAAGAAATAAACTGATAAAAATACTGATATTCGATTATTCGGACAATCTCCGCCCCCGTTCAGTCGGGATAATCAAAATTCTGCCGTAGTAAGATTCACGTCACCTATGCACTCTATTTACGTTACCTGCTAATCCAAAAAGGTTACTGTACTCGGAATCTTCGCAGATGAGCCGTTTGGTAAGTTACTGGATTTTGTGTTTTCTGATGTAGCCTTAGTCTTCTGCTGCCCGTGTTTCATTTTTAAGCGCCTATTGAGGCAGTGGCCAGAACGTGAGCTCATTTGCATTTCTGGTGGCAACCAGCTGACGTACATTTCTTCGTCTCATTTTCTACTTTTACGCTAGAAATTGGTTTATCTGAATCAGCCAGGAAATACAGAAATTTAAAATACTGTAGAAAATGAAATGTACTGCATCTGTTTGATGGAAAGGCAGCGCGGACAGTTCTCACAGAGACTGACGCATTACATTACTGAAAAACGCGACGGTGACGTAAAGGCCACTTCTCTGTCTGCCTCTATAGAACATTTGCATCAGTACATCCCAATGGGGCGCTAGGAAGGTTGAAGGGAGCAGAATAGCCTGAAGGTTCGACTGAGCTGAAGAAGCAAAGTGCATCCAAAAGCGCATGACCGAACAAAAAACGCTCAGCCAGGAGCTCACAGCTGAATACATAAGTAGCAGTAAAGAATACTGGAAGCCCTAAAAAACCCTTTCCACATCGGACAGATGTAATAAGTTTAACGTTGATACGTGATTGGCTTGTGACTATGATGATTCAGAACTTCAAATATTGAACAGTGATGAATTTGTTGTATCAGCGTCAAGCTTACAAGGGGAGCCAGGTGGAAAAAAAGAAAGTTAAATAGAAGCTGTATGTTCATAGCATGAGAAGTCATTTCAGTGATTCATAGTTGCTCTGCATTTGTTTGAGAAGCGGGAGGAGTGCAACTCAGAAAGAATGCTGTATTTGAAAAGTATTCCTGATTTAGCGTGTTAAGTCAAACCTCTATTACAAATCTTAAAAGCAAATGTGATTTTCACATGTGACTTTGATGATAAACTGCGGTATGGCATAGATTCTTATAGGTTATCTTCGAGGAATAGAGCCAATAATAAATAGAATGGAAAGATAGGGAAAAGACTGACAAGCAAGACGAGTTACTCTGATATCTGGATTTCCGTTTACCAGAACTACTTCCTGCAGCAACTAGGTCGGATAATCAAGTTTCTTGTGTAATTGGGTTACATGCTAACAATTCTGGGTGATGTTACTTCTACAGCGCTCATTTGCTTCTGTTCGTATGAACTGGTACCAGCAATAAAGAAACAAAAGGCGTAATGCCTCCTTAGCACACAGTCTCAAGAAAGTACGTTTATTCGTAAAACCCCGCGTTGAAGACAATGTTAACTGCACCGTCATTTTGTGCAGTTGGTAGAGCTTTTAGTCTGAGGCACTGGTTGCAGTTAACGGCGACACAGAATCGATTCAAGAAAAAAACGAATTTGCTATAAGCTTGCCTTGCTGCTAGTGATAGTATCTTTCAGAGAGAAATGGAAAATGCAATCGACACCGTTGCCGACTGGATGGACGGTCGTCCACACCGTTGCGTGGAATGCTTTCGCGTTTTTTGGCAGCCGGAAGAGTTCCTCGATCATGCCGAATTGTGTTTCATGATTTCCATTAAGACAGCTTATGCAGAAGAATACGCTAAGCGTCACGGGTTGCCCAGTACGTATACGGAAAGAATTGGTAGCCTTTAGTCTACAATTTCCCTTGCAGTGCCCGTAACGAATGAAATGCAAGATGCTACGCAAAGGGGTCTACTTGGAAACTTTCAAGAGGAACGCGCTGAAACCGTCAGACACGAACCGGTAAGTTATACTTTGGTTCCTCTCCATTTGTGTAATTCACTTATGCTCATTTTCGAGCGCCTTAAGAAAGCTGGTCACTGTCCGTATGATCCAACACATTGCAAGTGTTGGCACTTTAAATTTCTCAGTTATTGCTTTTTAAATTACCTCAATATTAAAGCGTTGAACTTTATCAGTGTACGATGGGAAGCGATTTTGAATTCTCAGTTAATGGTGCGGTTTAGCGTTATTCTCAGGAACCGCCGCGTCGTCCTCGTATTGTCCGTCCCGACGCGCAGCATCCAACAGCTATTTCGGTGCAATCAGAATTGGACGACGGCCCTCCAATATTGGAAATGGCTGAAATTCCTCCAAAGAAATATCGACGAATCTTTCCTATTGGACCTGACGGAAAGCAAATTCGCCCTAAGATGACATGTCCCGCTTGCGGACTTCTCTTGTACAGGCAAGAATGAACGTTGTATGTCGACGTCGAACATTGGCGAGGAACGACCTTACTTTTAGGCATAATTTTGCAACTCATTACCGTACTCATACGGGCGAGTTGCCGTTTCCATGTACGTTCTGTGAGAAACGTTTCCGAACAACTTCCGCACTGAGCGTGCACACTCGTTGTCACACAGGCGAACGTCCCTATGTTTGTTCAGTGTGTGGCTATCGTTGCATAACGAAGCGGAATCTGGACAGACACTATCACAACAATCACGTTCGAATGAGTCGACGTGCAATAGTGCGCAATCAGAATGCCGGATACGGTTTTCAATCTCACATGTTGGCTAGGGCGTCTAATATGATTGATGCTGATGGAAATGAGCAAGATGTAGCTGGTAGTGTAGCCGGAGAAGTGTATGTTGTCACGCAGGAAGAGTTGGATTCAATCGATGATGGAAATGTTGTCACCGTAGCGTCTTTTGCACCGGAAAGTGAACCAGGCACAAGTGCGACTCACTATTCCCGCCGTCTAAAGAAGCAATGATTGTTCCTCGTTTACGTTGCGAGGTTGTTCACTTCGCTGACTGTTCGTCATTTATTTGCATTTAAAATTCCATAATATTAATAATTAGTGCAGGATAAAACTGTTTATCAAGTTTCTAAAAAACAAGGCTATAACATAGGTATCAGGGAAACGTTCCCCCGTGAAAGCTCTGTTATACCCTTAGTTTTCAGAAGCTTCAGTTTTGTCCTACGCTAATCATTAGTGCTTCATAATGGTTTACGGAAGTGCGACCCGTAAAGGTTTATTTAAATTAGGGAAGCTTTCAAGAAGCTTTTACTCACCCATAAAGAAGGGCTTCATTTTCAACGCAATCTGTAATATTATGAAATTCCGGGAAACCCTTACATCAACCCTAAACCTTTTAGCATTTAAAATGTATCAGCAATATTCCCGTTATGCTTCTTTATAGTCTTTGCATAGGTTGCATAATGTTGATACTACTTTTAGTTTACGTTTGCCTTTACCGTATTCTGAAAACACTATTAAATTGTTTTGCGTCCGTTCCTTGTGGAAGGGCGACGGGACTCGAAAGTATGAAAGGAAAATGAAGCTGCGTCTGCTTTTAGTGGCCTGCAAGCAATCGCAAGGAACAACAGCCTTTCTGTGATATAGTTACGTGGCCGTTGGTTCGTATGGACTCTACTTTGCAATCAAAAAAGAATTTTTAAATTACATCCGTTCAGATCAAAGTTTTAAGCCTTTACTAAATAGTAAAAAACAAAGTGAATCATGTGCAGAGTGACAAAGCCTTTGCCAGCGATAACTGCTTCGAGTGGACTGATTTCCATTTTAACCTTAAATAGGTTTTCAGTCACACATAGTGTGATGTTGCGCGCATGCTAACGCAAAGTAAGCAACTTTCAGAACAACCATGTTCCATAGTCAGCAATGGGTAATTTGAATACTAAAATAAACATCATTACGTTGCTTCAAGAAAAGCAGTGAAGCTCCGTCACGTCCTTATAAGGAATTCCATATTTAACAAACGCGTTGAGCCTAATTACTACGCTTTACATGTTAAAGATAAAATAAATTTGACAAACGCGAGTACCTTGCGGGACTCATTCCCTTTAATGGCTGCTTATGGAAACGACCCGTTTATTTGAGACGAGGTTAAGCAGCGTAGCTTTCAGAGCCAAGCTTGCACCGTGGAAAGCTACGCAGCTAAATCTTACGTCAAACAAATGACTTGCTTCCGTAAACAAGCATAAAAACCTGTATACCGTTACGTAGGAATTCCTACATGTTTAATGTATTTCATTGCTTGTACTAATCGAACGCCGTTTGATAAACACACGCGCGCTGTTATATGTTTTTTGACTTTTAGTAGCCCCGCCAACAGTTTGAAAAATACAGTACAGGATTTTCAGGATCTGTCATTTCTTAGATTTCATATTTTTCCAGATTTTGAATGTATTTTAATATATCCATGCGTTCCAAAATGCAATGAGATATGTTAGGGTTGTTACTCAGATATAAACATAAAATTCAAATTCTTTTAATGGTGCATACGCATAGTACCCGTAAAGCATGAACATAATTTTGTGCAATGCTTTGGCAATTTACTAGTAGCTTTTATTAGCTGGAAGTGGGTTTTCCATGAATTAGGACATTTTCTAGTCTGGTCGCTTTCAAGATCCCAAATTTTCAAAATTACGATCAAACAAAGTCCAGAATCTCGAAATTTTGAAAATCCTCAGCTACCAGAATTCTGACAAGCAAATGGCCCTCTTTCATTGCCCTTTGCCGGCCTTTTATTCCTTCACTTTTACTTTCCCCCACCATTCTTTCTTTCTTGCCGCCGGCATAATTTCCTAGATTAAGTCTATGATCTTAGAATGTGAAAAGCATTTTGTTTAGGCTAATCCTACTCTCTGACACGTTTTGCGGATAAATTCTGATGTAACGTTGATATTTTTGGTTATAGTCCCTCTTTTTCATATACAGTATAATCTCACGTGACTGCAGGTTCAGTTGGCAAAATTGAAGATAAAGTGTTTTGTGCATCTAACCCTGACACTCAGCAGAGGCTTCCAAGCGGCGTTGGAACCCCAAAACCTGTCCCGAAATTGTAAATAGCAAAGCTTCCATAAGAGTTTTCTCCATTTCAGTTTGAGAAAAAGTTTTCAAGATTCTGGTCTCTCAAGACTCTGTTCGCTCGAAATTTTTGGGATTCAGGATTTCAAATGTTTCGGATTTTGAGTTTTAGGTAATTAAGCGTGACCCACTCTAGTCAATGGTCTTTTAAGAAGCTTCATTTCATAGAAGTTTCTTTGAATATATTACGCATCAACTTAAGTCATATCAGTATTAACTTAACTTCGTCTGGCAAAGTTACGAAAGATTAACAAATCTGGTTTTGTTGCTGATACGAAAGCTGTAGACAAGACATGCTGTTGGAGTAGGTAGTTTATCCTCATTTTCTTTAGCGGCTGGCAGGAACTTGACGCCTGCGCAAAGTCAACTGTGACATTGCATTATGTTTTAGTTCTATTCTGGCGTTGGAGCAGCCGAAGCCCATCCCGCATATGATCCGTATATGGTGAAAATATCCTCAGTCTGCTACTAGCTACCCTTAGAAGCGTTCTTTGCCTTGACATTGTCACTGGGGCAAAAAGCTACCCTTTAGTCTATGAGAAAATAAGATGAGTAGCCGATCATTTCAACGGTGCACAGTTGCATTAAATAACTAAACGGTTTCCTATCATTCAAGGCCTTATGGAAGTGTTCCCAAATGTCTTTGTTAGGACAGTGGCCAGACACTTTTTGCTACAATGGTAACCGTTTTACGGACTTGAACTACTTTTCATTCATGATCAGAGTTGCCGCCAAGAGCAGCTTGCATTAATAAATCAAAATGAGGCCACCGACCGGCGTGGCGTTGCCCAAGTCATTCAGGCGTTGCTACTGCATTTTATGAATCATAAAACAAGCGCTCCACGCAAGTTGCTTTTCTGAAGAATGAAAGCGGACAGATTTCAACAGCGCCCAGGATTTAGCGGTCACTGCCAAACGCAGCTCCTTGTAGCCGCTGGCTCCAGTCAGCTGTCACATGACACTGAAGAACTGGCGCTGACAGAATCGTGCTCCCTGCGACGGTAGGAACCTGGTAAGAATCAGCACAAAAGCTTTAACAAATAAAGACCCAATTTCGCACCCACCGAAGTGCACTCGATTCTCAAGCTGGGCACTCGATTGCGTTCTGTTACTCGAACCGTGCTCATGTGGAAACGGCTGAGATTCATTTATTAACGAACAACACTGCAAAGCCTGTTATGCACTGAAGATGCGGCAGGTCAGCATGGCACTCAAACAAGAAGATGGGTGCGTTCGACGATTATAATCGAAAAACAGTCACTTAGCCAGCAGGCATAAACGGTTGCCTGTCCGTGACACGATACTTACCGCACCGCTGACATCGCTTCTGTTGACATACAGTCACCTTTCCAACTTCTCCTCAACGGCAGATTACTATTCTTGCACACATACTATTGTCCACCATTTCATTTGCGCTCTATGGACAGCAGCAAACCAGGTACAGCATCCGGTAAGTTGCATCCGTCATTGTTCATTCCTTTTTTGATCGTAATAATGGTAGTATGCAAATTATTTTGCAAGCACCCTCTTTGTAAAAAAGCATTTGACTTAGCTAAGCTGTAAGCATGTTTGTGAGATCGTTGGCCTCCTAAGCACCATCGCTATTTCATGTGTTCTCTTGAACGCGCGAAAGCGGAACTAATATAAAGATACTGGCTTTGAAATTTGAAGAAGGTGATCCAAAGCATTGTTAAGCCCTTATGGGAACGTTGAAGAAATGCGTCATCCTAAATTCCTTATCAGTCGTTGGATTTAAGCAGAACAGTGAGCTCTTCGTGTTGCAGTACTTTAACCAAGGATTCTGACTTACTTTCTTAAACTTTCCTTGTTAATGCTGATAAGCTGGTCAGATGGAAGCGAACACAAAAAAATAGATGTCAAATGAATAAGAGGAGTTAAGCGGAACTAATGGAAGGTCAAGCGTGCTCGCAGCCCCTGTTGCCGTGCGTGCCACATAGGTGTGCATACTTGCTTAAATGGAATCCACTGATTCATTCCCAAAGTGTAGCTTACAGCGCTTTACGTAGTACTTCTTCCCAAACGCTGATCAGTAAAGATCCTTCCAAAGCTATTTAATCTAAGCGATGCCCATCCAACGCTCCGGTATCCCCTTAGCTAGAGTCACCATAGAATGAGGCTTTAACATTGGAATCCATGTTTGTTCACGCCAACTGAGTCACCAGCCATAACACTGCCGTCCGATAGTTAAATGATGCGTACTTCCGCGTCAATTAACGTTCGCCTTTGAGTGAAGGTCCCGTTCACCTTCCTTTCATACAAGTTGTCCCTTTTCCTGCATGTCTGGTAGCAATGTCAACTGTTTATTCAAACACTAAAGTAAAGTGATAATTCATTCTCCCTTATCTATGCAAATTCTTACTTTTCTTACGCTGGCGAATTGTTTTTGATCAATGAGTTTCAGTTTCTTCTCCTAAACAGAAAATGTGTTAATGCACAAACTCTTCAGTGACGTATAGTTCAATTCAATCTATGCTTAAATGCAAGAGTGCCAATTTTAAAGGACGACATCGCGTTTTCAGACAGCTCAGTCAGTCTACGTAAGCCTGGCAGCCATTCGGTCGTTCATATTTAGCTTTCACAATACTTCGTTCCTGATTATATCATTCAGGTCACTTAGGCATTTTCTGCTGCGTACGCAAGCTTAAAAGTAGCGCTAACTTTCATGGAACCAAAAGTAAACACAATTAGCGTAGTTTGGCTTTTCAGTCACAACTCTGTTTCAAGGACATACAAAAACAAAACAGATGATCCAACTTTGCCGTTCTGTCAGCAGCTCCCACCCACATCAGAAAACAAAACAATTTTATATCAATAAATGCTGCATGAAAAAGTTTGTATAGTTGTTGTACCTCCGAGTGTGAAGCTTGGAGTTTTTGCTGCGCTTAGCTTGGGACTTGTTAGGGCTAACAACATGAATTTTAAGTTCCTTTATTACACGGGTCTATTCACGCCCGCACACTTAAATATAATTTATATTAATACTTCACAGGTAGCCTGGAATAGGTGTTCATTTTATGTTCAGTATTACTGCTTTGCAACCGGCTAATGATGCAGCAAAACTTCACTAGTCGGTAACCTAACCATTGGCAAGAGATGTAATGAAATATCCAAAGTAAACGAAGACACTGCTCATATGGGAACTATGTGTCTTTTTAACTTCTGCGAATGGCTGAAGTGGCATAAGCGATTATGGACTGACTGGAAGTTCTGAATATTTGCCAAATCGTTCAGTTTCCTGATCCAGGAGGTATCATCGAATTGTCAGTGAGACACTGTGACCAGTTGTCTTTTTGATAAACAATGTCATGCCTTAAAGCCGCAGGGAAGGCGAATCGAATAGTCTCAACTGTGGCAACTCTAAAGGTACAGTTTTCTTACAAGCAGCAATTGAATGGCAAAACCGGTTCGCTAGAACCACTTCTGCCGTAAACCGCTGCAGGCTCCAGTTTGCGCATGTCTCAACTGACCAATTATTGCCTGAACTCTTTTGTATAATGATCACGTGACCTATTCTATCTTTGAGCAGTTGCATTGTTGTTTACTTGATTAAGTGCAATTCGACGAAGTTGGTCACCGTTAGCAGCAAGTTGAAACCGCTGTGCAGTCCTTCTTTTTGCGCTTACCTTTATCAAACTGGTAAGCCCGGAGGTTGACACTGAGCTGCCTTCAAAAAAACCAGACGCAACCGTAATATCACCTTTTGGAGAGAGAGCCCTCTATTTGAGTCAGCCGGCGAAATTGTCAGCGTCGTCTATTGTTGCCAGTAACCAAAGGAGGATGGTAGTTAACATATATAAAACGGAATTAAGATGCGGACAAGATTCGTTGCTATTCTTTGGGCGGACAACGGCATCATAGAAATAAGGGATGCATTAAGTATTCATTGCAACGTTGCAACCTGCCTCAGAGGGAAGTGTAGGAGGCTACTAGAAGTCAGTTTTATTTCACCGCATAAGGACCGCCCTCCTAGAACGCTTTGAGCGCGACAAAGCTTGCCCTGCCCAATGGCCTTGTGTCACTCTTCTGCAGGCATATATGGTTCAATGGATGCTCAGCGACCGCCGGGACGTGCCCTTCAAGGATACGGGCACTGCCAGTGTTTGTTCCGCCCGTTCCTGGCAATTGGCTGTTCAATGAAGCTTGATCCCTTTTCGAATCATTTCCGCGTCCCGTTCATGAATTCTTGCCTAACGTCTGCCTGTCAGCAATGCGCGATCTATGTCAACATACAGTAGGCGACTGGAAAATAGCGTGAGACCTAGCGAGCCGTCTAACCGCCGCATTTTGGTCGTTAAGAACCATAATGAACAAATTAGAACCAGCAACGGTAGTGGAACGGAACGTTTATTACCTCGTTGCCTTTCTTGCCGCTTCTCAAACCACTCTTTCGGCAGTTCAGCAGTAAAACCACTCTGCATGCATGAGTCCACACCTGGTGCGAAGTTTTGCATATTTGATCAACAAGTCGCAAAGAAACGTGAACTAGAATATACCTACGCAAGTATTATTACGGTTATGACGTTATTAAATTTCCAAGACAACTTCGTTACCAGACAAAACGTTCAGATCATAGAAATATAGCCATGTTAAGAAGTAGAATATTTAAATTTATGAGCTTCCAAGAAAAAGGAGATAATCAGAGTAAAGCGAGAAGGAAAACAAATGTTATCAGCACCAAAGGAACTGTAGGCTATTATAAGCGTCTAAAGAAAAAGGAAAGATAAAATATGTTACTGAAGCTCTTTGCTTAATGAGAACTTGGTCCTCTTTCATATCACTACAAAATAAGTAATAGTGTACATCTTTCCATTTAAGGTTGCTTGTCTTGCTGAGAAATCTCTTTTTTTAAGCCAATTTAATAAAAGTGAATTTCGTGCATGATCAGTACTATTAATAGGTAAATTCCGTAGAGGTTTCTTATTCATGCTTTCTGTCAGTGTGATTCAGTCAACAGCATTTGCATAATTACCTAATTCATAACTGTGAGAGGCAAGATTAACTAAGAACACGCCTACCTCGCCCTTATGATAAAACCATGCAGCATATGACTTGCTTTGATAAGAAAAGAGATGTAAGCTGTTTCAAGGCGGACTTTTCTTCATCTCTTCACTATACGATTCTTAGGGCAATCTCCTCCTGATGACATATGACACATACCTAATAAGCGCAACTCATTTAAGCTTATTATCATAGACTATTCTATCTATTTGCACGTTACTCTGTTGCAAACTGAAAAGTGAGCACTCTTTGAAAAAGCATTGTTTTTTGCATATGAATCATACGTTAAAAACTGAATACTAAATGTAATAATGCAGATGCTTGTCAGCAACTATTCAAGCCTGTCATATTCATAGAGTTAACCTATCTTGGTACGTTATGTAGAGGCTCAGCTGAAGGATGATTATTCCTTTCATTTTGGTTAAGTTATATGGCGTCAGGAAATGCTTTTCCTCACGTGCTGCTGCACTCTGGGTTAGCGTAGGGATGAAAAAATAGTTATTAATAAAGCTATGAATGTTGTAGGCTTTGCCAGAGTAGCAAAAAGTCATACATGCTTAATTCCTTTTTCAGTATTCAGCTCATTCGATTTCATAGATGCTTTCTTTTTATATTTTGTAATATGGCTGGTTAACCACTGTATGTGGACGATCCATCATCAGTGCGTAAAACAAAAAACTACACAATGTAACCGCGCGAGCCCCTTTGCACTCGCTCAGCCTACAATTAAATTTTTTCTTCACATATTGTGGATTTTGTGGAAGTGCCTCAGGGCGTTGTTCCATTCTTTGAATGGCAAAGTTTAATCCATGTTGAATGCGTACAATTTATTGGTCTGTGCTCCACCCTCACGTCACCATTCAGAGAGGTAGGAAATTACGTCAGCCTTTCATCACGCAGCCTGTATGTATTCAGATGGTTGCTTATATCATTTGAGCCGCTCAGATGCGGCCAACACTATTTACGTAATAACGGTGACGCGAAACCTTTCCTTGACTTTGAAAATAAAGCAACGCTGAAACAGTCTAGAGAGGAAGTTAGCTATGAAACATGAAGCCAATCATGCAACAAAGAGCTAATCACAAATTAGCATAAGCGTCATTTCGTGTAGCATTCTGTTTTAGCAAAGCGAACAACCAATAAAGCATCTTAAAGGAAATCTTGGTTAAATTATAGGCGGTCCCTATGGGTTGTAATGTTGATGGCATATCATTCTTTCTAATAATCTATTAGGTTTATTGTCAAGTTGCCGAGTTATTCACGTGGTTAATAAATTAATGTTTTAAAACAGCAGCTTGTGAGTCATACAAGATTAACTTACACGGCATCATGATATATCATCAGCTTTCTGCTACTTACAACGCCAAACAATGATGAATTAGAATTGTTCAACTTCATGCAGCTTAGTTATGATTAAACGTCACCTTCTGATCATACTGTCTCACATTTACTTGAAGTATTCTAGTGAACAGCAAGGCTAGTGACTTGCGCTTGTATAGCTTTATTTACTTAGAGCAGAAACCGTTAGTCTTTTTTATCATGCTGACGTTTATTTTAACTGCACTGCTGTAATAATAGTCTTTACGTGAGACGAGTTGACGTTATTGAAAATTATACGCTGATGACAGATCAGGAAATATCTGAAAGGTACTCTTCAATAAAACGTTTACATTCCACTAACAGGAAAAAATTCATAGATATAAACCAATCGAGTTGAAAACAATTTAGAAACAGCTGGCCGACAAGGATCTCACAGGAACATATATCACAGGTAAACTGTACATGAAACCTTCTTCATAAAAACGAGTTGATCATTCGCCTATGAGCGAACAGCTTTGAAAGAGCAGCATTTCGATTACATTATGTCCATAGCTCGTTATACATAGCTCTCCAGGGACAAATGGCCTTCTTTGCTTTAAGCAAGTTGACGCTAGGCCCACAGAACTCAAATTGGTCCATATTGCCGGGTTCCTTCCACTTGCATAAACAAAGTAGCCTAATGAATGAAGTAAGCTTTTAAAGTAAGTTAAGTTAGTAACTGAGTTGGCAAACGCGTCCGGTTGGTAAATAAAGTCAAGTTCACCTAACTTTATTTGTGCAGCGGTGGATTAACGCTATAGGTGACGTTGCCCTGTTGAGTACTACTAACCAACAGGAAATTTTTTGCTAGTGGCATGTATATGCGAGTTCGTGGTTTGCCGTTATTCCTATATGTTCCCGACTTCACAAGGTTTGGCAAGTTAATTCTTTATCATACATATCAGCCAGTTTTTTAGCTGATATATGTTTAAGCAAAAGAGTGGAACACATTCTCTCACTCATACAACCTAAGCAGCTTTAAACAAGATGACCGCTTATTGCTTCGCAAAATTTAAAATTTAAAATTACTGTACATTCTTATGAAGCCCCAACGACGCTTTCCCTAATTAGAAAAAAATTAATGAATTTTAATTTTAAACTATAAGCCTTATTTAGACAGGGTAAATAACTGCAGTGATACAACCTTATTTCATGCAGTATTGAATCCAGCCGTGAATATTATAAACTTTCATATTAAGCTTTCATTCCTATCCTCTGCAATATGGATAAGCAAAAGTTATTTGAATGAAGTTCAAAATGCGTTAACTTCGTTAGACCCGCTTCATTGTTGCTAAGCTTCTGAGATACGTCTAATGCAGTCGTCACTGTCTTATTATTAAGCGTATATTGCATGGTTTCTCAACCTTTTACGCGCCAACGCACCGTGGAGCTCTCCAGCGCCCTCTGGATGTCCTTAGTGCCCCCAGATGTCGCAGGCGCCGTTCACTTCTGGGTGTTCCAATGCCGGTTCCTTGCGGCGGTCGATTGAAAACAATGATTCGAACACAAGTACCTTTTACCTCAAGGTCCCTTGGCCTTTTCGCGCTCACTGCCGCTGAACCGATCGTGGTCAAAGATCTACGGTCCAGAGCAACTGTCCGCCTACCACAGCCTCCTTGGCTTGCTGCGCCCTCTTGAGAATCACTGATAAAACGTAATTAACGTGTTTTGAATCCTACATGGCCGCTACGAAACCTTTCGTATACCACCACAATTATTTGAATTGTGCTGCTCTGCTTTGGATCGAAAAAGAACGCCTATGTTTCAAGAAATCTAATTCCTGGAGCTTAGTGCAGACTTGCTTAAGCCTTTTGCCTACAAACATTAGTTATCCTACTGACCTTGTTCAGCTTCCATATTCAACAGTGCCCATAAATAATACATGAAAGTCGATAAAGCCGCCAGGTAAGCAGTTGTCAGTAAAGGAAACAAATATCACACGTAGTACTGAGTGTCTGAACATTTTTTATCCATAGCCTCAGCACGAGGTGAAACTGAATTGGTTAGGAATATTGTCTCTTGGAAGGGTTCCCTTAACAAGTTGTAGCTGTAACATTTCTTGTTGAATACTGTTGAGCATTGGATGTGGTTCAATGTGGACGCGCATTTTCAGTCACGGCTTTTCCCGCTGTTATTGATGTCCGCAAAACTACGCAAACGCCCAACCAACGAACGGATGAGCACAATATTAGAGAAAGCACAGGACAAGTTTTCGTATGTTCCAGAACTGCTTTTGTTTCGTCGTTAGCCATGTTAGGAAGTTGCTCTGTCTTTTTAAATATTCAAAACTTTTAAAGTGGACAAACGACCATATCATGTTACTTAAATCTGTATGCCACTCACACGTGCTAACAAACAAAATTTCTCGCACACTGGCGCTTTAACTATCATATGACTTTGAGGGTAAATAGGAAAAACATCTCACTGATTATTACTTATTATCAGTTTTTCTGAATAGAACTCCGTAGTAAGAAATTAACATAACGTAATTTACGTATTAATAACAAGCGAATGGATGAGAGATTGCTCAGTAAGTCACGTTCAGAAAATATAAGCATTAATACAAGTAAGAACTATAGCACGCAAAGTTTTGACTTATAAAATTGAGAAGTAATTAGGCTACCTCAAAGGTCACCCTAAAGAGCTTCACTGGAAAGGTCCTGCAACGTTTGAGGAGGCATTTCTATCCAAAGATGGATGAACGGTACCACGTATTCACCGGGTCCTCTTGAACCGGTTCAAACTGCATTTCAGCGCAACGACCTTTAGCGGAAGATTGTCGTCTTTTCCTCTTAGCTTCGCTTGAAGGAACACAGTTAAAGTGAGATGCTTCGGTACGGTCCCCATTGTCCTTGAAGTTCGTTCTATGAAGTGAGGTCATCAGAACGGACTCAAGCTGGTTATGACCATTCCGACTGCCTACATATGATCAAGCTCGTAACGAAAGTCAAAATATAACAAAAAGAATAGGTGCTGAGTTGGCACGTGGAATTCCTGCAGAATTGAAGCAAAAATCTCTGCGCATCCTCAGCAATGCAAAGTACAAAATATCGTTGACTTTTGCTGGATTGTTCAAGCGACGCTCCTTCACCCTTTTTTGCGATTAACTAATGCTCAGTCATATAAGCTAACTTGACCTAAGTACTCATTTTTTAAAGAAGCTCAGCGTGATTAAATAAATAGGCATTGGTAATGAGCAAATAGATATGAGCAAAAAGATTTTCGTGCTTCTCTACGGGAGCAATACATTTGCCTAACGTCAAATTAAGGGAGGTGGCTTTCAGGATCAAACTTGTCCCCTCATAAGTGTTTGTGTACATTTTCAAATGTGAACCGACTGTATTTTAAATTCCAACGGTCAACGCAAGCAGACTGTCATAGAAGAGAGAGCTTTGATTCCAGGCTTTGAAGTGGCTGTTGATGATGGTCCCACCAGGAGCTCTAGTTCATTTAAGGGCGGGAATATGAATCGTTCAGTAGCACGAATGTTCTTTCATCGAAAGCATAATTCACGTACTACTTCAAGCCATTATTTCGTGCTTTTATAAGGAACGCACTGCTTTTGAAAGGTTTCTACTCGTTTGTTTCACTTATGCTCTGTCGAAACAAATAAGCTGTTTTGTTGAGAAATAATATGCTAACAACATAGAATAGGAGCAGTACAAGCAAAAGGCCGAGGAGTTGACCGTTTTCAGGCAAAAATGCTCAATCTAACTTAAAAGGGAATATCGCTTGTGTTCTTCCCCTCAGCTTGGCTGGACGCCTACGTGATTTCCAGGAGATTAGCCAAACAGATAGTCTGTTTACCATAAATTTCAAATTTCAAATTCAGCCAATGGTCTCACAGACAGCAGCAGTATCGCGAATGCTCCAGGTCACGCTTACGCCCACCTTTTCCACCCACATAGCGTCTCCTCTAATTGACAAGCGAAGAGAGAGAGCGATAGAGAGGGAGAGTACAAGAGAAAATATCAAATCGGAGAGAGAGAGAGAAAAAGAAGGCAGGACGATTCGTACAAAATTGCGGCGAGTCTTTTCAAGATTCAAAATTGCAAGCAGGGTAGCCAATCTTTGGTTATTTGCAACCTAGAAAGACAAAATAGCTTAAGAAAAAAATTTTGAAAACAATCAATGACACCCATTAGAAAAACAGGCATCGGCCATCGGCTAATCTCGCGGCTGCTTTAACAAAGAGGGACCGATAAAGGGCGCAATGCTTGCGCGTTGGGAGTCTGAGATTACAGTAAAAGTGCTAAGAGCATCATGTCGGCAGATGGCTTTGAATCGATGGCTTCAGCGATAAGGAATAAAAAAGCTACTTTGAGACAGAGAGTTTCAAGTGCTGTATCATAGAACCATATTCTGAGGCAAATGCAGGTTGCCAAATCATAAGTCAAAACAAAGGCAATTCGTGAACCAATCAGAGAGCGCTAATACTCCATGAAGTTGCCGACGGGGTCAATCCACTGCGAGGATACTATGATGCATCGACTAAATGCGCACTGCTAAAGAACCGTTCGCATTTGAGAAGTGTCTTCGCTTTGACTTAGGCTGAGCTGTCAGAATGGAGCAGGCTAATTACGATCAAGCTTCAACTGGACTTTCTTTGCAGCTGTCCACGCTAGCTTGTAAGCAGCAGCGAAGTTTCACTCATGATAACTTTCTGAAGGCATTGTTCATATTACTGATGATCTGTACTTTTTCAGATGAACAAAGCGCTCTAAGAAGACATGCATCGGAGGTACCAAACCGGCAAGTTGCAGATGCCGGTGACCTTGTGTCTCCGTTACCGTTAGGTTTAGGCACCTACTCTTCTGAATGTTTGTTTCCTTTTTTGCCGAAAGTTCCCTTACCATTGCCTCCCCTATTGGTCAATGAACCTTCGCTTAGTCTATGGCCCGTCTCCTACGGCAGTATGGGACTTTGGGGCTCACGGTACAATTCCTTCGGCATGACAAATCCATTTCCCTACAATCTGGCTGCCATGCAAGCCCGGCATTTATTCGAAGTGCAACAACCGGTGCTTCCCCTGAACAGCTTAGGCCATTTGGGCAAGAAAACTGAGAAACATTTGGCCCCCTTCCAGGATGCTCTGCTCAATAGTCGCATAGAGTGGGTGAACGGTGGATATGGAATCAAGAATCCACTAGTCAACTATGGCAACTTGCCAACGTCATCATATGGACAAGCTACAGCTGAGCAGAGTGGAGCTGAGGGAGAAGGACGCGAATACCCATGTCAAGTATGCAAAAAGGTGCTGCCGAGTAGCGATGATGAACAACTGAACTTATTACCATAGCTACTTCTGCTTTAGAAATTTCCGTTGCAAAGACTGCTCAATCGCCATTCAAAGTGCCATCTCGAAATAAAGCGCTATCTTTGCACATTTTGTGGTAAAGGCTTTAACGATACTTTCGACCTGAAGCGTCATACTAGAACGCATACAGGTGAGAATTGCCGCTCTGAGATAGTGAAGACTGAAAGCTTTTTAAGGAGTGCGCCCATACAAGTGTGACTTATGTGAGAAATCGTTTACTCAGCGTTGCTCCTTGGAATCCCATTTGAAAAAGGTGCACGGCGTTGAGCATAAATATGCTTACAAGGAGCGGCGCAGCAAAGTGAGTGTTCAATTTTGCCTTGATGGCAAGCTAAGAATTAGTTGCCCTTAGATATATGTTTGCGAGGACTGTGGGTTCACATCCACTGCGATCGACATCTACTTACAGCACACAAAAACTCTGCACCCATTGACTGCTGCTTTGCAGAAGATTGGAAAACGCTCTGTAAAGCACTACAGAAGCCCAGGCAGCGTGGGACCAGCTTCCAGCGTCGACTCAACTTGTTCAGCTTGACTGCTTACTCGGATATATCTCCAAAAAAACGAGATAGGATCAAACTTGAAGAAAAAATGTAATTGTTCTGACTTGCTGAAGTAAATCATTCGTGCCGCCATGATCTTTCCTGTATGTCGCTGCGAACCTTCTTCCTAATCTTATTTTTTGTTCAAATGTGATACCAGCTGTCCCAAGAGGGACATTTTATTTTTATTCGCCTTCAGCCGTGAAGAAATTGTACTGGACAAGAAAGCCTTCCAGTATTACCTACTCAAACTGAAGATCACCCAAACTGCCAGCACGCGTTTTATTTGGTTATGCAGATTTTGGAACCATATTTAAAAAAGGAACTGAAATTTTCAAATGCCAACATGCCAATTCAGGATTGCATTCTTTACACGTAAAACAGGCTCTAAAGACTTAAGCCGTTAGACATTAAATGCTTTGAGCGTTTTTTCGCTTTGCTCATTGTACTGGTGATATCCTGCCAAGTTTAGCTGTCAGGATGAAGGCACCCTTCTCATTTTAATTGTGAATTAACAAAATCTTGATACTGAGTTTATAGTAAGAGCTTAAAAATGTAAATCTCGCTCGTCTATTCGCAAATATCTGCCTTGAGAAATTCAACAGCTTCTGTTTTGCTTTTATGAAGAGTTTGTTCACATTTTAATCGGGACGGAATATTTCATCGTCGCAAGTATTAACTTGTGAATATATTAGACATTCAAAAATTTTAGATGCTTCAAATTAGTCATATTTATTGTAATGAGTCAACAGGCGAGCAGCTGGTACGGTACTAGTAAAAGCATAAGTGTGCTCAAGTAACTTACAAGTAGCTGAAAATGAAATCGAAATATACTTCTAAAAATCGAACATACTATAAACTGACAACGCTTTACTGGTAAAGAAAAAGTTACAACATTTATAAATGCGCTGTTAGGTAAACTTTTTAGCACAGACGAACGTGATCGACAAGAATGGAGCATTATGAAGGAAGCATATATGGCTTGATCAATGTGCGAACGTTAACTGTCTGAAATAAAACAGCCAAAAATTTCAATTGAAAATGCTGTGATCAAATATAATCGGCCCTCTTTTAACAGGCAAATAGCTTTTCATATTCATGCGCGTTCATCACGTTTCAGCCCTTTATTCTTGCGAGAAAAATCCGAAGCTTTCAGGATTCGTCCTCAGCGTTTTCACAACAGTCCTAAATGCGGCATTGTTGGATGAGTAGCAATAGCTTAAAGATGGTTCACAGTTTGGCTATGACAGTTTTAGGAATTGTTTGTATATTGAACAGGATGAAATAAAATTGGATAAGATGGAATAAAATAGGAAAGCATTTAAACGGAGGTAAAAATATTAAGTGCAACAATATGATACCATCACTGATTTCCCAACAGTGCCACACTTAGTATTATTATGAAAACGCTGAAGTGGCGATCAGTCGAATCCCGAAAGCTCCGTTCTCAACGATGGCAAGTACGGGATCCCGTACTTGTCACCGTTGAGAACGAAGCGTGGGTAGCTCGGAAAGCTCTGAAGAAATTGCAGTTATCGCGTAAGTACTAATAAACGGTTATGACTTGTCCGTAACTATCAATTTAATGAAATATGCATCTCAAGGAAAATATTATCTTTGTACCTTATAATGAGAGGTAACCGTTGATAAAAGTAAAAGGTTTAATGCCGTAGCTTTCAGGACTCGTCTGGACCCGTACTCAGCTGAAAAGAGAACAATATATAAACATGGATGCAAGGGACGCAATAAGCCAATCATGGATAGTTGCAAGTTGGTTTTACATTTCTGCATCTTGTACAGTACTCTTCGTCTGGATTCTTTTCTATCGCATATGCGATTGCAGAACACGCCTCACAGGGCCCAGGTAGTCTACAACGAAGAACATTATATCAAGAATCACACTGCATTGAGAAAAATTAAAGAGGCATTCTACATAAAACGCAATACAACAATTAACAGCGAGCAAGGGAAGGAGATCAGCTACATGTAGACCTATACAATTACTCAATCGAGATAATGTTTTTCGGTGTGAAACAAGTTATGCAGTTTTATCTTGCCTCCCTATTGTATCGAAACTTTGTTTAGGAGCCAAAGCTTTTGGGCATTCTAGAAATATCTGCATAACCTGTCTTTGATGATACTTTCACGTTTAAAAACAAAGATATGATTCATCTTTCACGCATGCCATTACTATTTGACAAACTCATGTAGAACTCACATTCCTGTAGTCTTTAAGCCAAAAGTCCTGAGCACCCTTCAAAGAGGAACGTATCCTTGCACTTCGGAAGAAAACACGCTTCCCGTGAGCGCAGGTCAAAACGACTTATTCCAAACAAGTTATTTTGAAGACTGGCTCTCCATGAGCTCAGCGCTGATATGAAGCAGACTAACGACCAAGCTGAAGAGCTTTTTGTGATGATTGCACATCCTCGCATTTCACCTATAAATATGACGCTGTACAACCGACATCGCCATAAACACAAAGGGCCCACTACATTCCAAGTAGACTGCGGCTAAGTTTGTCCAATTAGGGACGAAAGAAATCATGCATAATAAGAACTTAAACAGTTCCTCTAAATAATTTTGAAGATGCAATTTTTTGACAACAGGAACTCGTCCAGTTGGTAGGAACCCTTTATTCTACAAAACAATAAGAATTTTTCACGGCCTATCATTTTTTTATCAGCATGCCAGAAAGACGGTCTCCCCTACGCCTGCACGAGCTGGATAATGCTGTAAAATAAACTGTGCATTCATGTCTTGTCGGTTGTGGGCCCCGCCGTCATACTGTAAGTTTGCCGGCCATCCCATTCTTCCGTTACCTGCGCGTAAGCCTAAACATAAGGCATATGTTTTGAGTTAGGCTTAGGTAAGGGCAAAACGGGATGGCCGCATGCTTAACAGAAAGGAACGTGCATTTCTCAGACAGTGGGACGCGTAACCGACAAGACCCGAACATATCTTCGCACATTCTTTTAGTATCGTACGGTTGCAGCTGTTACTGACTATTTGCTAACAGGAACACTCCTTCAAAACTGAAGAGGCTCCTGCAAGCAATTTTTTATACACAACTGTTGGTTGGCAAGTTGACAACCACAAATAGTTTTATTTGAATCACTGAGTTTGCCTAATAAAAGCAATAATTACGCAGTTTAGCCATGCCGACGCTTTTCGACTTTTAGGCGTGACCATGTGCCAAGGCATATGTTACGAATAAGCTTTCCTTCTTCCTGTCGTACTCCACTCCATTGCGCATATTCATGCCTTAAAGGCAACGTTGTACTGTGAAAGTCGTCCCTTCTTCGTACCTGATTATTCTCTTGGCCAAACGAAGTTTCCTTTGTTGAATTAGGCTAAGCGCGTAATACAGGCGACAGCGACTGACCAACAATTCATTGCCAAGCAAAATGGCAATGCGCAATTGCGTAGTCGATATTTCGCCAGCCTTCACTGCCTGAACAATCCTTTTTTGGTTTTTTAACCAAACATTTCAACGCTACGTACAAATTCGTAAAAGTAGTCACCGTAAGCTGAAAATGCTCCACCAAAAGTTGAAAGGCACCACGATGCGTGTTCCAGCTCAAGTCGCTGATGCATATAGGTCATTATCTTATCATTTCTAGAAAAAGAGCAACAAGGGTGCCTACGTAAAAAAATTACCTTTGTTCAACCTTAAGTGGTTGAAGTCAATCGTACATTCCTTAGGTTGATAAAGAAAAAATTAACATATAAGCGCATATCAGTTATCAATTGCAAGCATATGCAAATTAAGAAAAATGAACCCGATTAAAGAATAAATGGATAAAGTTGGACACGGAAACTTTGAGATATTCACCCTCGAAGGTCAAGGTAAATTGGTGGGCTCTTGACCTTGCAAACAACCCACAAGTTGGATGCACTTTCTCCTTGAATCAATTTGGGTAGCAAAAGCTGTTCAACCACGTAAGCATTGTGCCATAGGCCAACGAAGTGCCTGTAACTGTATCCATTCAAGCTAGAACGACACACAACGATCTTCTCCATTGCTCTGCGTCCTTTTCGGACCGCCAATGGGCGAATACACTTGTTGTACTCTTCTATTGTTGAAAGGAGCTCTTCTTGAGAGCCAGACTGCCAATCGATCCATTGACTATGGTCAGTCAAAATAAAGCGATCAAGCCAGCAATCAGGGCGCAAATAGCACACAACTATGACTCGCATAACAGGCACTTTGTGTGCCCAAGGTTCTGCCTAAGCTCTATACGGCTGTACATAAATGAGGCAATGTAGGCAGACGCTAATAGGTACATAATTGGGAATACCCCTGACCATTACAGGCTCAAATTGAAATATAAAAGGTTTAATAAGTTAACGAATTATTACAGTGGACGAAGATGCAGTCTCTTTATGGTGTACGCAAAAAATCTGGGTATATCTGCTTTCAAGTGAAAATCGTGGCCCCGTATGAAGTCCGGAATTTGGATCTAAAACTCAATAACACTATTACAGATGTTTCAAATTGCAAGTTATCACCTCGGACGCATGCAGGTACATTGGTAAATGACGAGCTTTCGAAGCACGTATGCCAAGCTTATCCAGGACTTCACCAGGAAGCCGCTAAAAACATCAAGCATCAGAAAGAAAGGAAGGCAACCAATTCTCTGACATACTTGAGGCTGTACTCCGAGGTAGTTTGAATATTTGTGATCCCCTATGACAGGAGTTCCAAGGGATAGACCGAGATGAGTTCGGATTTGATGTTTAGCACCTAAGAATGTTAAACATAATTATCTAACGATTAATAATACAATTTTTTACGTGCAAGATTTGACATGCTACTTTCATCGCTGTTACTTCCTTCAAACGCCATTAAAGGTTCAAATAAACCAATATGACTATGCAATCCACAGAAAATGAAACAAACATTACCATATTGTGAAGTGCACTCAACTAACGCACACTTCGTCCCTTCTTTGATAACTTCGTACGTTGTTTCAACAAGTCTCGCTTCACCTATGCAACCACGGTATTTGCCCTTCTTTTCTCCGTTAGTAATTAACAGGGGAACCATCTAAATGTACGGTAGAGAAAGTAAGTTAAAACAGTATCGCTTTTAATGCACCTTAAAATTTCCGCCTATCTTTTTCTCTCCAATGGGAACTTTAATCGTGCCTAAATAAAAGCTTAAATGATCAGGCCTACCACAAATGCACATAAGGCTACCCGATGGTGGTTCTGGGACCATTTTAGTTAGGCAGAGATATTTTTTGGTCACTTCTCTTCGAGCAAACATATCTTTCAACTCAGAAAGCCTGAATTCACTTCTAAAAAAAATTACTATAGAATAACGAAAAAGTTCTGACGTAAAGAAGCACACGCTGCAAGCATAAGTAAGCCCGTAGTGCAGCGGTCCAAACGATGCACAGGGATAAGGGTTTTGCTTTTGGGAACCAGCAGCTTTCGCAAGGCAGGAAGAATGCTCTTCAAGCTAATAAACTGAGCAGGTCCTTCAGTTACGGATAAACCATAAGGCTTGTTAAGCACCACCACGTCATCTGCAAAATCATCTACAATAAAGCTTAAGCATGGAAAAGACCGGTACCCTTATTGTAAACAACACTGTTGGCGCACAAATCAACAATTTCCTCGCGTGGCATTTTGATCAAATCGGGAATAAGCGAATGAATCTTGTAAAGCGCTACAAGACTCCCGTCGGCATCGTTCTCTGAGATGAACACATTAGAGAGGAGCAAAAAGCGTCAGCAGAACTCTACTTTTTATTTCTTCAATCGTCTCTTGTTCCAGCTTCTTTCTAATCCCCTGAACAACATGAAAAGCGGACGGGCCGCTTTTTCTTGGATCATGAGGAATAGCCGGATCTTTTGACATATCGCCTTCATTCAACCTAACCATCTTCACGTTGAAAGGCACAAAGCCTACTGCGTACAGTACGACGCTTGTTGCCTGCGTATCATTTTATGACCATTTTGCATTGTGTTTTTCGGAATTTCCAATGGAGGAAGCAAACGTTAGTACTGCCCAAAAAGTCGTTTTCAAAAAGCTGGGCTCCTTTCGCCCGAAGGGAAGAGCGATCAGGAAGAGAAGAGCCAGCGGTAGGTTGTTTGTAGGTGAACGGATGATGAGGGTCTTTGCGTTCAACCAATAGTTGGATTCCTACTCTTAAAGACCCATTGTTAAATTCTTTAAGAAGCCAGCTCGAGCAGCGAAGAAGAAGTACACATAGCTGCTGTTAAGAAGACGGTTCGCGAAAACCCCATGGTTCAGACGGTTAATGCGTAGAATGTAGAAGTTCGTTAATTATGCTCGTTGTTTAGACCGTAAAATCCCACGATAAGAATTCTGAAGCCGTACCGGATGTTTTCGTTCCAGCTGAAGGCACAGGAGATGTAAGTCTTTTAAGCGTACTGTACTTTTATGCAAATTTTTCTTGAAAAGCATGAACTAATTTATTGCAGTTGCACACGGTACAACGCAGCTTGATTGGCGGCACCTTTATCAGACATCGCTATATTGTAAGGGTAGATCAAAGCAGGGAATAGTTTTGCTATGCTTAGCCTCTAGTTGTCTTTTTTGGAAGGACAACTGCGATTGCGTTTGTTAAGACAAGTTGGAAAATTATTTGTGCCTACGTTGCCTTCTCTTCCCATTTTTGGCTTTTTTAATGATAAACAGCGCATTTGATAAAGGCAATGAGAGCTGGTTGGGTTGTAGATATTTGTTTTTTACTATTTGTTCACTGAAATCTTAGAACCAAAGAAATCCGACTCCAGTGGCGCTTTGAGAGTTGCATCCTGAGCATCAGTTGCTCTAATAAGTTTTCTCGTTTTAATTTATTAATGCCGAAAAGCATGCACATCAAACCTACTATTTCGGCGTAATGCGTTGCAAAGATCATTCGCTATATTTCAAACTGAATAGACTGATTTAAATATTCCTTCTAAATGTAAATTTTATTTTTTAGTTTTGTGTACGCAGCTTAAAACGGTTAGTTTTTGTTACCAACAAAGAGTGTTATTCTTTTCTAGTGCAGGGAAGGTCCCTCTGACATGGGTGCGACGTGGTCGTTTCAAGGAGATACGGAACGTGATCGAGATTCGCAGGCGCAGTTTGAAAGAGCCTTAAAAATTCAGGAGGTATTTGCAACTTTTTTTGAATAGTCTTTTCACTACGTCCTTCAAGGAGAAAAGGGGTAAGGGTGAGGACAACATCTACCGTGGTATGAATGCTTATGGTGGCTTCATTGAGAGTAAGGGCTCTGCTGTTGGCAATGCATCAAACGGTTTGAACAGGTTGGCACATCCTTGTACGGACTGTGGTCCGAATTTTGCTTTAAACTTAGACGCGGGCCTTTGCGTGCACCTGTCTACATTCGCCGTACCGTTCGCTGGGATTATCGCCCAGACATCTGCAAAGACTATAAGGAGACTGGCTTTTGCGGATTTGGCGGTAAGCTACTGTTCACTTCCTTTCGATGTGTCACTCCATTTCTTTAAACAGATTCCTGCATCTTTCTTCATGACAGATCCGACTATAAGCATGGTTGGGAACTGGAACGCGAATGGGAACAAGGCCGCTATGGAAAGGAAGACGAAGGTTAAAGAAGCGTTTCGTCGATCTCTTTGTCTAGTTTTTCGATATTCAGATGTTCACAAGTACGAAATTCACGAAGAGGAGGATAAGATGCCGACAGAGTGTCCAATTTGCCAGCAGCCATTCAAAAATCCTGTTATTACAAAGTACCGTTGACTAATTTAATGTTCAAGTTCACGTTGTTATTTTACTACTATTTTCAGGTGCAATCATTACTTCTGCGAAGCATGCGCCCTGCAGCATTCTCGGAAAACTCTAAAGTGTTTCGTGTGCGGAAAAGGAACAATGGGATTGTTTACGAATGTCAAAAGTTTGCAAAAGTCTTGTTTGGCAGTAAACAAGTTGATTCCTTCATTGTAGGTTTGGAAAAGGCATCTGCCGATGAGACGCACAAATGTAGCGACGTGGAATCGGAAGAATCAGAGTTGTCGGATGAGGCGACAGCAGTTCAAACTTTAGACATCGATCCAAATGTCACTTGCACGAAAAACCCTTCGGACGAATCTGACGGAAGTGCTTCTGGGTCAGAGAGCGATTCAAATAACGACGCATCATAGGCCCGCAATTTCCATGTAGCAAAAGCTCACTACGATGAATGTATAGCATTTGCGCTGTAAAGTGGCCCTTCCTATTCGTTTTGAAAAGATTTATTGTGCCGAGTAAATCAAATTTCTAAAAATGATTTTCAGGTTTGACGTGTAAAATAATAGAACGCTTTTGGCTGCAACGTTATTTCAGCTCAATACCTAACTTGAAACTGTTATTTTGAACATCCAGACGGGTGATCTTAGGAAAAAGAATTAAAGTCCTTTCGGATTCCAAAGTGGGGCTGCATTAGGGATGAATTCGCACGTGTACGAAACAGAGTCCAGAAGGTTTGTGTTGTGCCTTGTGCGTTTCCGTGTGACTGATGAAAACTTTACGGTCTTGCCGAAATGCACCCTGCAATATACAGTACGCCAGCTGTAATGCAAGTGAAACAAAGGGATCATTTAACTTTGTGTTGGTCACAGTGAGTGACAGCCACTTAGCCTTGAGCCGAAAATGGACTCCTGTTTGACCAACAGGACTCGTCGCAGCACTGTTTTCTCCCTGCCACTTTCGGGTACGGTAACTGATTCGTTAGAAGTTGTCAACTTCTAAGGTGTGAATGAAGGCAGCACTTTTTTGAAGTGACTGGATTGATTTGTACTACCTGGCTTTGATACCAATATATTGGTTGTACCATTTTGGGGTATTCTTCATTAAAAACGTGGTGAATACTGTAGGTAAAACTGAACTCAAGTTCTATTAGCCCAACTAACCGCAGGCGGTCTAAGTTCAAATCCTGTTGGTCCCACTAACTGTAGGCAGCCTAAAATCAGCAGTTACTTTAGCACTGGCAACCTGTGGTTATGTGGACTAATGTAACTTGATTTTAGTTCCACCTAGGGCACCCGCCGAGAGTCTAAGGCAAAACATACTCGTTTTGTTGGTGCAATAAGCTGATTTCACAAAATCTGTATGCTAAGCGTAAAAAGTTTTATCGGCTTTCTGCTATGCGACTAAATCTTCCGTACAGATTTGTCAAGCATTGCTGCTTCTCTGCGGGATGCATTGAAAGCGAGATAACTTAACTCAATAGGTAGTACGAAGGCTTAGTCGCGTTAATCAGGTTCTCTGCATCGAACAGTTGTTCCCTTAAAACAGGGGTGGGGAACCTCCGGCCCGCGAGACCATTCC
>KN538380.1:1611410-1626442 GCA_000797535.1 Trichuris suis
CCTTCGGGATTTCGACATACACCCGCTGTCTGCCTCTTGTCAAGCTGACGTAAAATCACATTTTCTCAATGTACCCAAAAATCAGGTTTCTTCGAAAGAAACACTTTTCCTCTCTGCTTCCGTTGTGCTTCCAAAATGGAGCACAGCATTAGCTTGTCTAGACGTCGCTGACCCCTGAATGCCCCTTGCGCATTTGGGGTGCAGTTTTGCCGAAAATTAAATAGCCTATTTAATTTTTTTTCCAAACTGCATCTGGTTCTTTACAGCGTTGGATCGTACGCTGCAAAAGGTCATCGCAGTTGGTGAAGGTAATTTTAAAAAGTTTTACCCGCTTTTCAATTCCGTTTATTAGTAATTCTAAAAAATGCTGCAAAACAAATGTAATAGTAGTGACGATATTGTTTTGAAGAGTTTATTTGAACCTACCGCGCTGTTATGAATAGCGACTGCGCCCGCTCGATTACTCTTTATTTCTATTCATTTTCCAGTTGATGAAGCGCGAACAACATTAAGCAAAAAAGCCATTTCAACACTATTGATAGAACACGGTGAAATATTTTCCGTTGCGCAGCTGTCATGTAACTTGTTAGCCTTCTCTCAGACGCCTTTCAGAGCGCTTTGTAAATTGCTTTTGAAGTTAAAAGGCAGCGCAGGACTTTACCTTAAATCTTTTGTGTGATGGATCATGTGGCACGTTTGCGCAGCTGAATTGCTGATGGGCTCATTAGCGCTAAGCTCGTCCCTTTCCGGCGGCACTTCTACAAGTGTGAGACTCAATTACTGGTTGTAATGTAAACGCTCTTTGTTTAATAGAATAACATCTAAATGGAAAAATTCTGTGATTGGTAGAGTAGATGAAAGTGACTTTAAAGAATTAAACGCTTTTTGTGTATTGCCTCACAGGTTGCTGTGTTGATTCAAAAAGCAGGCAGATGTCATCCTCAGCTTTGCAACCATTGCAACGTTTGCTTTTCACCATTTTGACTCTCCACACGGAATGATTTGCATTTCGTGATCTATTACGGGAGTAAAAGTGTTTACTGCGTTTCGCAGAAGGAGCACGGAGCTATCAGGGCAGTCCTACTCCCATCCTCGTATGAATGAATGAATGATGGTAGATTGTCGTAGCCAGGCAAAAGGTGACAGTTTTAAAGAACGTAGACTGCAGTCTGTTGACAAGCGAGAGCAGAGTTAACAAGAATAATACAAAATAGAGGTGAAATGAAAATAGATAAAATGATTTGCTTGACCCAAAGAGTTGTCTGGATTAGTATTCTATGCAATGTGCGAATTCCCGCGTCACGTGACACACTCAGTGAAAGTTTTCAGCTGTTGTAGGCTCCTGTCGTGCTTTCAGCGGAACACTGTGATATCAAGCCGTTAATAAACCGGCATATACAAAGTTGTTTATGCTCCTAAGCTGAAAAAAGATTTTGAAGCTACGCTCTTGTTACTGACTGCTGCAGTTGAAAATATAATTCTCTTTGACTTTTTCTTAGAACTTCATAATGCTGTAAAATAAAAACATTGCGTTCAGGGCACTCTTGTCACGGTACGAGTGTTAAAATATTTTAATACTCATAACGGGGCAAGACTGTGTGGAAAGCTTTGTTTTTTAAACTTTAATAAACGGTTACGTAAATTATATTGCCATTATCAAAAATACTACTGAATAATACGGAATTAATAATTTTATTGCTACGTAGTTGGCAGGCAGTTGCCCTATAACGCAACGGACGCGTTCCGGCAAAACCTCGCGTTATAGGATATGCACGAAGCGCAGAAAATTCGGGATTCAGGGAAGCGCATCTAAAAAATTTCACCAATACGTGTGATAAGAGGAAAATGCGTACATAATGAAGCATGGGATCTCTTTTAAGGAACGTGTTTTCATATCATAGCATTTCACCACGTAGTACCTGTTTATTTGACAAGTCTCAAAACTTTCTGCAATCTGCAGTTCCCGTCATCAGCGATTTCCCTAACAGCCAGAAGTCAAATACCCAAGTGGAAGATAAAAGTAAGCATAAAGTTCTAAAGGGAATGCGCAGTTTTAAACTATACCGTAATCAGGAGACAGTACAATGCAACTAAAGCGAAGGGAGGAGGTTAAAAATGACGATTAAGTAAGAAATTTAAACTTTAAAATAAATGTAAAAATAAAAGGAAATCTAAAAATAGTGAAGGAATGAAAAGAGGAGGCTACCGAATAAGGAATATCTAATTGGTCAGTCTGCTAGAAATAGGTATGACGTCTTACCTTGAAAAACTGGGGCAGAGTTTCATGAAAGATCATTTTGTTTTTCTTTCCTTTGCCTCAGGCGAACTGTTGCTCCCCCAGTTATCACTGGGCCAATACCACACCGGCATCATAAGAAGAAGTCTTCTTCAGAGGCTAAAATAAAGTTCCGCGTTTTGTTCATTTAAAAATGTGTTTCCTTCGTATAACAGCTGCTCGTGAGGTGGCAAGTTTGTTCGAACGCTTCCTATAGCCATCATGCTATCAATATGTTCCATATTTTAATCGTTGTTTTCAAGCCATTGCGTTTGTTGCTATGTAGTTCACGAAGCACCTAATCATACAGCGTTTAGCTATCGCAAAAGGGCTTTCTCACTTTCATCTTCTCTTACTTCCGTTTTCTCTCGAGCAACAGGTTGTTGCATCAGTTCGATGGATGGGTTATTTATCAAATCGTGAATTCCAAGCAACTTGAAACTGTCCATGTCCGATTTTGTGCATCAGCGAGGCGGGAACATACAATTTTCTTATCCATTCGTTGGTAGGGCATTTCGTCTAACTTAATTACAGACGCTTACAACAACAACAACGGGAAAAGCCATGCATGAAGAACAGCTTGAAAATACTGAATGCCGTTAAGCGGTAATCAGTGGTCAGAAGCTGTAAACAATTTTTTACAGGTTATGCGGTAGGAAAAGTTCATGCGAAAAGCAGTATTTTGAATAACATGATGGTTACTAATGCATTCGCGCTCCAACATCATACCGAAAGTTTACCGGCCGTTCTGTTTTGGCATTTGTTATGCCTAAGCCTGGACATAAAGCCTACGTCTTGGCTTAGGCTTGGGTAAGGGCACAATAGGATGATTGAGGTGCTCGTTAGAAGCGTACCTGCATTTTCTTAGTATACAGTATGCTAGTATGGTGCCCAACAGGGAATAACCCAAATTGATTCTTGAAATTTTGAAAATTTTACACATGTTGCTCTATGTCCTCTAACGAAAGCGAGGAATTGAGAAGCATATGTCATAAAAGAAGCAAGAATAGCGCTGTGTAATACCGGTACTCACTGATGGCATTACTGAAGAGAACGATATGAGCAAAATAAGCCCAGCGCTCTCCTCACATTACTCGCTAGCGATAAAATACAGCATGGATTCATTCGCAGGAAACCAATTATTTTAATGACAGCTCCACCAAACTTTCTGACGAGTATGCTGTCGCGCTTCGAAAAAGTGGTACGCAGGTACGTGTAGCAAGATTTTAAATACCGTATCTTCGAATTATTTTTTTTACCAACTACAGTATTGTTACTGCACAGAAGCTGGAAGAAAGGTGATCACTCGGGAAATTATTTACTGGTCAATGCATTACTAAACTCGAAATATTACCAGATGATTGTTTCCAGTCGCGTTAGTAGCAACGGTGGAGGCGACAGTATGTTCAGCTTTTATTGGTTACTCCAAAACGTTTGATTTGACTGCTTGACGTACCTGCATGCTAGTAATGCTTAGCGGGGAAAATATTCGCATCAGTCCTGTTTTTTATAAAATTTTCTGGAAGTCCGCTTCTTCCTCTTGTTCGATATGCACTCAGCGAGGTGATTTCGGAAATAACATTAGGGCTCTGTTGAACTACGGCCGCTTGTGGTACTGTTAGCTGTACTATTTGGACTTCGCGCGTAGTTCCCATTGCAGATGCTTTTCTTTTTGTTGATCTCATTTTTAAAAAAGCAGTCAGCTTAGACCTCTAAGTTATTATTTGACTAGTGAGTTATGTTATTGCTTAATGACGGATATTCCTTGATGCGAACTGAGCATAATGTAATTTTGGTAATTCTGCCTGTAGAGCCTTCCCACGATGGCGGAAGCATGGACTATGAAGAAGAAGATGCACCGCTGAAAACACCGCCTAACCTCGTCCTACCTGAATGCCTTCTCAAACCACCGACACTGCATTGGCGGAGTATGAAGAAAAGGTGTGCACAAGAAAAACAAATAAATTTTCCGACTATCAGCTTCTGGGAGGTACGAATGGAGAAGTGAATCATTTTGCGCTTTTTCCCGTAAAGTCATTAGCTGCCAACACAGCAGACAACTATGCAGTGCAGTTGATTTATGCGTGTTTCTTGCAGATGTTAAATGCGTTAACAGATGACGAGGAAGAAAAAGAAAGGAGTGGACCCGTCGAAAGCTCCGTCGCTGTGCAAAACGACAATGGGAACTACGCCAACGTCGCTACCGACTTTCACGCAAAATGCAACGATCAATTCGACGACAACAAGGAAGGCTAACTCCTAAACAGTAGAATTTGTAAATCATGTTTTTAAAATCTGGTTGCTTAAAATCTGTTTTTTAAAATCTGGTTAAATGGACGAATTAAAAAAGTGTGAAATCTGGTTTACACTAATAACCCTGCTTCCATGCAATATACGGTTTTGTAATAGATCGATCAAACATGAACATCGAGATAAGGCTCTGCTAAAAGTACATTATTTCCTTACTGGCAAACCCCGCTGCGACCTGCGTCCACATGCATTCTCTACATAAACTTGCTTTACTGCGTTTAAATAGCAGGTGTGTTTTATTTGAATAATACGAAGCGAATAGCTCAGCTTATTGGTGTCCTGAGAAGCTTTCACTGAGGATTTTACCTGCAAATCAGAATTTACTTACTGTATCTTGAATTTTTGCTTAAACCCACGCATGCTTTTATTGTTTATCCAACCAACGAGCAGACTGGTTAGTGCACATCAGGTACTTTGTTTTTTAATTACTTAATGCATATTTATAACTCTTTCGCAGCGTCTTGTTTTCCTAAAAGCCTAACTTGTCATACGGAATGTTCTGCATTCAAAGAAATAGAACCGTTCCCGTGCCGGGAATCGAACCCGGGCCGTGTGGGTGAGAGCCACAAATCCTAACCACTAGACCACACGGGATACATCTGAAGCACTTCACTTGATTCTGTAGTGATGGGAAAACAAGACTTATTTCAGTTACTAGATGTATAGATTTCGTAAACAAAATTTTCGTATAAAGATTAAATTGTCTTCTTTGCAGTGTAGGTTTCGAGGCACTGTCATTTTTGCGAGTTAGTCCGACGTGGTTTAATGGTTGGGATTTGTGGCTGTCACTCACACTGCCACTGTCAGATTCCTATTGCGGGAATGTTATCTTGCGTTACTAAAAGTAGGCCCAGCAAATGCATCATCGATTTCATCAAGGAACAACTTGAATATCGGTTACGTGTCATTTCCATGCCGCCATTTTTGTCCTGAACAGTACAACCTTTATCCCAAATTGTAACCTACTCCTAAGGGCGAGTGAGGACCGAAGCGTCCCGCTTCATTGAATAATTCTAACCCGCAGTTCTTCATAAGCACAACCACATCTATGTTCACCAGATGAACTGGCTTATACTTGCTTCAGCATGACTATAACAAAGTAATGCATAATTGAGGTGCACAGTTGTTTGGAAATTTTGTTCCTTCTTTGGACGATCCTTCGATACAAACTACTCAGTTTCCTTGTACGAGCATTAGTTAAATAGCTTTTGATTGTCGCCGCAGAAGACAGTACTAATTCAAATGCATTTTTTTGATAGCGCCCGGCGAAAGCAAGTTTAAATTATTAATAGTTGAGCCGCCATTTTTCCAGCCTTCGCTCATACAGAATGCAAAATAGAGTTTGGGCTTATTTTGGTCCATGTCCAGACGTACTATCACGTGATGTAACAAATGAAAGCGCTGCTTGTCTGTTTGCAATATTTCTTAAGATTCGTAAGCAAATATATGAGAATTCTGTCTTTTTCATAAAGTTCGGCGATCTACGATTCATATTAGAATGAACTACTGAAGCGGTTAGCTTTTGTCTGCTTGAAAACGGATCTGTCGCAAAGAATTATTTTTTCAACGTAGTTCACATCGTATCGTAATTGGCTGTTTTGGAAACAGAAGTAATGAAACAATCGATTGTTATGCTAATGGAGAAACAAGTGAGCTTCCAAAATATCCCTTTCCAATTGAAGAATTCGCGGTAGTCATCCTTGCTGGCACTGCTCACCCACCCACGCGCTTTCATGTTTTATTTTTGCGGCCATTTTGGTAAATGGGAACCAGCTGTTTCTGAAATGTTATTTTTGATATATCATAGTAAAGCTAATTTGTGGAAATAACCACAGTGAAGCATTACCATTCGTTTTCCGAAAAGTTCACTTGCCGTGTGGTAAGTTTTCCGAGGGACACTTTTCAGAGCTGCGCTTGTACATTCTATAGCAAGGCAGCGAAATTATTAATACCTTTATGTTTTTAAAGCCAGTTACATGTCATACGGAACATTTGTACAGAAGACATGTAGAGCTATTCCCGTGCCGGGAATCGAACCCGGGCCGTGTGGGTGAGAGCCACAAATCCTAACCACTAGACCACACGGGATACACCAGAGAGTATACCGTGTTTTACTCAAAGATTGCTCTGTGTGTGTTTTCGCCACAACATAAGGTCTTGCCTTCTTCTCAAGGTTTCTAAAAGTTGTTTCGAACATATTAGCCTTGATTCACAATTCTTAATCCAATGTATATGCTACAGGCAATGTATGAAATCAGGCATTCCACAGAATGTCCAAAACCTTTAGGGAACGTTATGAAAACACTTAATGCTTTACGCACTTCGTAGGCATTCTGTACAATACATAATGGCAAACCGGCAAAATATCAAATCGAGTCTTTTCACCTATGTCCCTGCAGGCCTACAGTAGCGACACCTACGAAACAAAGTAGGTTGTTTTTTCGTTACTTTTCCGGCAATGCTCCCCTTGTATCTTGGCTTAGGCTAGGGCGGAACACGATAGCCGACGAGGGTGCTTTGGTCCTAGAACCTTGCAGGCTATCCTGTCGTGCTCTAGCCTAAGCCTAAACTAAAATATAAGGACACCACAGCAACAATGTAGCGAGAAAACAGCACACTCTGCCCGCAGATGTCGCCACTGTAGACTCGCAGGGCGCAGGTGACATGACCTTTAAAAGTCACCACTACCAAGATACGATTCACGCTTTGCCTAAATATTATGTGGCTTTCCATATAATGCCTAGACATTGTGTAGATGTATACGGCATATTAAAATAATACAGGCATTTCATACTTTTTCAGGTTACGTAAGTGTCCCGTGTGGTCTAGTGGTTAAGATTTGTGGCTTTCACCCACACGGCCCGGGTTCGATTCCCGGCACGGGAATGAGCAGCTAGATTTTGTTCTCTGGTTATCATTCATGAGCAGTCGTACATTCTGAAGAGTTAACCTTGCTTTGTAAGCCTGTCTGAGGCATCATTGATTGACAAATTTTCATACGCTCATTTCAAGATTATGCGCAGCTGTTAGTAATTTAATTTCCAAGCAAACGTTTACCTTTGTTTGAATTTAAAAAGTCTATCATGCACAGCGGAACGTAGATTATCCGAACTGAGCGGAGAATAAAAATATTTTAGATTTTTCAAAAGCTGAAAAATATCCCTTCATGTGTTGTCATCATGTTGCTAAAGCATCATTTCCTGAAAAGATTTTTGTTCTCTTACCGCGCTACATCTCTCTTCTTTGTTATTTCACGTAAACATCCTAGAATAACTTGCGCTTCAGTGTTTCTGTTGGACATTAGGAATAGTCGACTGAATTCTTTTTGCAAACAGTTTCAAACTAAATGGTTTAACCGTGAGCAGGTTGTTTCGTAAATTACGAAGTTATCCCATGCTTGACACTTTTTTCTTGCGGTCCTGTATCCTAGAGCTCGCAAACATACAGTAATCAATGAAATGCAGGTTCCTTTTGGGAAAACACTAGCCATTCTACTCTGCCCTTAGCGGCAAGCATACAGGCTGTCCTGTTTTGCCCCTACTTAAGCCTGAGCTGGAAAATGAACATTATTTTTAGCTTAGGCTTAGTCTGTGAGAGAACAGGAGGCTTGCACCAAACAGCCTACCGTGTTACTGTGTGGTGCCGGCCGTCCCATTCCTGCTTACCTAAGTCAAAGCCTAACCGTATGGCTAATATTTCAGGTTAGGCTTCGGTGAGGGCTTGGCATGTTTGCCAGTAAGGGCAGAGCAGTGTGGCCGACATTTTTCCTGAAAGGAAGCATCATTCTGTTGTTTACTTTTGGCGACCACTGTGTCTGCTGCACTCTGAGAAGCAAGGCGCGCTCTTTCTTTGAATTTTGAGAAGTCGTGACCGCAGTTTGCCTGTTAGAAACTGTCATAGTTCAAGCGAATGGTCCTGCAAATCATTAAATGATAATTGAGCTATCTGAGCAACACAACTTAACAGTGGTATTGCCTTCAGACGCAAACAAATTTACAACGCGCGTAACTGTAACGGAGCGAAGCCGACAGCAATTGTATAGCACACAAGAACTGCAAGTTCACAACCAGCACGTGTGCCATTATCTCATCCTCGTCGCCAAAAATGTCGTATGTCCTTCACACGCACAAAAGTTTACCACGCACGTAGGCGTGACATTGAAGACTGTGCATAGTTTGAAGTTTTTCAGGCCAAGCGTAGTTGTGACTAATAATAATCACGAATTCTTATTTCCATTTCTCTTTAACAACCTAACATATTCGTGCCTTAACCTAAGCGTCCCAATAACGAATTAGTTTGAAAGTCGGTGTTTGAACATTCATTTAAACTGATGCAGATGCCGTTCAATCAATTCAGCGCAAGCACGAATGAAGCAGACCTTTCCCAGCAAATGCAGTTTAAACGTCGCTGGGATTCAGTCCCCGCTCGAGATATTTTCGAATGTCTTCTACGCATTCAGCATAAGGGTGATCGCATCCATTTGCCTTTCTGCGATATTTACGGAAGCCACCTATCGAAAAGTTACGTAAATGTTCTTGTCGACAAAGCTTTCGGGTTCAACGCCTTTGTTACAACAAACATTAAAAGCTGCACAAAGTGTTTTCTGGAAAGTTTCTCAAAAAATGTGAGTGTAGGTTTTCAAAGGATTGCTTTCGTACACATCGTAGAAATGATCGAGAAAATAAAAGGAAATGCCTCGAGCCGGGATCGAACCAGCGACATTTAGATCTTCAGTCTAACGCTCTCCCTACTGAGCTATCGAGGCATCGAGTGATCCCTGCTCATTTTATCTAACCTCTTCTCGTGCAGCACAGTATCTCCCCCAATTCGCGCCATTAATATAAATAGTATTGGCTATGACTTAATCTCGCTTTCGAATTTCTTATCGCAGCCTTTATTACATAACGAAACTTTCAGTCTTTGCAATATACAGAACTGAGCTTGCAATGTACTTGGCTCTGACAAAAACTGCTCAATCATTATGGCTCTGAAAAGTAACTAAATATTCAAGTTTATACCACTTGTTCATCATGCGCCCGGCAGTTATACTGTAAGCTTGCTGACCATCATGTTCTGCCCTTACCTATGCCTAGGCTTTGGTTTGACTAAGGGCAGTATGGGATAGCCGGCGTGGTTGCCAGATAGTAACCTGCATTTTTCGAGCTACAGTATGACTGTTGGGGGCGTGACTAGCAAGATTCAAAAGTTGATTCGCGTCCTCAATGACGCCACGTCTGAAGAAAGATACCGAAAAAATAAGTAGCATTTTTGGTTTACGGAAAATAATATTAACTTGTCAACAGTCACTATGGTCAGGTTGCCTTTCTCTTCGACATACCTAAGTCCACTTTACTGAACTATGAGTAAAGCAAGTTTCATTTGTTCGTTGGGGTGAACGAAATAATAACTTTCTGAAATTAAGCAAGCAATACCTACTACGAATGGTGAGTAGAGCAAAAGTCCAACGTTTCCGTGTAAACCTGTACGTGTGGACCGAAGCACGCTGCCATACTACTATAATCGGTAAATCAATTCGCAGGTACATCAGATGAATGCAAATTGTGTTGACTTGTCTTAACGCGCTTTGTTTCAAAAGTTTTTCGCCCTTCAGCGTCACCAGCAACGAAGCTATGCAAAAAATTCAACAATTCCAACGTTACAGTTCGCTGATGACAGGTTAGGCTAATTCTAAAATAAAAATTCGATTGCTATAAAAATAGGTCGTGCGACGTAACTGCACTTAAAATGAATAGGTTAAGAAAGAGGTACAGACGATCAGGGAAAGGCAACATTTTATTTTATTCAAACAATGGTAATATAAAATGTAAAGAAGTGAAGTAAATACTTCTGCAAGACAAAGGAAGACCTACTGCTTGCGAAAGCCTTTCAAAATGGGATAAATATTCGTGAAAGCTTCGTCTATATCTTTCTTTTCTTTAGCACCCGTAATCACCACCTTCCCGGAAACGAAAATTAAAAGGACAACTCTTGGCTTCACCATACGATAGATCAAGCCGGGAAATAATTCAGGTTCGTATGTGCTGAACTGCGAGTGGGTTAGGCACAATCCTTCTAACTGAATGGCAAATCGAACGTCGCACGAGCCGACCATGTTTTGCACCTAAAGCATTGCTTCTACTTATGATCAACGCAGAGGGTCGCAGTGAAAATCGAACCTTAAAATCCATGAACTTTGCGTCGAAACCAAGCTTCTGAATTATTCTGGCATATTTGCGAGCTCCCAGTCTGGATAGATCTTCAGATTTTGCGCCGGTGCATACCATCTTTCCGGAGCTGAAAATTAAAGCTGTCGTTCTAGGATCCCTTATGCGCATAATGACGGCGGCAAATCGTTTCGGATTGTACTCCGCATTTCTGGCGTGCAAAGCGATCTTTTTCAAGTCTAATTTGCAGCCTGAAATCAGAATTCCCGCCAATTGTCAAGCACACAACCTGAGCACATTTTTGTAACCTAAGTTCACGGTAGATACAATATTTTGCAACTGCGGCACCGGCATATTGATCTCGGAAGAAGGAGTAGGCGGAACAAACGCTGGTATGCTGCCAACCGTGTTTTGCTGATTGGACAAGGCTGACACACTTTGAGGAACCGAAGCTACCATTGGCGTCATAGGCGGAAACAGCGGTTGCACCCGCGGTAGATCGGCAGCCACACTCGGTGGTTTAAACATGGAATTGACGTCTGTAGGCGTCTGTGCCACGTCGGGATCATCGGGGCTCATGCCAAATTGAATATTGTCCATGTTTGCGTCGAGATTCTAAATACACGCGCACGGATCAAACTTCTACCTCCTGTTAGACTTCATAGGAGGATTAAAGATTACAAAGGTCTTTCTTTCAAAAAAACTGATCATTCTGTATAGATCACTTATCGTTGCCAAGTTGCAAAGGCTGCATAACACTTTACAACTGTACACGGCTCCAAAACGATGACAGTTTTTCATAGTTTGCATGATTAGCAGACTAACAGCCACAGGGACGAAGTTAGCAATACAAACACAATAGTGCATTCATTTTTATTAAACGCAGCTATGAATATCTTTTCAGTTCCGCTTCAAGTAGGAGAGGTACTTGAAAACTGTTAAGGTTATCCAAGGCTTGAAATGTCGCATACTTAAGCTATGGCTTGAAACTGGCGGAAAAGAACGAGTATTACCTATTTTACTTGACATCTCACTTGGGCCACGTACAAAGCAGACTATTCCGAAAGGTAAGTGAGAGATAGAGCGAGAGCTACCTATACCTTATTGCCAGCATGACCCCTTATGGCACTCATGCAATATTTCTTCATTTTTAAATTGGCTCAAGTAATCTAAGAAAAAAATATGTTCTTCCTTATAAGTAGATAGGAGTCAGCTCGAACGTGTCCCAGAATAAACTTGCTCACGCAGCAAATATTCACCACTCCTTCCGAACGTTTAACTGCCTTTACAACTTCCAGAATGCGATCATCAACATACCAGGGATTTTGATGAAATTAATTCGACGGAAGAGCCCCTCTGTCAGCGTCAGCAAAGTAAGGGGTATACATAAACTATTAAGCACAGAACAGCAGCATTACGAAGCATCAACTTATTCCTTTATCTGGCAGGATAGCAGGAACAAGCTAGAAAAAACTGTTAAAATCAACAAAACAAACTTCATGACCATCCTTCTACTATAAGAAACTTTACACTCGAATCATAACAAATCTAAAGCTTCGGAAAGGAGCACTCCCATCTTTGCCTTTCAAAAGGTTTGCAAATGAAAACTTACAAAAGTGGAATTGAACAAAATGGCAACCCGCTTTACAAGTGTAGGAAGTCAAGAGTCAAAAGGTATTCTTCTTGTAGCTAGGATGGCTCCAAGAAACGGATACCTTCCGAGGTTGCAACCACTGACCGTAACGCAAAGTGCAGGAAAGTGCGCAGGTACGACGAAGAACATTGCTAAGCGAATAGAAACTTTCAGTAACACGTCAGCAATGATTCATACTCGGAATCCGTTTCCCTATTAGCTTGAGAATGTATAGGAGGCGAAAAAGTGCATTTAGAGAAAATTGTCGTTCTTAACAAATCATTAATTTTCACAGTATTTATTGCCTTTTAAGCGCCTAAAGGAGCTGCGCTTGCCAGCTTTGAAGACGAAGCTAGGTAGACTTCCAAAGTTTTGAACTGTAGTTTCCGTGCCCTAAATAAACGGTTTGCCTTGTTCCGTACCAAAAGTATGAACTTTGAAAAGAACGTTAGAAAGAATTTCGTTTTAAGCCGATCACGCTAATAGGTCTGTAGATCTAAAGCTCCTTTAAGTGCTAGCTGCTTGATAACGGGTTTGTATGGTTTATTGCATGGCACGATTTATCTCCTCTGTTTATAGGCGCTGTACGGCTCACTGGTCTGAATTTCCAGAAATGTCAGCATAAGGCAGATGACATTATGCCGCCCTTAGTGAAAAGCAACTTAAACAACCTCCAGCTGAAAAATTCAGATTTACTTGTAGACTAGAAGCAGTTATAAAGAGAGCAAATACTAGTAGTTAGAGACCTTGCGCCGTGAGCAATTCCAATTTGATTGAATATAGGATGCTTTGTAAGAGGCGTACAAGTTTTCATTTTCGAAAATTTATGTCACGTTTGACTCGTTTTATTTGCAGATTGGTAACTACGTAGCTTTCGGGATAACGTCAGCTCCCGTCGTCAGCGTTCTTGTAATCTGACGCACGACGGAAGCGGACGTATCCCAAAAGCTCTGCAATTACCAGTCCGCAAATAAAACGAGTCATACATGACGCAAATGTTCGAGAATAAAATATTAACGGGTTGCATAACGTTAAACAGGATGGTTTAAAACAAATAATCCCGGGCATCATATTTTTTTGGAAAACTGCAAGCTGAACTGTCCCTACTACAAGCCTGTGCTGCCGTTTTGAAGTTAAAATCGACTTTTCATGGATTTCATATTCTCGAAAATTCCCAGTAACTTTCTGATTGATACGTTAACTTGTTAATTGAAACGTACGTGAAAATCATTCTTTGGTACATTTTTCTTGAGAGGGAATTCTCGTATACATTCAGCAGTCAAAAACAGCTTGTCTACTTGTGAAGTTTAGTAGATCGTCTGCAGTTTTTCTTCACAAACATTTCTGTCCTGCGTCGCGTGAAAGATTATATTACGATCCGGTGCGTACAGAGCACCAATTCATTGCCTGTCTCTTTCGATCGACAAGCATGGCCAGCGTTTTCCGGTTTGGAATGCTACTTTAATTCTTAAAGTACGTTCAGCGACTGAAACTTTCTGATTTACTATGCTCAGTGAAATCTATGTTTCCTTGTAAAGCGCTTGGTAAAGGTGGCAGTCTAAGGTTTGATGAAGTCGAACTTCCTCCTATGAAAGAAAGCTCAGCTGCAAAACCTATCGGTAGTGCGCTGGCCAAAGTACCGAGGAAACAGCAGCGTGTGAGATGCAGAAAAATCAAATGACAGAGAAATACGATCAATCCTGTTGCTACATTGTCTGGCGTACTATCTCTAGTAACGCTTTTGTGTTATTATTTGCCGAATAATTTTGACCCGAATTTGAGACAGTTATGGTCTTCTTTGTAACTTAAAAACAATAGTCATATTTGAGATATGCAAATTTTTATGCGTAGACCGGGAGTCGAACCCGGATCGATTGCTTGGAAGGCAACCATGCTAACCGCTACACCATCTACGCGCTGACTCGTTTTGCTTCAGAAGGAATAAGAATCTGATGAGGTAGGACTTACCGGCCCAGGGATCCTATAGTGATGCTATCATTAAAATTTATCGCAATTGCAATTTCATTAGCGGTTAACTATTAAGTGAATAGAAGCTATTCGTAATGAACAGCGTAGCTCCTACTGCCTAGTTTAGTGTAGCGGAAACCTGCAGTTAATAAGCGCTAGTGTTACCTACGCAATCTTGAAGCTCAAGTTTGTTATGCTCAACATAGAAGTTGTTTGTCATTATAGCTGCTGTCATGAGAACATGTGTCCCGTGTGGTCTAGTGGTTAGGATTTGTGGCTCTCACCCACACGGCCCGGGTTCGATTCCCGGCACGGGAAAACTTGAAATTCTTGTTTTCTGACGTTCAATATGATTCGGGCCAATGAGACAAAAAATAAGTTCATGAAACTTTTATTTTTTTTGTCGTGCAAGTTGTTTCATTCGCTTTTGGCGCAACAGCGAGAGCAGTAGGCCAAATGCATTGGCAGTGTATTTCGTCGGAACAAAATGCTAATTCCCGTGCCGGGAATCGAACCCGGGCCGTGTGGGTGAAAGCCACAAATCCTAACCACTAGACCACACGGGATGTGTGTAAAGGAGTCAGCGGTACGAAAGATTTTGAAAATCCAGCTAATAAAACTGTGCATGTTGATTTCTTTGCCGCTAAGTTTGCTAACCCAAGCTCTGATTCTTCATTGCTTA
>KN538380.1:1626542-1647121 GCA_000797535.1 Trichuris suis
TGGCATACTGCATTAATGACGTACTCATAACCACCTACTTTTCCTGAAGAGCTTTATATTCATAATACTAAGAGTCAAATACAGTTTAGTTTCCATTCATTAGCAGTCGAAGGTGATTATTAATATTATTCACGCCGTTAGACGGGGTAGTGAGTTTTCTTATTCAAATGAAATCACAAATCTGCAGAAGTCTCTCAATGAAACAGTGCGCAGCTTGTGACCTTAATGTCTCCGTAATTCGTGGCTTCAGCGACCGCTTGACTGATATGGCTGATATCTCTCCATTCAACTGCTTTTTACTATTGCTAAACAACTGTAAATTAAGTGCAAGATTGCGCATTCTTGTCTGGTAGTTATTCGGTCAGAAGGTACAGTTAATCATGTTCAGTTCTACCCTCACTTCACGGCACCTCAAGTATTAGGCTACAAGTTTTCACAAAGCATTTTTCAAAACCGGAGTACGAGCCGCTTTCAATAACGACTAGAAATATCGTAGAAACGACGGTTTACCAGCGGTTTTTTAATACACTTAGCATCGCATAGTTCTCAGAAAACCGAAAAACGGATCTTGTCTCTCAGCCGCCCCATAGTCATACTGTAACTTAACCGGCCATCTTGTCCTGTCATTTCCTAAGACTAAGTGAAAGCATAAGGCTTCTTTTTTCGCATAGTCTTAGGTAAGAACAGAACAAGGTGATTGGCATGCTCGCCAGCAGGAGCAGAACGGGATGGCCAGCAGGCTTGCCAGAAAGGAACCTGCATTTTTCAATCGGTGGGGCGACTAAGAGACAAAACCCCCTAAAGCTATCGTGGAATGTCCTAACTTTAAGAAGTATCACGGGAGTTAGAAAAGTACATTGGTTTTGTTTCAATGAAGAAGGGAGCTGCAGCTACTACTTCATGTTACAGTAATTTCATATTCCAAAATGAAAGGGTTGGGAGGTCACAAATGATCAATGCGCACTGGTGATGGCAAGTGTTAGGCAGTTGATAATCTGTTATTAGTCATTTCAGCGCGTTCAATTCACCCAGCTTCTTCTTCTCCAGCTTCGGATGATTTTCATGTTCATCTATAGGTTACTGTAGGAGTGCGCTTTCGTCCAGGTTAAACTTTTCGTCACCGTTCGAAGCTCGATCTACTGCTTAGCGTTGGCATGGATAGCGACTGGATTGATCAGCCGAAAACCAGAGTAAACGGCAGCATGGTTAAATCTGGCCGATTCAATGGTAGAATAGTCACTGTCCTTGGCAAACTCGGTACAGTTGACGAGGAGCGGCGCCGTTTTCAGATCGACTTGGGTGAACACGTACTCTTGGAAGCCAGATTTTCCGGCATGTGGTCGCCATTCCTTGGGAACATCGTAGAAGCCACGGGCATGCTCATCAGTAGTCGCGAGATGTTGTGCTACTCTTATTGTTCTTTTGAGCCGCAGATCACGGCAAAATTCGATATCAACCATTACAACAAAGCGGTCAGCGTTTTCCATGAGGTCATGTAGCCTGGAAGTGGCGTTTACGTTTCGTGGTTTCATTCAGTTCATTAAATCGTTTAACCGAGCAAGCGGCCTTTTATAAATTGTCTGCCTGTCGACGCGAACCATGATCGCTCAGTAGCTTTCGGATGTACCGTGTTCTTAATGCGTATGCTCTACGCAACGCCTTGGTCAGGAAAACTATTTGCATTTAGGTACGTAATTTCATGGGAACTGTTTGATACTCAAAAAGATACATGTTATGACGAAAGTAGCAGCCACCCAAGTGGAGGTAAGGCTACGCAAAGCAAGGCATGCTAGGCTAACATTTCTAACGCAGTTTCGCCAACTCAGCGGGACAAGTGACTCCATCTACTACGTAAAGCAGTATAGTTACCGTTGCCATGGAGAAACCTGAAAACATTGAGTGTACTGTCGGTTATTTTTGCCCAAACCATCGTTTAGTGCTCTACCTATAGAAAAGTATCTTTGCAAGGTCAGCTGCGCTTCACGTCTGCGTGCAGAAGGCAGAAGTAGACTTGTAAAGCAAGAGTTGTCTTCTATTTTACCGTATCACTTGGGATTTTCAGGGAAGTCGTTTTATCCGTTCCCTTCTGTTTGTTAGGCGGTTTGGGATGCCTTTCGGACGCCGCCTTTTCTTGCCAAAAGTTTGAGCATGTACTGGCTAAAGAGAGCAATGAACATTAGCAAGGCAGAGTCGAGTTCCGATGAAACCGTTGGGCGAGCGGACGCCCAGGCTTGCATGGACGCTTTTCATTCCCATTGGATGCAGATTAAAGCCATCTTGTTGTCGGATCATCCGACAATTGAATCGCAGACAATTGTTTTTCGCCATCTTGAGCAATTGATAACTCTTATTGTTGCTGAGGTTAACGAAGCGACCGGCTTTCGCATAGGACCAATGCTAGAGTTAGCGTTTAACGAGAGCATCTTTTCAATGATCGTCTCGTGGGCAACCGACTGTCGCGGTCAAGCGAGATTGTTCGCTTTGCGAAATATTTTCAAAATATACGAAATTGTTGTTAGCCAGACGTCACCTTGCATTATTGTTCACAAGCCGATACTGCGACCTTTGCTATTCGTGCTTGACGAGTGCGACAACGGCGAGGAATGGCTGTTGAACGATATACGTGAGCCTATGGTGTTCCTTTTGCATCAGGTGTGCACCAAGATTGCCCAGAAGGAGGAATGGTCTATGTTGGAGTTTTTTTTCGACAAAGAAACGGACAATAAGGCACCCCGTTTCCTTGTATTCACTTTGCTAGTTCCCTTCCTGTACTTTGGGGGTCGGATCGAGCAGTTGGTCAGGGATGCCCTTCTCCTGGTGCTATCCGTTTCTAGTCAGCTGGACGCTGCTGGCCTATTTTTGGCCAATGAAACGAATTTTTGCCCAGTAAGTTGATCATTCGAATTTGAGTAGTCTGCAAACGGCCATATCAGGTTTTAGCCAGCGGACTGGCAGCCGTATATTCTTCTTTGCCAAGAAGGTTATATTATGCCGATGTGTTCGAAGACTGGTGCCGAGTTACACCCGTCGATTTGGAGCGGTCACCCGAATTATTATCCTTTCGAAACGCATTGGAATTCTGCAACGCTGTGGCTCAAGTAAAAGTTTCACTGCCCTTTCCTAGATTATAAACATTGACAGTAGGCATTTCTTGAAAATGTATTCCTTTCTCCCATCTTCACCTTTCCTTATATGCCAGTTATTTGCATAACTGACAGGTGACTTGCTGTTGCAGGCGTCGCACCAGCGCGTCGTTTCTTCGTTGGTCAAGTATATATACAACGGGTTTCTCCTTTCGGTGTTCAAACAAGCTTTGCTCGAAGTAAGGTTGCAAGTTAAGACGACATGCTTTACCTGCATGTATCCTTTTTCTTCGACAGAGTACCGTGGACGACTTGCATTCCGTCATTGCCTACTTGGAGCTGATTTTTCGTTGCCTAGCCGAGGCGCCTTTGCAAGAGGCATTGGTTCGGTTCGTGACCATCAAAAATACGGATGGAATGAGCGTCCTCGAGTCGCTCGTTTACCGAATGGGCAAACACGCCAAAGTATTCATTATGTTTTTTTAAAAGTAAGTTATTTGTTCAACTGTCTGCTTTTTCAGCTGACGAAAGTTTGCTTGGCCCTATTCGAAACGCTGCTTGATTTGAATTCCGAAAAAGTGATGTACGAACTCATTTTTCGGTTTGTATACGGCCCGCAGGTCCATGAAGCCTATGCATCTATTCTTTTAAAGCTATCTCATATCTTGTCGTCACGTCGTGCCCAGTCAGATCGCATGTCTGAAGGAGCTAACGTTGTTTGACGATGCTTACGACGTTTTCCTGGCGTTTTCGCCCATTGGTGAGCCGGAGACGAACCCGAGTGACCATTTGGACGAAGAGAAAGATTGGAGTAATTTGACAAGCCAAGCAGTATAGTATAAATCCTTACGTTGTCTCTTTATTATTTAATTTAGAACAGCGTGCGAGCGAAGACAACTACATGGACGACGATAGCTCAATAATGGACACAAGTGTTGGGGCGCAAGCTGACCCAACCGTTGTGCTACTTGGCTATTGGAAATGGGCTCGCTACAAAGTGGAGGCATGCCGACGAGCTTGCCGAGTTTGGAACTATCCCTACGACGGAAGCTCGCCTAGTCCGTACCTCCCGCAGGCGAGTTCGTCCCAGCAGGATGCCTCTTGTCCATTGGGTGCAGAGTCCGCGAGGAGCACAGCGGAAACGCTGAGCGTTCGCAGATCGGAGACCCAGTTCGGCTTGAATCCCAATTGCCTCTATCGACAATCGAGGACCAAAGCCTATTACGCTAAACAAAAGTTGGACAAAACTTATCCGGACAATTCTCAAGCGCTCAGCGCCCTCGATCTGGCTATCAGCGGTGCCGATACGGATCTCGAGGTGAGCAGCAACTTTTTGGCGCGCGCCTGTTATTGCTAACCCCTAATTCTTCATTTTGACCGATCGACTCCGCAGCACTCTTCATATTTGCCGATTTTCTGCGTTCCTCAGAGACCGCGCATATGGCGCGAAGTGCCGATGCGCTTGTCAGTCTTCTCTACGTTGTAAGAGCCCTCCATTTAGATAAGCCCTTTTTACTTTTGTCACTTTGCTTAAGTCACGTGGCCACTAGCCTAACGTTGCAATATCGATCTCGGACTTTTTGTTCGTTTTGGGGCAAGCAGTCACGTGACCAGAAGAAAGGTTCGGCATTTTTTTACGATTGACCAAACCTAACCGCTTCGGGGAATTCATTTAAATCAACTTCCAACTTGCAAGTAACTTACGCAATGCCCAGTGGAATGCTCAGTCAACTTTGCGACTGCTCCTCTTGGAAAATTGATCCGCAATTTGTTTTTTCAGGCGTAGGCAAACGCAATTCTTGTTGTATCGTATTCCTGCACATTTTGCCTTTTCTGCGTCATTCATCTTTGTAATTCATTCCGTCGGCAAAGGGGGGATGTATTTTCAAGTTTTATTACGAATAGTTTGCAGCTTGAGCATTTGCAAGTGGTGTCAGCCAGTGGTTTTTGATTGAAAGACAATACCAAACTTGGGCACCAACGGTTAAAGTATTTCCAAATGGTTGAAGTTTTGCTGGCTTCGATTGAACCCATTTGGCGCGCGCTTGCGTCAGTTAATCATCATTTACGCCACGTAACGAATCTTCGTCCTTTTAGCCGTCCGTGACATTGAGGCACTTTTTCTCTCCCTCTTCTCTCTCTCTCTCTCTCTCTCTCTCTCTCTCTCTCTCTCGCGTGTTTGTTCTAAGTCTATTTGCTCACTTTGGCGTACGGATGCTGCGCTGCGAAGCGACCCATATTGCAAACGCTTTCACGCAGCACACTTTTCATCATTGTTGATAAATTGCGCTCTTTTTTCAAAATTCCATCATGTCGCACGGAAAGGTAACGATTGGAAACGGAGGCTGTTTCTTTCTCGTTTGCCAACAGGCAACGCTCGTTGCCTTGGTAGACAGAGAAGACTCGTTTGCTGAGGATGCATCATAAGCTTTTTCGCGGCGTGATACGCCAAGTGCTGATCGAAATGACATTTGAGAGCGTAAACAGCGTTGACAAAGGCGCAGCTTCTTTTCTAAAAGGGCTTTTTGCACGGATGTTATCGTGAGAACGATCTAAAATGGTAATGTGGGATGAACCGTTTATAGGAATGGCCAATCGGCAATGACCTCCGCTTGTTTAAACGTCACTTAAGCAGGTAGAGCTCTTCGCTCAATTCAAATATGTGGACGCCAGATAAGCACGACAATTTTACATAAGGCTGCGAGAGAACCGCGTCACGTAGAAGACTGAGAAAAAGTCTGTTCTAAGTGTTGCTATTCTCCTTATCCAAAAGGAAGTGCAGAAGGTGCATTGTCGTGATAATGAGTCAAGAACAGTGGAATAAAAACTCGACTACGTAAATACATGACGACGACATTATAGACGAAATAAAAACAAAGACTTCGTCACTTGCAACAATCATTAGGGTGTCCCTATCAGCCCCCTAAGTTGGTAGTAATATGGACTATTGAAGAGTATGACACCAAGAACAATTTGTCAAGTAATTACCAAGATGACGCCAGAAAGTTAATTTGAAAAAATTCGTTACAAAAGCTAACTTTAAGGCAAAGGTTATTTTTGAGCAATGCTCCTCTTGCCTTTTGAACCATAGCAAATTCCAGCGACTGAAAAATCGTTTCCTGCCAATTCTTGGCCGAGTCTTCCGGCTGCACTTATACAACAATGTCGTCATCGTTCAAAATTTTAAATCCCACATCTTCATCGCACTTGTCAGAATCAAGCTTGCCTCATGAATGCAACGTTGCAAGAGTTATTTATGGCTTCGAATATCTCTACTCTCCTCTACAGTGAAACTGCTGAACGTTGAGGGCAACTGTCTATACATGTTGTTCCGCCTAAAACTTTCTAATTGCTGCCGATTTAGATAATCGAGTAATTGCGTAGGCCAAAGGCAGCGTAGATGTAGATTACTTGAGCATAGATAATAAATTTTTGAAATTGAGTATCGTAATTGCTCCGAGACTACTTGAGCATAGATAATAAATTTTTCAAATTAAGTACCGTAATTGCTCTGAGGGCGCTACATGCTTAAGAACAACCATGTTAGCGTTCGTCATCGTGTAAATATGTTAATATTAACGGTTTCTCACTCTTTCGTTGCATCGCTGTTCCTCCTGTGCACTCTTCGTGTACGTACAGTAACTGAAGTAGTCATTTCGTCAAGATTCATTGTTTCACCTATTGAATTTGAAGTTTTTCCAAAATGTACGGCTATTTATTGCATTACGGTAAAACCCTGATTATTTGAACTAGCCAAAAAATGAAAAGCTTTATTTCTCGCTAGTAACCGAAAAGTATTGCTTAAGCTATCAACTATCGAACTTCCCTTGTGCAATTGTAATTCGGATGAATGAAATGTGCTTGTCAGCTTAGGGCTATGACGTGATCAAGCAGAAGGCGCAAAGGCTGTGCAGACCTGCTTAGTTAAAAGGCTGATTATTTCGAAATTTTTCCGCTGCAGTTTCTCTTACGCAAATGTAATAGAAGCAGCTAATTGCCTCAGAGCTAATTGTCTACAGAGTGTCAGGAAATTTAAATAAGTCTGCGTTACTCCCCCTCGTGGGACGCCAACTTTTTTTTGAAGTTTAAAAGAGACCGACCAAACTTTTCCATTTTAGGGTTGGCATCAAATGCTAAACTCTGACCAGGACCAATCGAGATTGATCTCGTTTGAATCGGAGACCTTTTTGAATCTTTACTGCTCCACCGCTGTGCCTTCCTCCTTTATGCAGCTAACTTTTGTCGACAATTGTGCCTCAAGTCGCGAACCGGACGCTTTGGATGGCAGGGAACCGACCGCCGGCGGCAGTCTGACCGAATCGACCGCTACCGATTGGAGCGCCGCTGTGGATGCAGAAAAATTTGAAAAAATGCTTCTTGAAGTAAAGCATTGCAACGACGAGTCGCCCGCCAGCGTCCACGACGCCGTTCACTACATATGCTACATGTACGACAAGTTGCTGTTGTCTAGAACGCCGTCGGCGGCCATGGGCGACTCCGAATCGATCGACTCGCCCAAGTCGCACCCTGTTATCTCCAGACTGGAACTGGACGAGTCAACGCTTGAAGACATGCACGACATTGACCTTCAGGAGATTGTCCGCGACGGTGACGCACCTCTTCTTGGTGAGTTTTTTAAAAGCAAACAAGTGTTGTTAAAATTTAAAACTACCAACTATCCCGTATTTGCAGGACCCTTTTTGACCCTTTTGCTTGGAATGATGGAGCGTATGACGGACAACTCCCTGTTGGAGAATCTTCTTTTAACCGGTCTGTTGGCTCGACTGGCTTGCTATCCCCAAGTACTGATTACAACTTTGCTACTGTCCACACTTCCACTGTTCAATGCTACGGTTCGATCGTTAAGTCAGGTAAAAAAAGGGATATTTGCATAAACTTGTTTCTGCAGGCAACGTGAGGGCGGTAAATTTTTGAACAGTACCTGCGAAGCTCTATATACCGTACGCTTCTTCTGTGCCTTTAAGATAACTGTAGCCACTTCTTACACAGGCGGTTTGAGTCGAGCGTAATCAATACTGACTTTTTTAGTCGTATCAAAAAACCTATGGTTTTACCAAAACTTACATACCATTATTGAATGACTGCCTTCAGATTCTCGCTTCACTGTCGACTCAAATTCAAGAAAGTATTCGCCCGTTGGAACACCTTCCAATACGCCTGCAGTTGACGAGAGAAATGATAGAAGCACGACAGGGACATCGACTGCAGCGCCGCCGCCCCGATGGTAAATCAAAACAAACGCTTTCACTGTGCAAGTATCAAACTTAGGCTCGCTACCGAACCCAGCTGAAGAGGACGTTGGCGCCAAGACGAAGTCTCAGCGTAACGCCAGTTAGTAAGTTGTCTTTATGTTCAAAGCGTTTCTTCAGCTTTCTCTTTTTCTTCAGCAGTCGGCTTGGAAAGGAGGAACGCGCTTTCCTGGCAGGGTTTGGCTTCAATGATGCCATTGGGCCGTTGCTTCAGTGCGCCGTCGTTCTTGACGAGTTTTGCAAGGAAATCGCGGCCATTGCCTTGGAGCAGTCACTACAAATTCGACTGCCGTCTTAACAAGGTCACGTTCATGCGTTGTATCAATAAAGGAGACGTTGCTTACAGGATATTCATTTCTAATATTTTAGCAGATTACTTAGGACTATGCCGCCGAATAGGACCAACCCGGCGTAACGATTGCTACTAAACTTCTTCCAGCAATCGTCAGGACTCTCTATGTTCACCGTCATGATCTATAGAAAAATGTATCCAGCTAAGGATATTGTACTTGACGATCATTTAGTAGAACTTACCTGCCAGCTTAGCTGCGCGGTCGCTAATCCAACACCGAGATAGTATGGCCATGTTTGGTCGCAGATAGCACCGGTAACAAGCAAACAACCTGTCATGAGGGAACCAAAACCGGCAAGATAAGTTTTTGTACGATCTCCAAACTTAATGGCAGTTGATTTGACGCCAATCGCTAAGTCGTCACTTTTGTCCTGAAGAAAACGTAGAAACCGAGCCATACGTGACTGTAATCTCACTTGATGGGCATATATAGTGTCGTATACTATGGTCCAGCAAATACTACCGGCGTAAGCAGGCAGCACGCAAAACCAGTCAACTGATCCGCATACGGCAGCCCAGCCAAGAAGGATACCCCAGTTAAACGTTACGCCTGAAGGAATGAAACCGCCAATGCTAAGCGACAGAGCGAGAGGCAGATAGGTTAGGCAGATAGAGTAAGCAACAGGCCAAAAGCATGCCCACCACCACAGAATAAGGCTAAGCGAAAAGTAGGGAAGGTTACTGTAGAGTACCGTCACCCCGATTGGTTCAAAGCGTTAAGTATAATCAGGTTAGATTATTTGAAAACTGAGGTGCTATACCTGATGGGAGTAAATCGTGTCGTACACTATCGTATAGCACACGCAAGCTGTATAGAGCGGTAAAACTGAGACAAGCGTACTCAGCGATGCATTCAGTTCGACCCACGCCAAAAGAACACCCCAGTTCAGAGTGACGCCTAGAATACAGGCAGTAAGCGTGCAAGTTGATCTCACTCGTGCCTTCATAAAGGCGCTGCCGATACTTTACCTAGGGCAACCTGGGGCCAAAAGGTAAACCTTTTGAACAACGGATACGCTACGACAAGAGGAAGGCTGCAGATGCCAAGCAACACTCTGCAATAAGGATTTAGGCGTAAATGAATAAGGAAATGGCCGGTGCGTACGAGGAGTCATTAAGCTGAAGTAGTACAACAAGAGCACCGGTAAGGAGACCACCGAGAAGACCAAAAGCTTGCAAGGTCGATACTTCACCGCTGGCCAAAGGTCTCGATTTCGTTCTTGCCACCATTTTGTCGAATTCTCTGTCCCAGAGATCGTTGACAATGCAGCTTGCTCCTCGCATGAGGAAGGAACCGATGCCAAAAAGAGCCAGCAATTTCAGGTCAGGGAGGCAGCCTGGAGTCGCGCAAAGTGCGATGCTCCAAGTACAAGGCCAGTACAGCAGTAGGGTGCCTAACAAAAGTGGGATTACTTGCCAAATTAGGCTTGTATATCTACTCCTACCGGTGGGCTTGTCGGCACGCATCAATCTCAAGTAGGGTTGCCACTGCTTTGGCATACGGTTGACAAAGGCGGTGGCCAGCTGATGTCCGCATGAGCTTAAATGAAGGCTTCGTATCTGAGCGGGCTTTTCCCATTTCCACCATCCACTGGACGTAGTAGCTTGCTGGCTTTGAAGGCTAGACAACGCAAAACAGCTCGAGTGAATCCATTTAGGCGCCAAACTACGAGCGAACATGCGCCTTCCCAATAGCTGATCTCCCTAGGAGCGTATACAGTAAGGAGCTAACTTGATAATCCCTATACTGTAGATTTCTTAATGTACTCTTGCTTTTTTAGGGTCATTGACAGTTGGCTTTTTGTTAAAAAGTTATCCGTTTTATAGAGGGTGATGCTAACCGGCTGCGATACCTTTGTTGTCTTACCACCATACACGGAACACGGCTTTGTGATATTTGGCAAAAACTCGGATCGTCCGGCCCCGGAGGTGCAAGAAATTGTTTATGTACCATCGGCGGAACACCAGAAAGGAAGCAAACTATTGGTGGGCTGTTTAAAGCTGCTTTCCGATTGTACGTTTACTTTTTCGTTAATTTAGTGTACGTATATTGAGATTGAACAGGTGGAAAAAACGAATGCCGTCGTGCTTAGCAAGCCGGCATGGATGTGGGGAGCCGAAATGGGAGCCAACGAATTTGGTGTTGTGGTCGGCAACGAAGCCGTTTGGACTAAGCTCCATGCGGCGGAAGCTGCTACGGAACGCTTACTAGGCATGGACCTGTTGAGGTAGTGAACCATAAATGGTTTGGCTTTGTGCCCAGCTTTCCCGAATCGTTTGATAGGTAGGCCGCTAGCTTACGTAAGTGCGTTAAGGCATACCCGAACCAGGCAGACTCTTTTCTAACATAGTTACTTCGGGTAAAATCAACTAAACTTACTCACCATAGTCTGTCTGCTGACGTGGTAAGTGTTCTGTCAATGAGAAGCTGATCAATATTTCTCTGAAGACCGTATTTTTATTTCCTCTCATTCCTTCAGTGGGAAACGTCAAAGTTAGGCACTTTATTGACCATTGACCATGAACTTCTACAAAGGTTGCCATTGCAACTCACGCGTCAGGATGGCACATCTCCCAAGTGGTTCCATATTACTTTTTTCTTCCATTGTGGGTGTTTGTAATTGTTGAAGCCACTCATTTCCATTTGATGCTGAAAACGTAACTTCCCTTAACGGGTGCGCAAGTTTCCACGAAATGTACGGATGTAAACGCTTTTATAAATGTCAATTACTCTGAACATGACAATACACCGTACTTTGCATGTCCTTACAAGTTCTTACAGTTGTGCAGTTAAGCTTTAGGGGCGAAGTCCCATAAGCTTTCTGCCTCTGTTTTACAGTATCCTTCATGTCACCTGCGCACCATTATAAGGCTGAAGGCGGTGTTCAAGTTTTCAAAAATTTCGTGCATAAGCAAACGTGAACTGTTTGTTTTACACGTTTGCCTCTACAGGGTGATATTGGCCTTATTTCAATTTTTACCGAACGGCCAATAAAGCCGTTCCGTGAAAAGCGTTGCGTAGAATCAAGGATTCAAAAATGACGCTGAGTGACGACGGCTGGCAATATTTCAAAAGATATGCGCCGCGTATAGGAGGAAAGCTTATACAGTGGAACCTCGATTATAACAACCTCCAACTTAACAACTCTCGATCATAACAATTTGCTTAGGAGAACAATAGGTTACAGTACGACAGAATGATGTGGAAGTTACGACCGCGATCTCGCGGCATAGAAACGTGAGATTACTCAGAAACAAACGCAAATCACGGAATTTTCGAAAAAAGATTAAATTTTTGTTGGTGCTGTTACAGTTAATTTGAACTCAGCAGTCATGCAGCCAAGTTTCGTTAAAAAATGAAGCTTAAAGTACATGAAGACGGTAAACTGGTAGGGTAAGCAGACTCTCGATTATAACAAAAATTCGGATATAACAACTACCCTCTGGCAAGTATTGTTGTTATAATCGTGGTTCCACTGTACGTTAGCTATTTCGTTAGCAGTTGCGCTTCCCATGAAGAAAGGCTTTAAGCCGGGTTAATTAATTTTTCGAACTGTAGATTGGGACTAGAACGTTCCGCCACTGCGTATGACTGCGTTAAAATAATTGGCGAGCTGTTGGAAAAATATGGCCAAGGCGGGCCCTGTTCGGAGGATGTTGAGATGAGCTACCATAACAGCTTTTTAATTGCTGATCGCAAAGAAGCGTGGATAATGGAAACGGCCGACTGCGTTTGGGTGGCCGCAAAAGTAGATGGTATTGCGTGCTTGCGAATCAAGCGCATTTTGAAATAATCCTTCCGTGATGTCCAGGTTTCGCCAACATATCCAACAATCTGACCATTGGGAGCAACTATACGCTGAAGTCAGCTAACTTGGAGAAAGTAGCCGCCCAAAGCGGATTATGGAAACAGGGTCAACCATTGTCGTTCAAAGATGTCTTCAGCGCAAATCCCTCCGGAAAGGAGATGCGCCAGATTAAGGGTCGACAACTGCTCGAGGCAGATTGCCATGACAGTATGACCTATTGCTGGCGCGAGATGTATGATTAATTGTCTGGTTTGAATCTCTTAGAGAAGTTCAGCGCTATGCATATGATGTCTATACTTCGAGACGAAGAAAGTGGCATTTGCATGACTTCAGGCGGAGCATTCTGTACGACAAGTAGTCAGGTGTCCATTCTACCGTCTGATGCGACCGTTCCGTGCGTTCACTTTTTTACCGGCTTACCAAATCCGCAACTTTCCGGTTTCAAACCTTTCTTGTTCTCCACTCCAACGTCGGTGGCCTCACCGCATACTGTCAGCCCAGTGTATGCCGCTTCGATTGATCCCGCCAAGGTATTTATTGCATTCCAGACGCAGGAGACTAACAATATTTTACCTTAGCGCAAACCGCGTTTCACGGACAAAGTGGACAGAAGACATAGTTTGTACAAATGTCAACAAAGCATTTTGGGAGATAAGGATAAGATAGATCGAGTTTTGACGGTGCTGCGAGTTGTGGAAAGCAACGCAGTCGAAGAAATTGAGAACTTCCTAAGTAGCGGAAGGCCGATTGTTGAGGGCAAACATCTTTTCAAAGATGCAGTTGAAACGGAAATGCGGATTTTTAAGCACAGCTGATTGCTTCCTGTTGCGTTTGCGTCCCCGTCTGCCTTTATGTCAGAGTCGTCCGTCAAGCTGATCTGGCTGCATTTCTTGTGCGTCGACCGCTGCTATATTCGGTAATACAGTCCATCTTGGCTTAATGCGTGTAACGTTGTTTTCTTGTAGTTTCCCGTTGCCCGTGTGAAAGATTGACAAAAAGAGCAAAGGCTTTAATGTTTTTCTTATTTATTGTGCCGCGCAGTTGCCAAATCGGGTCAATGTGAGTCGACCGCCGCTTTTCATCTTGTGCTCCGAGCTCTACATGTTACACGGTTCTCTTCACTGGCAGTGAACGCGATAATTAAGAACTTCATAAGCAGCCGCAGCGCCGTACATATTAAGTAAACCAAAAGCAATGCAGTAATGAAATTATCGTACAGCCAACTTGGCGTAACTGATTTTTCCAAGTTATTAATACTTCCCAGCCTTGTAAGCTTGCTTTCAGCTTTACAGCATCAACATTAAGCTACTCAAAAAGTCGCAATTGTTCAAGGACACTTTGTGAAGCCTATCAGTCATCTCATAAGCAGAAAGTCTCATCTTAACGTCGTGTTGCAAAAAATGCAAATCGTAATTATGTAACGCTGCGGTATTGCTGTTGCCAAAATAACTACGCCTAATTGACGTGCTGAAGACAAGCAACACCTCTACGGATTTAAAAACTGATGTTTCCGTTTTTCTACTTTTTGTGGCAGTGCAATTTGCCATAGCGGGAACGGCGGGAGTCAATAATTCAAAGCAATGAATGGATAGCCCAGTCTACAGGAACTTAGCCAGGCTGTGGTACATGTACTTAAGCAGGTACAGCGGATTAATGTAAGATACGGTACTGAATCGACTTCAGTCTTATTAATTAAGTGTCTGCAAGGCATGCCACAAAGCGAAATGAGTGAAAGGCGTAGAAGCTGTCATTTAGCTTAAACAGTTGTGATTGCGGGGAGTCTAACGGCAGAGTCGTATATGAGACAGTCATCCGTACCTATAGGAAGAGCTCACTTTGTCATAGTAAATGGCCAAGAGCAGATTGCCTCCGTAATGCTATTACTGAATACTGTATCTCTAAACTTTATTTCGCTATTGATATAATGTGGCAGCGAAAAATTGAGGAATGTCTTTCATTAAACGAAAGATGCAAAATTTTTGCCAAAGGTAATTTAAGTCTCACCGCTATTTTGTTATCTGAAGTTCGTAGAACCTGAAAACACTTAAGATGTACTGATTTGCAACCTTGCGCTTATATGTGTCTCATTTTTTTTACATCAACAACAAGAAATCGATAATTGTGCGTACAAATCTTTTCGAGAATAGAGAACAGCTTAGTTCGTGTTTTAGCAAGCGCAGGTAAGCAGGTTTTGCAATTGAAAAGTTGATAAGGAAGCATATTATTGTTATTGCACCGGTTTTTCTGCCTGTAAACTGAAATAGCAAAACAGGGGAAGTTGAACACAAAAACTGATCATGTTGGTAGTCTTAAACTGCTGAATTCGTTGCTCTGCATTTAGCAGTTTCTGCTCTCAGTTTTGTGATGTTTGTTGCATAGTGCTTTGAAAGTAGCGTAATTAGCTACATCTTTCATTGCTTGTTTATTGTTTAGATTCCTCGAGTTCACTTTTTGTTCGTTTACAAAGTTGCTAGCATTCGAAGGTTCCCAGTTTTTGTGCCAAAAAGCGAATTTACTTTCCGCCGCATGTCCTGCGCATTTTAAGTCACATGATTTTTCCTTATACGATATTGTTGCGTACTTTTGGGATAAAGTGGTACGGACACTCGTAAAAGCTAAGTAGTGAATGTGTAGCTAACCGGCCGAGCTGCAATCGAGTAATTTTCCATGCTAGGCCAGATTTCGTTTCTATTAATCGAATTTCGTTTGAGTTCAGTTCCTTGCCGAGCTCGTAGGCTTGAGGCTGCATAGTTTCTGTCGTCTGTGTACCAACTTTCAATGCAGAACATTTATACACCAAAGTTTACCATTATCTTAGTGAATTTTTGATAAATCCAAGTTTGACAGCTAATAGAGAAACCAATGTCAACCTTGGAATCTTTTCGTACCATTTGTGCAGTTTAAATTTTTGCGGTTCAATAGTTAGTCCACGCTGTGCTTACTGTAGTTTAGGAAGTGCTTTGGATGTTTGATTGTCAGGTTCTAACCATTTTTTTGCCATCTTACAGCTGTTAACGTACCTTTTTGCTGGAGACAGTGAGCACGTGTTTGTATATTATTAAATCGACGTTGGCCTTGCTTTGTAAATCCATTTAAGTGGGTTTATTGTAATGAATGATGCAGTATGAAACCCATTTCACGAATATTGTCGCATTATATTCAGTAGGACATTCCGCCAGTCTGTTATCAGTTAGATCGCTTTCATTTATAACAGCTCGTAACCTGAAAACAATTGTTCAGTTTTTCGAATTTGTAAGAGCAGTTAGGTGACTGGTTTTATCATTACTTTGTCATCGAATGTATAGTTTCCTTTATCACTGTTTTTTCCATTTCCAGGCTTAGTCCATTACAAGTCGATCTGCAGCTACAATGCGTCGTCTGTTGAGTTTGTACCTTCAAATTATCCGTCTGAAAACTGGTTGGGGTCCGAATACGGGCTACAAAATCGGTAAGACGTTCGTTGGAGTTCAGCAGCATCCGTTAAAGTACTACGCGGTTGGTAATTTATTTTTGACTCTACCTCGCTGTAGTTGACCGTTTTTCGCAGATTTGGGATCGTAAGCCTGATGAACCCTATGGCCTCCAGGGTACTAATCATTTGCTTCCTACGATGGGTAAAATTGCTAGTAGATTGCCCATCAAGTTTGAAATGCATCGTGACAAAAAGTATTCCTGGTGCAGCTGCGGTTACAGCCATAATCAGGTTGGCGATTTGATTTCGATTCAGTCTGCTGTAGTTGCAACTGTGATTGTTTTTCTTGCAGCCTTTTTGCGATGGTTCGCACAACCGAGAAAACACGGAATTACGACCGGTGCGCTATATAAGTGACAAGGATTGCACGGTCTGGTTCTGCAATTGCAAACAGACAAAAAACCGACCGTTCTGCGATGGTTCTCACAAGACCTTGGCGGAAACGGAAGAGCAATAGTTCGCGTTTGATTTCGGCTAGCAAAGATTCCTTTCCGCCTCGCAACGTCGCCGCCCCATCTCGCCTCAATCAGCCCTTTCCACCATGGACAACGCCAAGGCTTCATCATGCTGCGTTATTCTAGTAACAGTAGTCATGTTGTTGTAACGCAGTCTTGCGAGTACGCCTAGTTTGCTTACGGTGATACCGGTTGACCAGTTTGTTTCTTCTGGTAAAACGATATAAAGCCAGTTCCTTTTCTGCTAACCTGCATTCACTATCGCTATTTTCGCTGTAGGTATCGTATTTTAAAAAAATGTCTTTCGACGAGAATATTTTGGAAACAGCGCTGATTGTTCTGCACTTAGGCGATTGCTGCTGTTGCGCCAGTTTACTTGGTTTTACAATGTTTCCAAGCAAGGCACATGGTGCACGTGACTAAGCGGCAGTTAGGCTCCCACGCCATTACCGTATGCTTAAGCCTAGCTGTGTCAAGTAACACTACCACGTCTTGGAAACATTCCATAGTGAGGCAACAACGCTTGACAAATTTGTGCTAAAGCTTTAATCGCTTGGTAAAAGGCCGATAGAACTCCCAACGCTTGGTTTATTGTTAAATGGAGCTGCATGAGGTCAACTATTTCCGTAGAAATGACAGCAGTGCGGTAAAAATGTACTTCGGAGCCAAAGAACGGGAATTACCCCTTTGCGTCAAAACGTTTACGAGGCAAAACCTTGGCGTCTAACTGTCGACGCTGCTTATTTATTCAAGACACCAACGGAGACGTTAGCATTTTCAGCACCTGTACTTGCTTTCGGCTGGCGGGGAACTCAGTATGCAGTACGTTTCCTGAAGGAGTTCATTTGTCTGAACAAGCAATGAAAAATAACCAAGTTATTTTTCATTGTACCTGAAGACTTAATTCAGTTACCGTACACCCTCCTGCGTTTGAACTTCGTTATTTTATTTCGATTTAACGATTGCTTTTGTGGTATTAGAAAATAAACGTTTTATTTTGCATCAACATTGCTTGGTTTTAACGCATATTCTTATTCATGATGGGAAAAGTAATAAAGTCGTTGCTCAAAAACGCTGCTTGCCGCTTAAATACGATCTTCCTAAGGACGCGTCTGCTGTTCATAAAAAGCAATATTTACTCTGTTTTCTTACGCCTTCCCAGAAGCATGGACAAGTGAAAAATTTCTTTAAATGATTCGCAGGTACTAATATTCTCAGTTTCTAAGGAAGTTGTGAAGTTTAGGTGTCCAATAATAGAAAGAGAGGCGAACACGAAGCGCAAGTTGAAAAGAGAAAGAAATACAACGAAAGCTCGTAATATTCCGCTAGTGCCTGTCAAGCTGATTTAAGCTGCAGTGACACGCTGCGCGCAAGAAAATCAACGGCAATTGTCTACAGCGCACACTACTGAGAATTGGCAAAAGTGTGACCTACGGTTAGGCGTATGGTACGCAGGCTTGGCTTTCGCGCTTCGTCACTTCTCGTTGTGATCGATTCGCGTTCAGTCGTTTGCCTCACTTTTGGCCCTTTATAATTTAAGGTAGTAATTTTTGGGGACGCAAACGCTACTTGGTTTTATCGTAGCGTCATCCGTGGTCGAATAAACGACTACTTTACGTTTCAACGGTTGCCTGGCTATATCTGTCCACTGAAATTGTCCGTGGCGAGCTGTTTACGGCTCGGCAATTGTAATGGCTGCGTCGTCGATGCAACTTAGTGTCAAAACGAAGACGAAACCTCCGCCTGCTATCGTTCGTTTGAATATCGACCTTACCAGTTGTTCGGATAACGATACCCCATGTTACGACGTGGCATCCTTAGAACAGCAAGCGGTATTTGCTTTTTGCCCTTTTCTCTCGCTCGCACGCTCTCTCTCGTGCGCCATTCGCTGCACGCATCTTTTCAGTTCGGTCGCGCGTTCATGGCCGAAATGCCTAGTTTGAATTCGTGAACATTCAGACAGAATTCGCGTTCTGGCAGTTAGATTGTTGCTTATTTCCTGTCGCGTCGTGCTTTGAACGTTTGCGAAGGCAACGTCATCGTTCCAGTCATCGACTTTATTAACGTGCTGCTCTTATCGGCGCAACTCTCTATGCGATGGCGGCTACTTTTCGCGAGCGCCGTTTCATTCCGTGTTTCGTCTTCGGGATAGCACTGTCGTCAACAGTTCCTCGGAAAACACAACGGGCATCTGTCGCTGACCAATCAACCAGCTTCTTCGCATAGTTTTCAAACTCCGCTGCTGCGCTATGTTTACCTTCGTAAATTCAGACTGATTGTGAATCGGAAATCGCGCCTGCTGCTCATTTTGCGATTTCAATTTGTGTTTGTGCGTGGGCATCTCTCGCAGGATTTCAAATTAGATGCTTTTCGTTTTTAAGTACTACCCTCAGTCGAGATGGCCCATTCTCAGGATGATCTGTGAAACAGTTTTTCTCTTTATTGCTACGGTAGAGCTACAGTAAAACAAATGATATTGGTCTGTTTGGGCTAAGCAGTCTAGAAAGCTTTTCCTGTTGAAGTGGCAACTCTGTGGTACGACGCAGGCTGAAAGATAACCACCTTAACTGTCTACAAAATACAAAGCAGCTCTGTGTTCCGTTTTTCCATTGTTATTGCTTACAAGCATTCCTCGATGAGCATTAGTTTCCCTAAGTGCCATTACTGACCGTTCAGCTAGACGAGCTCTTAAAAAGACAACACATTAAGCCATGATTCACCAGACTGCCTGTTTTTTCTTTTGCAGCGTTCTCCGCATGAGCTATTTAGGCACTCTTATGTACTAGCTTTCGTTGGGGTGCATTTGTACAGCCTATTTCTCTAGTCTATATTTTAGCGCTGCACTTGCAAATGCGTCCCCATTTGCTAAAAACAGGCCAAGTCAGCTCTGATAACATTGATCACAGCATTCTTTTTGCTACTGTCACTACAATGAAGTGTAGGTACGAGGTATACTGTACTGGCCTGTATGTTTCGTTGACTCTGAAACTTGTTACTGAGCAGCGGGAACTTTCCAGCCGCATGCGGCGACATGTTTCCCTTGACGTTGTTTTCGTTGCGTTTTTACCTGCAATAGGTTATTTCATCCCGCCGTCTTCAGCAGGGAAACGTGACGACACGTCTTTAATTGCCGTTTGCCTTCACTTTTGATCCTTCGTAATGCCAAAAACAACCTTGAGCAAGGTGTAGATATCTCGGCAAGATGAAAGCAAACGCGTTCGAATGTCTAGGAAATATGAAATGAAAGAATCTGGAAAATGCCGAATTAGAAAGATGGAGACGAAATTCCATCTTCGAAATACGCTCTAACTTTAGCAGCTGGGACGTCCAATCGCTGATGACAGAGGGTACGAAGTCGCGAAAGCTGCGGGATTAGGGTTTTTCTTGAAACTAAAAAATGTCGAATGGAGTCAAGAGAAGAGTTTCTGCCTATGATGCATTACTTTTGCTGAGCTGTAAGCGACGCGTGATCGCTTCAAGGTGATCTTAAAGCGGGTTAACGTTTTTGACGAAAAAGTTTTTTTTGCAACATGATGCCGCGTATACTGCGGTTGAAGGACTACTAACTTTTAAAAGTCGATTTGGCACCGAGTGGAAGGAAGGCTTATGTATTGCTAAGCTATGGTTCCCCTACGGTCCAAGTATACTATTTCTAGCTCCTAAGCTGTTTGTTTGTAGGATTTGTGTTAGATAGTATCCACGTTGGCAGTTCAGTTGTTATGAAGCTTTGGTAAAGTTTGTTCCTCTTCATTACCTTTGGCTGTCCACGTTGGCAGGTTTTTTTTCTATGTTGACAAGTTTTGCTTATCCATTATCCATCGGTTTCGAGTTCAGTTTCATCTTATCTCCACGGAAAGTTGCACAGCGGAATAGCGCTTCCCTAAAGATGGTCTTCTTCTTTGTTGCATAAACGTTGATAGCATCCTAATCCGCAGTTTGTCTTAAGCTTAGAAAGTCTCCTTGAACGCGATAAATAAGTAAACATGTAGTTGTCATTCCTAAGTCTTTAAATCGGGAGCGTTTCACTTTGCCGTGCAATCACTAGGCCGTACGCGTACTTAGGGTTTCCTCGACTCGCGCAGAACTTGGCTCCAATAGTTCAACTCTAACCGACTCTGGCAAAGCTCCTTATGGTCAT
>KN538380.1:1647221-1668332 GCA_000797535.1 Trichuris suis
GAATGGACGGGCGACGAAAATCCGTTACAACCGCATGAAATAGGAGAGTCGACGTTAGATGACCATAAGGAGCTTTGCCAGAGTCGGTTAGAGTTGAACTATTGGAGCCAAGTTCTGCGCGAGTCGAGGAAACCCTAAGTACGCGTACGGCCTGTGATTGCACGGCAAAGTGAAACGCGGCCCTTTAAATCGTAGCGTACATATCAGTTTTTTCCTTATGACAAAACAATAGTTACCATTATCCTTAGCTGAGACTGAGCATATGCAAGTGCCAGCTATCCGAATCAATATTTATGTAGTACTCATTTAGAATCATTTGTTTCAGAAAACCTCTGCCGTTTCTTCCAGAGATGGGATACTGTCCGACGATGAGGAGGAAAGCAAGTTAGCTGCTATTGCAAAACGTTTGGAAGAAAAATACGTACGTTGTTCTCATGTGGTTTTGGCATTCTCGTTATATGCATTTCTTTTCCAGGGTAGATCGCGTGCGTATCGCAACCATTTGCAGGAAAGTTGTGATCTCGGCGACGGATACGATACGGACGATTCGTTTATCGACAACGCCGAAGCAGTAGGCTGCGGAAAAGCCGTAAGACTGTTCGGAACGCTTAAGACGTACGCTTTGCAGTATGACGAATTGGTGCCCCCAACTGTAACCACGGAACATGGCGGTTTCTATATTAATTGGGGTAAGCTGAAGTTCAAGAATACCGGAAATGAGGACAACCCTGCGGATAGTGAACGGTCGGTTAGTCGGGTGAGTAGGCGTTACTGCAATTTAAAATTTCAAATAACGGCGCTCGCTTCAGAGAGGACGACAGCATGGCATGTTGCCTATATCGAATTCGTGCAAGGCAGCGGCGAAGTTAAAGAAGAAATGGTTAGCTTCTCGTTGTTTTGCGGTTAGCGTCTGACCTTACTTTCGTTGCGCAGCTTGAATAATCCAAAACCTCGCGCTTTCAAAAAGGCGCTCAGCTCTTCCACTCTGAAAAACCGGGAAAAGTTTGTCAGCTTTTCAAATTGAGCACGTGACAATTCGTTCTGTTGCATTTTAGAAATATCGAAGCTGTGGTCGACGCCGTCGTTGGCTGCCAATTGCCCTGCAATGGAACGCCGACGAAATCGTCAGACTCTATGGAAAACGCCATTAACGCTACTATTAGTCAAGTAATCCGAGAAGAAATTCAAGCTACCACCGATACGAATGAAAATATGATCGCCTCGAATGATGCCGGAAGCAGTAAAATCTCGTCTGGTGTTTCAAGCCAGAAATCAAATTCCGTAAGTCGTTTGAGAATTTTGGATGAACCTTTATTTAAGCACTATTGCAGGCGTCACCCTCTGCTTATTCTATGATTGGCCGACCTCCAACGCTTGGACACGTCCGAGCTCAACGTTCCTACGCTGTACCTGAAGCTTTGCTATCCATGTGTGACGAATTGGCAAAGGTAGAGGGATACTTATAGAAGCCTAAGGCATTGTTGTCATTTGTTTCAAGTGTTTTGCAGATGGTTGGAAGTGAGAACAGTTGCTTAAGAAAATGGAGTCCCGACGCCCTAAGTCAACTGATCAAGTCGGAAGCGCCGAAATTTTCAACTATTGTATTTTTAATTTTTTTCTTTCCTTCTTAGAATCCAAAAGGCTTGCCAAGAGAAGGGCTTAAACAAATTTTACCGAGGCGCCGTCTTTCGGCACGTGCAAAGTCGAACTGGCGTACCGCGCGTCGAGTTGTGCGCATTCGTTAAACGCTATCAACATCAAATTGAAATGCTCGAAGGAATCTGCGTCTCGCCAGCGCCTAAGAACAGCGCCGCTATGCCGCTTGACATCTTCTTAAATGGTCACGATCCTCTACGCCAAGCCGTTGACCTTTTGAGGCAGGGTAATTCCATATTTGGATCCAACCTTCCCGACTTGTCGCCTTTCTCTCTCCATAGAGATTGCCGCCACTATGCCATCCTTGGAAAGCAGCTACGCCATCGATTGCGCGAAAACAATAAGAAGAAAGCAACAAATGTAGCAACCCACGTGGTGCGTTGCTTTTGTTGAAGTATTCCATTTTAGGATAGACATGTACAGTCCAAATGGTAAACAAAAGTCCGTCTATATGCCCAGGCGACGGTTTACTTGGAAAAACAGCAGCCGGTACGAATGCATACTCAACTTGTGCGCTTTTCGAAACTGCCTGCAAGATGGTCTGCCTATTTTAGCAGTTGCTTGCACGCCGTTTTCAACGAGCTGGAAAAATGTCATCAGTCTGGTCAATTTAAAAAATCCGTCGATCTCAAAACGCTGATGGACAATTTCCTCCAAACGCTGTCCGTCGAACTTTGGCCGAGTAGCTGGATGTCCTTTAGGTAAGTTGCTTGGGAGGACGTTTTTTCTTCAGAAACCCACTTGTCTACGATCAGCACGAAATTATTTTAACGAATTAACAAAAATCATTCAGAATAAAAATAACACCAAAATAATACGATTGGATAAATAGAACGATGGCAAAAAAGTAAATTAAATCTGGCAAACTACAGTAATAACGATAATCAAGTAAATTAAATAAGATTATAAGGACAAAAAGTAAACTTGCCTTTTTCCCCCAATGTTTCGCGTAAATCAAGTAAGTAATAGGAAGGAGCAAAGGCGCTAAACCCTTTGAGGAAGCCTCGCGGTGTACTATTGAAAGCTGAATTTTAAAAATACTTCGAAACTTCATTTGCATGCTTTTTTACGAATGTTCCTTGTATGACTGAAGGTCTTTCTTTTTTCAGAGAACTGCGAAAAGAATATTCTACGTTTAATTATGAGCAGAATAATGTCCAGAGGCGTCCAAGCAGCGCGAGAGCCGTTGCCCCTACGTCAAGCAGAACCAAAGTGTTCATCACCGATACACGTAAGAGGTGTAGTACACCCACAACTTCGTCCGAACCTCAACGAACTGCTCATGCAACACCAGTCATTACGCTGGTACCTCAAAGAGGACCTCATGGCGAACTGGCTGGCTATAGTAATGCTAATCGTAATTCAACGCAAGTGTCCGGAGCTGCGGGTACTCAAGAACGTGATCTGACGAAGGCTTGTCTGATAAGTCCCTCGGTAGACGTTTAAGTTAGCTTTCTTTTTGAAACAGCCTCATCCTATTTCATTTATTTATGCAGAAGGCGACTCCAGTTTCAATATCCGTGCCAACGAAGCTGTCAATAAGCGGTGGAATGTCGCCTACCATTCATCATACAGTGCTTGTGTCACCAATCAAGTCAACAGCTTTGTCGCCTAATCGCGGAACGTCTTCTCCAAGGGTTGTGATGAGTCCCGATAGTTCCAGAAACGTCCAACAAGCGGCTTTTGTTAAAATGGGTGCCGCCATGTCTTCCACTGCAGGGACAGCGAGCCCGCCGAAGCTTATGCGTTTTTCCATACCGCAACCGACGGACGCCGGTAGCCCTGGATCGGCTGGCCTTTTGAGCAAAGCGAATCAGCAGCTCAGAATGGCGACCAATCCATCCAATCCATTTTACCAATCGGTTCAAAGTCATTGGTTCGCCGAAAAGGATCGCGGCGACCCGTCTTCCATTGGATCGACAATGCCGCCTAATGTGTCCACTTGGTCGGGTGGCCAAATTCGCCAGATGATCGTCAATGCGCCACAGCATTTACCCTTTTTGCACAACGTCAGTCAGGCGACCGTCATGGCCAACTCGTTGGAACAACACCAGCAACGTCAGCAGGTCAAACAGGAACAGCTAATGCACGGTATCTCGACTGGCTCTTTTAAATTTTTTATATCGCATAATATACGAAAGCAAAGCATAAAACGGTTAGGCGGGAATCTGTTTTCAAAAACGATTATGCCTAATGGGCCAAGACCTCGTCATACAAGAGAGGAAAGTTCTATGCAGCCTTAGGGGACCACTAAAAGCAGATGGGTCCTTTCCGCTTAGGTAAGAGTAGTTCTAACAAAGCGAACTGTAGTTCACCCTACGTATACTCCTCTTCAAGTATTTCTGTAGCCCCGTAAAATTGTTGAACTACATTTTTAAGTTGTTTACAATCGATCTGCACGGTAACTGTTTTTTTAAATTTGAGACTACTGACCCGGATAAAGAGAAGGTTGTTTTAATATGTTTCAACAAATGAGGCCAATTTCCATAAGCACAGTTTGTTATACTTTTCAGCATCCGCTGGAGGGTGCAAAGTACAAAGAACTGTTCAATAAGAAACGGCAATTTGCCATCTAAATACGATAATTGACCGCCGCTGTCTGACTACATTGACTTTTTAAAATCTACAGTACGATCGTTTGTGATCTTCAAGGATGTTATCGAATTTAAACTTTGCTGTGCTTTTATCTGTTAGTTACTACTAGTCAACTTCTCCTAATTTTGCGTGATCAAGCTTCTTTTATGTTACTTTTTGAAATTACGAACAGTCCTTGCAATTTAACGTTCAATCGGTTTTGGGCCCTTAGCCAAAACTATTTTAAGGCGATATGCAGGACTTAATTTTATCTTTTTTGGCATGTCAGTTTAACTGACATACTTCTTTTTAAGAGGAATCAAACGTTGTACATTTTGCTTTCGCTCGTCTATACGTAACATAAGCAAAGAATGAGTGATTGTTAGCTTGGGCAATGTGCCTCCGGTTAGTCGATCAATCTTTTTTTTCGTTTAAGAGTTGAACGAGATGATTGTCCGAATGGAAGGACGAGGATCGTCCGGATGAAATAAGCAGTACGACAAACAGCTTTATTACATCAAGTGCAACAAAGCGACAAAGAGAAGGCAATACACGCGCGAGAACGTGATGTTCATACTTTCGTCCTACTGTGATTACGTTTTGCATTGGAAACTTCGAGTTAAACAAAATTCCGCGTTCTTACGTTTCTTGTATCTATATTTCAGTGAACTAATCCAATTGATGATTGAATTAGTATGTATAGCATGAGCTCGCTCGGCTGAAGCGCGTCGTATCACAAAAAAGCATTAACGTTTAGTGCGCCAACCTTTTAGGTCAACTACATACAAAGCAGATGAAACAGTGACAAACGCTATCAGGTATGACATTACTAAATGGTTACTGGAATGTGCTCAGAAACATGTTATACTCGCCTATTTGATCATACGCAAACTTTAAGCGCGTCACTGAAGGCCTACTAAGTAGCAGTGAAGTTGTTATTGCGTAATATACCTGTTAAGGAATGAGATGGAAGTTTGAATTCTGTCCTCATAGTTCACAATGTTCTTACTTATTTTACTGACATTTTATATCAAAGAAATTATAGCCGCTTTCGCATTTTCAGCTGATCATATTGATGTTTAATTTCCGTTAAGACTTATGGCTCCACATTGAGCATCGCGCCAGATTTAATTTTAAGAGCATACGAGACGGAGACCAAAAAGATAACGTTGAATAATTTGCATATCGGCTAATTATGAATTTTCACTGTGCGCTTCGACGTTCTTCCGCTCTTGAGCAAACGTATTCATGGCGGCAAAAGCGACCACCAACCGACGATTGAAGTGAACACTCTTTTGTACGCAGCGATAAATACACGATTCTTCTTCACTTTTCAAAGCACGTCGGTTAAAATCAAAAATGCATCGATTGAAGCAGTGCTGCGTGAGCGTATTGTAAGTGGTAAGGAAGTCTCGAAACTGAAACACTATCAATTTAGGAGCAGTCGTTGTGAAAGCATCGTTAATTAAAAGTGGAAGCATTTTGAAAATAACGAATTCAGGATAACATTTTAACTTGCTACCAATCGTCCACACATCTCATACCATGGAAGCAAATGTATGAACAATCGACCGCTTGCATAAAAGTTACGCATATAGATAAGGATCGCCAATAAATATAAACAATTTACGTGTGAAAATTCTACACAAAGGGCTACTAAGTCAAAGGCTAAATGGATAAGCCATGCTGACGTTTACAACGAAAAAAGGTTCGAACGTCCTGCCATCTTGCAATGTGAAATAATCTTTCATTGAAAAATTATTAAAGCTAATACTACTTTTAAAATGTTTCGGAAATACAAAACATGTACTTACTGCCTGAATTTCGGTATTCATTTTTCTCCAAACGATAAGGACAGGCCAATTTCGTCTTACTGTAAAAGCGATACTGATAATCAAGGAAGATTTCTTTAAATGTGCTTAGCGAAAATGAAAAATAAACTTATTCAAGAAAGTGCGAACATATTCACGGCGAAATGATTACGTCAAGCCAAGAGAAGTTTAGATGAATGAGATTAGCGCTTTAAGCATAAGCAGTGATGGAACCTCGAAGAAAACTGCGAAATCGCAAAACACTTGCCGGCACAACAACAAGACTGTGCAACTGTGCACTACGCGAAGCTATTGGAATCCTACGACGAAAGGTGACTTCCGTTTTCTATAAGTTCCTTTCGTCCAAATCGATCGATGGTTCTGGCACTCAAGTTAAACATTTCAACAAACGAGGCGAACGACGTGTTAAGGCTCTTTGTGTTTGATGATGCAAATGTCCTGAAATAGGGAAAAACATGTAAATCTAATATATACAGCGCAAATATCTAGCAAACAAGAGATTCTTGGCCGCTCTGTCGGCTACAGGCTTTTCTTATGGTTTTACGCAATTCAAATGGCCTGTTGTTCTCAGGCAATTGAAATTATATTTTGGCCAATCAGGAAAAGCTGTCATTTCATAATTATTTGAAATAACATGCAAAGTACGTACACAATGAGCAAGTTGTGCTCTAGTCGCATAGACTTCTCTACTTGGCTGCGTGGAGGCTCCGGGTCAACGACGAGAACGCGGTAAAGAATTTCAGCAACGGCAGCACTGGGCAGTGGTATTGATAATTCGCTAAATGGCAAACGCGTCAATCCTTTTATGGCTATACGAAAGCTCTCACATTAACATGAAGCGCCGTCAGGTTGCCAAATTCTAGAAAAAGAAAGACTGAAATACACTACTGAATATAAGCGCAACATTTTGTCCAAATGTCTTACCACAGAGCTCCTTTGCTCAAAGTTAAGGTGGAGAAGTGAGCTAATACAGTAAGGTTAATGTGATTGCTAACTTATTCTTAGTGAAATCGGACTCTAAAATTTGTACCGCATCCCTGAGATTAAAATAAGCCTTACTTCCTCGGCTGGCTTCATCTTTTAATGTTCGCAGCGCGTTATTATAATTTTAGTCCTCCTAAGCTCGTTCGAACCTGACAATCACATTTTACAAGGTTGAGTTTTGTAAACTTTCGATATTTTGTTTGCGTTGCGAGTGTCGCTTCCTTTCGTTTTTTTATGCGCCTTGGTCCCGCCGTTTGCTCAGTTTTGTCATAACATCCGCAGCTGCCAGTCCTTGTTTTGCAGGTATCGTTTTTGGTTGTTTGAGAGGCGCCGCTGTTGCCTATCATAAGTGTTCTTGTCAACGTAAAGAAATGGACATAGAAGACGTATTCCAGTGCTTATGCAAGTGGGTATGGTTAATCTGAAGTTTTGCGTTGACTTTTGCAAATGTGCAATTGCTTCAGGTGACCTTTGTTAAGCAGTCGCCCTCCCCGGTATCTATGGACTCGTTGGTCACTGGTCATGCATTTGCCGAGGTTCTACATATCATGTACGTACTGTGAAGTTTATGTTCCTGAACTAAGAATGCAATTTGCAGCGATCCTGGCTATTTCGATGAAAACTGGAGAGATTCAATCAAAGCTGCCGTCAACTCTTCCAGCTACTGGCGGATCAAAGCATTCGCTTTACGTCGCCTTATGAAGTCTTTGCTAAAGTACAGCGCGGAAGTTTGCAATAATCCCATTATGGGTAGAATTATTCCCGACGTTACGCTGATAGGTAAGTTGCATGGTGGCTGATATTACTTTCCTACATTGGGATTTCATAGCTAGTCAAACCGTATATACCTTATTAATATTCGACTTAATTTAAAAAAAAAAAGGTTATTGTGCAACTGCACCATAGGGAAACAGTGTTAGGCGTCAAGATCAATAAAACAATGTAAGGTTGCGTCGTGAATTTAGTTCTTGTCCCACAATGTATGCTCATTGCCAATCTTTAATTTAGCAAGAGACAACAGTTTGCCCGAATTGGTAAAATTCATGCAGCTGCTGGTTGCATCCGCTGTGCATGGCCCGAAGGGGAAAGGTAGGCGTATTTTAAAAATTCAACTTCCACAATAGCAACCGTTCTACAAACTCAGAAATGATAGAGGCGATCCTAACGCTTGAAGAGCCCATACAGCAGACCATCATGCTGTCAATAAAGGAGGTAAATGGGTACCATTCCCTGCGAAGGCGAAAGGAATCAATTTGAATTGATTTTTACAGCTCGAAACTTCCAAAGGAAAATGTGAACCAATTACTCCGGACGAAGAGGTTGGTCCGGCAACTGTTAGCTGCTTGCGGCAAAATTATGAACGTTTTCAAAATTTTTGCAGAAGCAAGTGATGTTCGAGGAGTTGAATGACGCTTTGCAGTCGCATGAGAACATTGCGGCCCACTGCGTGCAATTGGAAACGCAGGTAAGTCATTAGGTTCCAACAGCGTCTATTTTCGGCTTTAAAAGTTTCAATTAAACAGCTGGCTGAGTATGCGGCGGAAAAGCAGTCCCTTTTGAGCAAAATAGCCTCTCTTACGCAGCAGCTACAGGCTAGCTCTTCGTCCCTTGAGGAATTGAAGTAAAGTCAAATTTCACTAGTTTTCGTGAGACGTAAATCATCTTAAACCCTTTGAAGGAAGGAAAGTAGCACCAAAGTCGCTCAACTTGGGGCCACCATAAAGACGCTCGAAATGGAAATGGCAAAAAGCGAAAACAGTTAGAATTCCCCTTGGACTCGCTGGAAAGAGGAATTCACCTTTTCCTTGGCATTTGCAGGTCGAGATTTGCTTTCCTACGAACTGGAGCAGCTGCAAAAGGAGCTGTGGGACTACCAAATGCGGGTAGTGCGCAAGTTTGTTTTGCCATAGACCGTTTGCTGACTTTGCAATTTCAAAAAGGGAACCAGCAAAAGTGAGGACCAGTCTAGGAAGGCAAAGGACGAAATTGACGAACTGAGGGCTAAGGCTGCCGATGCTGACACGTTTAGCGAACAGGTGGTCACCCTGAAGAAGAAGTTGGGTTAGTTGTCTTTCGTTCTGCGGTCCTCCTGCGGGCAGAGTACTGTGCTTTTCAGAGGCAGTTGGTGACCTCAGATCCCAAATTAAAGTACTCGAGGAGAAGAATGCCTCGCTCGTCGCCAGTTTGGTTCAGTCCGAAGAAGTTGGTTGCACATACGTTCGACGACGTGTTTCCTTCAAAAAGTTCTTTAAGGAGCAGAGAAAGTCGGCGGCTCGAAAGGTTCAGCTGGAAACGCTGAAAATGAAGCTCCAACAGGCGGAATTGAAAGCGGAAGAAGAAGGCAGAAAGGCTGTTCAGTTTGAACTTGAATTGCGCAAAGTTACCGAGAAGGAGGCCGAAATGACTCAGGAGCGCGATCGACTAATGCAGGAGCGAAAGACTCTCCAAGACACTGTCGACGAGCTGCAATGTCGGCTTTTGGAAACGAGCAGCTCGTCCGGCATTGCGCAAAGTTCTTTAGAGGTCGGTCCTCCCGGCGCCGACATGGATACCGTTATGGCACTAGTAGCGGACGCGCCGGTGGAAATCAAGTACCAACATTGACAGTATCCATTTCAAAAATTACAGTATCTTTTATGCGCAGGCAAAAACTGATACAGTTGTACCAGGAGAACAGATTGCTGAGGCTGCGCCTTGCCAATGAGAAGGAGGCCACCAGCGACAGCGAAATTTCCCAGAATACCTTCGCCGGTGAAAGGTACCACTGCGTTCTTTAACTCCCCGCAAATTTTTTTTTGTTCTTCAGAGCAACTGCTGCTTCAAATGTGGCGACTAAATCGACCACCGTTCCCCCTGACGAAACGGAAGTGAACTTTTTGAAAAGCCAGGTGGAGAAGCTGACAGCGGAATTGGAAGCTAAGGAGGAGCAGATCAAGCAAGACAAGAAGGTCTACTATGACAACCTTGAAAAAGCTCGACAGGTAAATTACTTTCGTCCACAAGTGCGATCGCGTTGTCAGCGAGTTCAATAGGTCATTTACGCTTTAAACACTGCCGTCAAATGCGGCGCCGACACGAACTACACCATCAGCGACATAGAAGCTATGAAGGCGAGCATTGCGCAAAAGGAAAGTATGATAGAAGATATGCAGGTATGAATTACTGTACTGGTTCTATCTTGGCCGATTCAAAAGTGCACGCTGGCATATTTAATATGTCGTTTCGTTTAGGAGTCGTTCAATCGTTCAAAAATAATGTACGAACAAGAGGAACGCCTCATAACGACAGCATTCCACGAATTGGTAAGTTAACATAGTTTTTTGTTGTTTTTTTTTTTGATCTGCCAACTCCTCGAGCGCGCGTGAAAAAGATAGTTTTAAAAAACTGATAATAAAATATTCTCAGGTTGTAACATGAGTAATATCATTTAAAGGCGTGGCAGTTGCACAGAAAGGCGGGAGAAGAACGACTGGCGATCGCTTTTGGCGAGGAGCCACCAACGTTTCTCAATCAGCAACGACAACTTAGCATGACGAAACCAAAGGCTGCCGGGGACACTTATGCAAATCATTCGTACAGGTGACCGTTTTTGCGGTTCGTTCCAATTTTTATCCGCCAGTAGTGATAAGCATTTTTTAAAATTGATTGCTTTCTGTTGTCTAGATGGTTGACAGTACTGTTGGCTTTGGTATTTGTAAGTGCGGCATGCGGTAGTGATACTTGGTGGCAGGCGGTCGATTGTTGCGTCGTTGGGCACGAGTTTAACGAAGCCGACATTTTCCAATTTATTTGGCATGTATTCTTTCCTTCTTTTGGCCTCACCTTCTACGGTCCTCCGCCAACGTAGGCGTATATAAAGTGCACGCTTTTTGACGCTGTTTGCTTCTTTTCACCTTTTGCCACTTTGTTTACGGTGAAGGTTGCTCCGACGTTCCGCTCCGTTGACCATTCGTTAACAGTATTTTTCAGATTGCACTGAACGGTCGAGATTCGAAAAAAAAAAGACTTTATGCTACTGCGTTCCGCCCTTCGGCAACTGCGGGGCAGTTGTTGGGCGTCTAAACGTCTGCCCTCCTGTTAGCCCAGCGAAATAAACGTTAAAAAAGAAGTCGTCTCTCTTTTCATTGCTTCTCTCCGTCAGCATTTCTGCTTCCGATAGATTTTTCTGCGTTTATGCTAATTAATGTCATTCCACTTGGAAGGATGAATATTTTGCCGAAAAAGCGTTGGCACGTTCGTACAAAGGAGAATGTGGCAAAGGTAAGGAAGGATGAGGCGGCCGCTGCGGCCGAAGAGCGCGCCCGTATGGCGCGAGCCGCCTTGGCTGAACAAGAGGCGCGAACGAAATTTTTGATTTCTCGTCTCGGCAACGAGCCCGCAACAGCGTCGGACAGTCCTGACGAACAACAGAGGAGACATCTCAATCTTTTTGACGAAGGCGGTTCGCGAGGCGGAATTTTTGGCGTCAATCCCGAAGCCGAGGCTGAAAAGAAGCAGCAGCGCGAACGAGAGGAACGTCGCATTGGACTGCTTCGGTATTTGGGCGAAGGCTCAATGGAATACATGAAGCAGGTGCCATGGTATGAACAAGTACCGGAACGTTTCAAAAACCGCGACCACCCTCCTCCTACGTCGGCAGCGAACGCAAATACAACAAACCATGACGACGAGGAAGGGAATCGTCAAAAGACGAAGGAAGCTGAAAAGCGGAAGAAACGTAAGAAACATCCGCCAACAATGGAAGAGCTCAGAGCCGAACGGCTCAAACGAGAAAGGGTAGAGAATGCTCGCAGCGAACTGCTTTTGAAGGATCGAACTACGACGAGGTCCCAAGTTGTCGCTAAGGAAGAGCGCAAGGAAAGGCGAGCACACGACTTCAGGCAGAAGTACAGCAGCCAATTCAATCCAATCTACGCTAAGCAGAACCTACGCTAACCCTACAACTTGTACAGTAAAATTTCTTATCACCCTCCGTGTTATCGCTATTTTTAAAAACTTCGTTTCTTCGATTGTACAGTACTGGCTTTCGATCGATTGCCCCGACGCGCCTATCTTTTTCTCCTTTCAAGCACAGCGCGTCTGATAAACCTGAGGACTATGGCAACCAAGGTAGGTGTCGCCCCAATCGCGCGCCCTTCGGTGTTCCGACTTTCGCGTTTCAGCTGGGAATGAATAGCGGTTATCTGGACAAGCTTTATCGTCTTGTTGTGCAGCGCAACTCGACCTTCATTATGGTCGGACTGTTGGGCGCCTTCGCTCTTGAACGAACTGTCGACGTTGTGTGCGACACCGTCTTCGACAAAATCAATGAAGGAGTAAGTGAAAAGAAAAGTTTTGCAGTCAGCGACCTATGTTTACTGTTTGCAGAAACAGTTCAAAGACTTCGTTAAAAAGTTGGAGGCGCAAAACCAGGAATGAGTCGACGAATCGATTAGATTAGTTAAACTCTGAAAATGAGCCATTAAAGGGACTGGATATGGTATTTTTAGTTGATGTGCTGCTCACTTCTTGACTATTTGTACCACGTCTTCGTCGTACAGCACATGGTCTTTACCGCATCTTTGTGGGTTGTGCTTGACGGAAGAACCCCAAACTAGGGCGCTTTAAAGCGAATAAACAAAAACGTAAGGAATGTGCTGACGTCACTTACAACTTAAACTCCTTCAATAGGTTCTTGTGTATCTTGCCGCACAAGTCTTCAACGGTGGGGCTTCCAGAGGGCAGCACAATAGGGGCATTGTAGTCCGGAAGTTGTCCTTTCGGCTTTGTATATCTTAAAAGCGGTTTTCTCGTTTTAAAAAGGTCACGCGGCAAACGGCTTCGTCAATGAACATTCTTATCAAGCTGAGATAGTCCCACATGCGCTCGAGCAGATCGTCGAAGTTCCATTTATGATGCGCGGATATAGGGATGCAGTGCGGGATTTTGTAAACAATGTCTAATTCCTGAAATAGACATTTTTTAAAAAAGAAGGTCGAGCGATTGATGGCTATGGTTCAACCTACCTCGATGGTTATTTGGTCGATCTTGTTGAGCACGTAAATGCAAGGCACGTAAACTCGATTTCCCTCAACTATATCGATTATATCTTCGGCTATGGCATCGACCTTAAGCGTTATGTCTGCATTGTGGATTTTGTATTCGGCCAAAATGGTCTTCACCGTTTCCAAGTCGAGCTCGGATTGGGCGACCTTTGCAAAAGGCAAACTTTTCCAACCATCCAAACAAGCAGTTGCCATCGCTCACCGTACACGTTAAGTTGATTCCACCCTTTTCCTTCTTTTTAAAGTATATATTCGGCGGCTTCTTGTTCAACCGTATACCGAAGCCTTCCAGTTCCCGTTCGATAATGGTTTTGTGTTGCAATGGTTTTAGCGCGTCCAGTACGATTAAAATCAGGTTGCAAGTTCGGGCGACCGCAATGACTTGTCTGCCGCGACCTTTACCGTCCTTTGCGCCTTCAATGATCCCCGGCAGATCGAGCAACTAAGACGGGAGCAGCGTCTTGGCGTAAAAGTGAAAATATTTAACAAACTTGAATTTTGGCACCCTTGTAACGAATAACACCGGGAACAGTGGTCAACGTAGTGAATTCGTAGTCAGCTACTTCGGAATATACGCCAGCAATGTTTGTTAGCAATGTAGATTTCCCAACGGACGGAAACCCTGAATTGTACAGTATACTTTGAATGAAAATCAAGATGTTCAAGTTCGGTTTGCTAGCTGCGTTAATGCTACTTCCCATTGGGCGAATATTCAACGTGCAAAGTCACCTAGATAATAGTTTGACATAAATCTATATGGGCAAAATGGATTTCAAATTTCGAAAGGCCCAAATTGGCAATAATCATATAAATTAAATATAAATAAAAGGTGTAAGCGGCAAGGCTGGCGAACAAGAAACTTAATAGCTACGACAGTAAGAAGGAAAATTATGAGAAGAAGAAGAAGAAGAAATGAACAAAACTGCTAACCTACAAATCCGACGCGAGCGTCGCCAGTTTTGGCCACGTCGAAGCCTTCGCCTCCTCCGGTTGGGCCGCTTTTCGGCATCAACAGTTCACGTCGAAGCTTAGCCAGTCTGGCCTTTAGCAGGCCGAGATGTCCCATTGTAGCTTTGTTCCTTTGGGTTCTTGCCATCTGAATTCAAATTCAAAGCGTAAAATACCGATGTCCTTGAACGCAAACCTCGGCTTCAATTTCGGCAATCTTTTGAAGGATGCTCATTGCTTAACGTATAAATGGTCGAACGATGCCAAAACAAGTAACAATGTGCAGCAGCTGCCGTACCAGCGGAGCCTAAAGCACCAGTTTAAGTGATAACAGTGTCAAATTCACTCTAGCCGCGGACGGTCGAAACGAAAATTCTTTAACAGACGTTCACAACGTTAAATGCATTGCGAAAAGGAACGTGCAGGAGCACACGTTTAATTCAACAAAATATGAACGCCGGAAAAGCGAACTTTGTTACTCATTTTCAAAACTAACTGTCGCTACAAAAGTAATTTGATGTTCATAATGCAAGGGTACTGTATGCTTGAACTTCAATTGCTTGAAGGCGGAATGGTAGAGCTTACAGATGTGGGAAACGTTGATGACGGAAAAACATGATTCAAAAAGCTTCGCTCTCAAACATACGCAATAGGTCTAACAACTTTTACTAATCAACGACCAAAGTGCATTTATTGCTGAGCATTCATCGGTTATTCGCATCTTCATTCCAAAGGAGTGAAGCCGATTCAATCATATCGTCATATAGGGTAGATTACAAAAATTTATGTCCCAAAGCCTACCTGAATAAACCGCCATATTTTCGCGTATTACAGATTTCATAAACCCACATAAATTCGAATAAGTAAAAAAAAAGTGTTGCCCAATTCTTGATAATCAATTAGACTTGGCGATTAGAAATTACGGCATGGAAGAGCAAATAATTGAAGTTGAAAAGCGAGCTGACAGCCGTTCTTAAATGATGATTAAGTACTATTCCGATTTCGGAAAAAGTCTTCTTCCTGCTGGCGGTCAAAGGCGGTTATCGTTCATTCTGAGCAATTGCTTTGTTGGCCAGCAAGCGTTTTAGCTTTTTCGATAGCGTGAAAGTTCAATGTTATTGGCGACCAACATCGCTTGATCAAAACCTGAACACAGTGTTGTCGAGAATTTGTACAGTACCTTTCTACCGTGTTGTTTTCGCCGGTTATACCGACGGGAATTTGGTATGCTCGTAGCTCATCCCGAGCTCCTTCGGGAGTGGATCTGCGCAAATCTATCGCCAATGTAAGTTGCCGTTTCGTTGATGGTAGTGGCTTTTTGATTTCGATGCGACACCTGCTTTTCAAAGGTTTTTTTTTAATCCACTCGTTGCCGTGTGAATGCAACTTCTGCTGCCCTTGCGTGTTTAAAATGCCACGCTGTAAGCTTGGCCCTTCCGCCTTTCTGGAATTTTAATCGCTAATTGCTTGACCAACGTCCTTTCTGCAGCGTGTCCCAGCGCTAAGTTTCATACGAAGAAGTGGTCCCACCGCGGAAAGCGTAGCTTGCGGCTTTAAGTTTTTTTCAGATTTGAGTACAATTCATATGGAACTTGATAAGTTCATATTCCTATGGACGTTGTATGTTTTTTTTCAGATGCGACGCGGATCCCAGCGCTCTGGCCAAATATGTCATAGCGTTGCTTAAAAAGGAAAAGCAAGATGACGAGCTGGTTAGCTTCCTGTCCGAACAGTTGGAAGTGTTTTTGCAAAAAAGTAATTGACCATTTTCGTTGCGCCATTTGATCGTATGCTCTCGTTTAGATACGCTTTTTTTCGTTGAGAAGTTGATTAACGCTGTAAAAGATAAGACGTACTTGAAAAGTCCGAAAAGGCCGTCAGTTTCGTCGTCGAAGGAATTTTCCAGGAGCGCTCGAGATTCTTCAGAAGGATCGTCAAGGCAAAGTCGCTCTGAGCATCAGAACAATGAAAAGGGTGATAACGTACCTCGTCGGTAAGTCCTCCTTCTTCGTTTCGATATGCGCTGCGTTTGCTGCATGTAAATGTGAACCTATCTGGCAGACCAAATTCAAGTTGCAATGTAATAATCTTCACAGTAATCTATTGTTCTAAACTGTTGAAAGGTACCCTTGTGGTAAGCGGGAAAGTTGCTTAGTGTGCCACAGCGTTTCTACTATTGAAAGTGATGTTCGAATAGAACGCCCTTTGCTTTGCATTAATTTTTTGTGGAATATCGATTTTCATTTGTACATTTGTTAGGTCATTTTGCTGAGTATCGTATTAAACGCTGTTACAGTATACTTGATGTAAATGAGAATGCATTCCTGCATATGAATTAAGTTTTGCCGACAGAAAAGCGAAGTATTGATAGCTCGGCGAGTGAAAGTCACCAAGTGGCGTTCTTTCAATGATAGCTATTTCTTCTGACATTGCTTCGGTTGTCAGGCTTTAGCTTTCCTGTATTGGGCTAACTAGTTTTCCTTCGTTTCTTCCTTCTCCTTTGATCACTCGATGTTCATTGCCCCATCGACTGGAACGGCTTTCCTTTTTCCCACTTCTCTAAATTGGCAATCGTCCAAAAATCCGAAGAACGAGTAACTCTGCTGAAGACAGGTTGGAAGCCGATGTTGTGGGAGCGACACCGATAGATAATTTTTAAATTCAAAGAAAAACACGAGTAACTGGAGTCGCTTGGTTTTGGTTTTAATGTATTTTTCCCGCGGTAAAGCATTTTTAAAATTGCCAAAAAGGTTTACGCGGTGGCTTTCGAAGGTTGCAATCCCGCGAGCAGCAACTATTCTTCCCGTATTTAAGAAGTTATCGAAGTCTGCGCCTCAAGAGATTGCTCTATTACTGTTCTTTGTTGTTGAACTTTGACTTTGCCGAATGGCTTCCTTGTTTTTCCATTGCAGGCGGAAAGCTTCCCCAAATCGACCGAAGACGTTTCGCAAAACCAGCAGCAGATCTCGTTCGCGAAGTCGAGATAGGAGCAAAGGGACGTCGAGCGGCCCAGCCGGTAGTTTATCCGGCAGCCGCTCGTCTCTTGCAAGCTCTCGAGAGCGCGAGAAAGAAAATCGCGATGCCAAAGGAGTTCAGTCGCCATTAAATGCTGGTAAAGAGCCTCGGAAGCCTGCAGAGCAAGGTACGACAGTCCATTGCCTTAATATAGGCTTTCCCTAACGCTTCAGTATATTGCAAGGCCATTTAGGTTGCCTTTAGGCCTTTTTAGCTTGTTCAAAGCACCTAATAGCGATTGTAATATTTTGTCAGTCTTTATCATTCTACATCCTATTGTTTGTTGCCCTGCGCATTTCTTCCGCTTCTACTTTTCACCCATATCGGTCAGTTACTAGTTTTCCAGTTAAATGTTCATATTTACGAACGTGATTATCTTTTACACGTAAGCTTTGTAAATAGCATTCGTAAGGCGTAACTCAACTCCTGTAAGGAGTAGTGTTTACTTTCTGCGGACTTTTAGATACCTCATCTGACGTGACCACGTCTGCGGACTCAACCAGCAATAGAGGCGACAAGGATAAGAGGAAGAAGCTTCGATGTCGCGATTTCGATGGTATATTACTGTTGCCGTTTGGTTATTCGGGATGTTGGTTAATTATTTGCTTGCAGAAAAAGGGTATTGCATGCTTGGCGACAATTGTCCCTTTGATCACGGACCAGATCCAGTTGTTGTCGAAGAATTTCCGTTACCCAACATGATGCCGCATAAATGTTGGTCTTTTTCCTTTTTCAATTCGGTTGCACCACCCTTGTTCCGTTGATTCAGATCCCGAAATGGCGACGAGGTCAGTGAAGCCTACCGTAGTGGCGCCTCCGCCGCCAAATTTTTCCATACCACCTCCCGGATACGCCCCAATTCAACCTCCAGCCGCTGTGGAATCAAAGTATCAACCGGAAGCGTACAATCCCGAGTCACCGTCGCTGACGTCGGCCCCACCAGTGAAGGGAGCGGTGACAATGCCTGCCTATAGTCAGCCGCCTCCCATTCTTTGGCCTCAACCGCCGCCGCCGACGGTACTTCGCTTTGGTCCAATGCATCCCTTTACGATGGAGCAAAGTGTAAAAATGGGCGTCAATCAGCAGTCGGCCGAAGGCGCTCACGTGAAGCCAATGGGCGCAAGCGGACTGCGGATGCCGGGCACGCAAGGTTCTTCGTACGGGAGTAGAAAGCGCCCGGTTCGATCGGACGTGCCGGCAACGCCGTACGGCAAATTCAACAGAACGTTGGAGGTGCGCAGAATTCCGGTGCCGCTGAACACCATATCCAAATTGAACGGGCACTTTTCCACTTTTGGCAACGTGACCAATATAAATGTGCGTAAACAATTTGTCAACACGCTTTGCCGTTGCATGTATTTGATTGTTTGGCTTTTTTTTTTTTGAAGGTCGGTTTCGACAATGATCCCCAAGGCGCTTTGATAACTTACGCGACGAGAGCCGAAGCTGTTGCCGCCTACAAGTCGACAACTCCAATTTTCAACAATCGCTTCATCAAGGTATTTTGGCACAAGTCGGAAACGACCGACTCGGATAAGCAGGAGGAGCGAGTCGTTAAAAGCGTTGTTGCCGACGAGTCTACAAAAGATCAGCAGGTTCCAAAGCCTAGCAGAAATGGAATGACCACGGACGAGAAGTCGGAAGTGGACAACAGTCAGAAAAATGTTTGTCTGCGTCACATCGATGCCGCTTGTTTTATTGTTTGAATTCAGGATGGCGTCGGTGTCCAGCCGTCGGCAAAGTACGTAAAAACAAGCGACGGTTTCGCTTTAGCGCGGCGCAGCGCTCTAACCGCTACTGATAAGGAAGCGGAAAAGCCGGTACATCCGAGTTTTGCGCGACTGCTTCTTTCTTAAACTTCCTTTTACGTGTTGCAGAAGTGCGATCACAGCGTTGAACTGCAACGGACAAATTTGGAATTGTTCAACAATTACATGGAGCAACAAAAGTTTTTGTTTGCCAAATTGGAAACTTGCGACGATGCCAAAGTTAGAAAACAATTGTTGGAGGTTGGTAGATTTCATGTTTAGCTTAAGCGCATATCCAATTCGTTTCGCAGATGATAAAGGCTTTAGAGGCGAAGACCAAAGCGCTCATTGACGAAATAAATAAAATCAAGTCAACTCAGAACAAAAAGCGTAGCCGCGGAGAGGTAAGAGCTTGTTGTGCTAATATGGCGACTAGCTTTGAGGCTTCCTATATTGCTGAGAATAGTTTCTACGACTTCGCAACTTTGTTGCTTTTTCAGATTCAGCGCGAGCTGTTAGACGCTGAATTGGAATTGATGACTCGCAAAGAGTCGGGCGAAGATTTAACCGAATTGATTGTTCGACTGGAGAGGCTGCGAATGGAAATGAGAAAGTTGAATGCGCACGAAAGTAGGCGCATCTTTGGACGTCACCATTTGACGCCGATTTTTTGTTTTCGCATAGAAATTCCATTTAAAAGTAGCAATGTTCTACGGGGCTCACCGTATTTTCAAAAGGCAAAGCGCAATGGACGCATTCCTCGTTCGGCTAATTTGGACAAACGTACACGCAGTATGATCGTTTACAATTTGCAAACGGATGAAAAGAACGCTCTTGTTGATCATCTTCAAATCTTTGGCCCATTGGAAGACGTGGACTTCTATCCAACCAAAGATCCTTCAGTTTGCAAAGTGCTCGTCACCTTCGTATCGCGGAGAAACGCGGAAATGGTAATCATTCTTTCTTCAAAACGCGTTTTTTGATTCCCGCTCTCCAGTAAAGCAACGACTGCTGGTGTTACGTCATTTTTACGTACTAATGTTTTAGGCATTTGCCAAAGGAAAGGAATTCAATGGACGAACGCTTAATTTGGAGTGGATCGACAATAGCGACAAACTGGCACAAGCCGTTGCATTAGGAGCCGATTGCAGAAGCAACGTGTCACCAAAAGCTCTTCTGGCTTCAATCGACCAAGATGCAGGGGTACCTTAGGCAAATTGTCATTGCTCCTTTTTTCCGCTATCGATTCGCTTCCTTTTCCAGCTTTCCGACGATACAACGCACAGCGACGAGTGATCAATTTGGGTTTTATTCAATAGAAATTGTTGCATATTTATTATCTCCGCGCGTCATTTTACGGTTTTCATAATTGTTCGCTTTCGTGTTTCTGTTCAATTTAACCTTCTCTTTGAACCGATGAAAGGTGTTTCGCCACGTCTTTTCAAGACGAACAGAGAATAATGTACACAGTAGCCGTAAAGTAAAGTATTCGAACTTTAACGTACCTGCATTCCATTTGCCTACCGTAAGCCGCGATTCAAAAATTTGTTCCGCCTACCTGGACAACAGTTCAGAACGTACTTTCTCGCTTATTCAGCTGAGCTGATAAGAAAATGTAAGCCTAACCTAGTGAAACCTGCCGTACTGGTGCAGAACCTATACATGCGCTCTGTTGCCCATTTTTGCGTTTTGCAACGCGCTTTGTTATTTTCAACCGCGGTTAACTTGACCGTTGCTGCTCCTTTTGTGAATTGATAATTTTCTCACGTCTACGTGGCTGTTTTGCGATATTTCCGCTGAGCAAAGAGACTACCGTAGCCTTTTAATTTTGAAAGATTTAACCTGATTATCAAATTTACGGTCAAATTTTCAAAATGTTTTCCATTAGACACCATGTTTGACTGTAAAGTAAGCTGTGATTAGGCAAAGGGATCTTTCCTGTTTGCTGCCCACAAGGCATACTGTAACTTTTCCGATGCCTTCGCCTAAGCCTAAGCCTCAGGAGCTGTCGTCACAGTAGCTTGGCTTAGGCTTAGGCGAAGGCGAAGGCTTAGGAAAAGTTACAGTATGCCTTGTGGGCAGCAAACAGGAAAGACCCAGGCAAAGTTTTCTACGCTTCGCTTCTTTCATCATAGGCGCGGAAGGCCTTTTAATAAAATTTGAACACTCAAATCTACAGGTTGCTTCCGTGAAAAGGAATGACGTATGCACCAGTAAAGAAATCGCGATGCTTTCTTGTTTAAAACTGAGGCTCGCCTTATGCTCATTCCTTAAGTGATTTATACCTTGAAGATGGACTGGGTCTCTTCC
>KN538380.1:1668432-1691171 GCA_000797535.1 Trichuris suis
CTTAGGTAAGGGCAGGACAGGATGGCCAGCGAAGTCACGGCATAACGGGAGGATGCATAACCGCAAAATCGTGTTATTTATCCTACTGTATGTTTACGAGTAGAGGAAACCTGATTATTGTCAGATTACTGTATTATTTGCGGGCAAGTAGAGAAAGAAACCCAAAATCTGCAACATAGGCAAGGAAAAGCAGAAGGAAAGTATTATAAATAGAGAAAGCTCAAATATACACGTAAATGACAAACAAAGCCGGGGCTAAATGGTGGAAACTTAATGATACAAACATTTTTTACACTTACGCGCGGGATTCAAGGCAAAAATTTTCTAATCATCGGTTTTGGTTATCAGACGTAAGCCAAACTGAACTGTGAAATATTATTATCTGAAAATCAGGTTCAATGGGGGAGTCACTAACCTACAAATCATTTTTTCCTACTGTAGTCCTGAGCAGTACGCTGTTGCTTGCCAGTTGTGACGGTCGATGCGTGATGTGACGCGATTGCTGTTGCTCCTGTTGGCAATCGAACTGATCCATCTTTGTAGATCAGTTTTGCAATCGGGGCGGGTTGATGGCAAAGAATTTCGTGAATCCCCCCTGCGTTTGCACCTGCAAAGGTCCCGAATGCGAAGCGCCAGGTTCCAGCGAAATTGAAGGACTCATTGGTAGAACGGTCCCTAATGAAATGTGCACGGACTTTACCATACGACGTTGGTGGCATGCCTGCGACTGTGATAAACACAAAGTTCGAGTCGCTCTCAATAGTTACATCGAAAATGTGGGCTTTTTTAAGCTGGACGGCTTAATGATACAGGAGAACAGTTATCTTAAAAAGTTGCTGCCATTTTTCCGATTTTCCGCCCGGCCAATGGTTGTAAACACAATAGATAATACGGTCGTTGTACTAGTGAAACCAAAAGGATGCAACATGATGGCTATGCCGAAAATGCTTTCTGGTAGCACCGTTGTGAAAGCTTTCGTCGTCTTAGGGGAATATTGTTTCGCGCAAGTGCTGCTTCAAGAAAGAGTTACGGGACAAGAATCCGGGGTTACCTTTATAGTTGACTGCATAGAGTTCGATATTAACAATTTGATGCACAAGTTCGTGCCTGTTGTTAGAATGCTTGCAACCGCCCTGCTTCAATTCCAGTATTTCTACGGTCCATTAATCAGACGAATATTGATCGTAAACGCGGGTTCAATGGGACCTAATCTCAGAATATCCCTTCGCCTAGGATTGGAATCGTACATACATGAAAAAGTATTCGTTGTCGACGGGGTCGGATGGATGCAAGTTTTGCAGGGAAGCATATCTTCGAATGCGCTGCCTATTTCTCTTGGAGGCAGCTGGAAAGAAATGGATTCGTCCAAATTCGAACCGCTTGACGCAGTTGCTGCCGAAACGCCTGTGCACTTTACGTCGAACTCCCCAAGAAATAAGGTTGTCGCCTACAGTACGTTGCTTCTACTTCCAATGTGCAAATGCAGCATCAAAATGAATCCCGAAAGTCGCTGCATGCTTAGATGGATATTTTTCACCAGCGGCAACTTGAAATTTTCCGTCACCCGTAAGTCCTTGACAAACGATAACATTACCCTCGTTTACCCACGTTTGATTATATGCACTCCTCTTGGTAAGCAGAGCCCCGAAGAAGACGAACTGCTGGTAGATGGTGGCTTTGAGTATTGGTTGGAATTTGAAAACGTTGACCGCACCTTTGAAGTCATTAATGTCCACTACAAATGCAAGCTTGAACCATTGCCAAAAGTGTAGCTGATTCGTCTATATATTAAATAATCTGCAAATAACATTCTAACCAATACTGCTTGCAATTGTTTCGTACGGTTATGGCGTTAACGACTAGTAAAGACTAAAGATTAGAGTACTTCGTAAATACGTGTAGCGCACTGATGAGCAGGTAACCTCTTGTTTTCTGCATGGGACTGTTCGCCAAATATTTAAAGGGCAGTATGAAATTCAATTAATCGAACTACTGCTGCAGCAAATTGATCATACAGTCAAGTAGTCTTTTCACTGTCATTTTGAAGGGAGCCGAAATTACAACGTCTCGGGAGTTATTTACTTCGCGTCTTGGCCAGCATTCAAACAATGCTTGGAAATACTTTTGCGCTTACAGTAATACACGTTACCTGAGTGATGCGCAAGGACATGCCCGATATCGCCCCCCCCTTTTCCAGCTTCGAGGTTGCCATCGCCCACCTGGGATGAACCGTATCGGCTGACGACGCGAAAATGACGACGGGAAGTCTCCACTGAGGAGCACCGTCCTTTTTCCCGCCAGTTCGTCGTACTGACTCTTGCGCGAGGGACTTTTCGCTTTAGCACCGACAGCATCATTGCTGCCCCTTGCTTCTGCACAGCAGATCTTCGCATACAAAGAAAACGTTATGTGTACAACTTCATTTGTTTAGACGTCGCGTTTACTACAGTATTACTCCGAAGAGCAGGACGCGTGCAAACCAACTATCCTTTCAATATTGGGCTGCAATGACGTGACCCGCAGTCGTGAATCGCCCGATTGACTACTTCGAGGCGATTCCGCTTCTTCGTGACGAGATCCGTAGCAACACTAAAACCGCGCTCTAAAACTGACGAAGATCAGTAACCTCTTCATCGCTGCCCACAGGGCGGGATAACGCAGTGGAGTTTCTTGGTGCAGCCAGAAGTACTCATAGCCCCTCGCCATTCTGGGTTTGGTCTCTTCGTTCGACTGCAGGTCTATCAATTCTTCCTGAAAGTATATGTCGACGTTCAGGGGATTGACGATGAACGGGTCAAGCGCCCAGTTAGGAATTACCAACGAAAGGATATCATGAAACCGCCTTAAGAAATCTTCTTGCAACATTTCTAAATGCTGACAGTAAATATGGACATCATCTTCAGGTATTTTGACCTCCTTGCTTACTTTGGCGAGCGTCGGAAATTGGCAAAATTCTCCGCGGGCGAAGTTGCATTTGAACAACATCAGTTTTGATAGGAATGCGCTGATTACAACCTTCGTTTTAATCAAATTCTGTTCGTTCGACTGGAGCTGCTTGTTCATTTCGTTGAACTTGAAATATAAATCTGCCAAATAGGCTATTGTCCATTTTAGACTTGCGCAAATTTTCACATAGGGAACGGTCATGCTCTTCAAAAAATTGAATAACTGAGCCGAAGAGCTCGTAAAACCGCGTTAAGCATGTACCTTTCGAGAGCCAGCTCACTTCAGTATGAAGGAGGAGGCGGTTGAATTCTTCATCATTTAACGCTGCAATGTAGGAGAAACAATAGCGCTTCCAGATGGTCTTTCATGCAAAAACTTTGATTCTTGGAAAATTCTTGGCAGATGAACTGATGGTTGACCGCGATAAGCAGCTGAAGCGATAGCGCTTCGAGATGGTCTTTTGTGCAAACCCTTTGTACCTTGAAATTCTTGGAAATCGCGAACTAAAATGATCGGCGACATCAATAGATGAATAGATAGCGCGATAAGCAGCTGAAGCGACAGCGCTTCGAGATGGTCATTTATGCAAACCCTTTGTATGTTGGAATTCTTGGAAATCGTGAAGTAAAATGATCGGCGACATGAATAGATGATCGAACGAGACAGGCAGCTGGTGCAATAGCGCTTCCAGATGGCCTTTTGTTCGAATCTATTGCTTCTTGTAATTCTCGGAAATAGCGAAATAGAATGACCGACCGGTTTCCTTGAAGGCTACTGTACCGGCGCGTCTGTCCAGTCGGTCGTGAAAAGATGAGCGGGTATCCCACACGGAACCCCACTTCCCATAAATTCCTCCGGCGCTCCGGCAATATCGCTCCTTTTAGCTTCACCGCCCCCCAATCGCCCCCTTTGCCCATCACTGAACTACATCCCTATTTTTTCAAAGCTCCCTCCTCGGTCCTTCATCAGATCTCCTTTACCCGCCAGCAGTGATGAAGACTAGTCACCATGGATTCACTAGAAGTTGAGCAAAGGAATATTTTACTTGTCTTTCATAAGCGTATTTATAGCGGTTTTACAGTTTCTTGCAATAGCAATTTGAACTTTGGAGATACTGAAAGTGCCATTGATTCAATGTTCCTTCGATGAGGGAGCATCAACTACTTTCTCTGCTTAGTTTCTGAAACAGATGCGCCCCTCACTGTGCTCATTCCTCCTCTGTTAACGATAAGTACTTGATTTTCACTTATCGATTTACCAGAGGCGATTTTTGAATTTTCAAATTTGTTTACAACAACAGTTCGACGTCGACGCTTCGGGCACGTTACCACGAAAGTTCGAGCAGCTGTTTGCAACGAACGACTACGCCAATAGGGTTTAATTGTCTAAATGCAATCGTACGCGCCAACAAAAAGTCGGACACCTATAACTGGCATTGCCGTTTCAAAACAGATGACAACTAAGAAATCATAGAAATATCAGTTAAAACGGCCCGTATGTAACAAAAAGAAAAGATTGTGAAGTCGATTCTTTCAGCACCGTTTTTTCAGCTCCTCAAATCTTCGAAACAAATCATCGTAATCGAATGCCATGTATTCATCGGCTGCATTAGTGGCCTGAGTGTTACCACCTGCCATATTTGCGTCTGTCTGGGTGCTTGCGGTGTTAACGGTAGTGGACACATTTGGTGCACCGTCTGTGGGCAGACCACTTGTGGGTAAAGCATCGTATGCCGGGGGTTCAGGCAAATCGAAGAGACCATCGTAGGGGTCGGAAGCAGTTGCCGGCCTATTGTCTGCAGCTTTGTCAGGCAATACAGGGGCCTAAAAACAATTGGGTTCTCTCAAATTCTCAGTTTGCGTTTGCGCTGCGCATTCGTCACTACTTCTATTTGTAGTGCTGCTATCTCCGAGGAAATTGCTGACGATACGTCTGGATAAAGAGCGGGAGGAGCGCTCGGTGTCACCCCAGTTTGTGGCAATACCCACCCAACATCGCGCTGAAACAGATTTAAAAATACTGTATAGCACAGGCATCAGTGCATGCAACATTCGAGAACCGCAGGCAATCGACCCGTCAGTCTAATACGTATCATTCCGACGGACAACGAGCTCACCAAACAATATATAAGCTAAGTAACAGTTGAATAAATGGTTAGCATACATTAACGTAATGTTAAACAGCATATGAAGCTACGGAACACTAAAAATAGTACTTGACTAAATTGGCATTCACGTAAAGGACAAGCTAGGAATGCGTAACCGAACAGTTCAAGGCATAAAGTGAACCCTTCGGCTCACCGCTTCGTCTACTGGGTTGGAACCTGTTTGGAAGTTTCCGGAATAAGAGCCAAATGCATTTTCAGCAGCATTCTTGTTTTGAAAGTCGATCAACAACGCTTCGGCAGCAGAAAAATCTTCCTCTTTCAGCACCTTCAGGTTTGGTTTAAATTCTACGCCGTGACACTCGGCAATTTCAATCATATATCTACGAGTTAGAAAGATCGGAACTACTTGAGGCATCAAGGAGACAGTTATAGCTAACTTTTCAACGAGCACCTTGGACGGTGTCTGGATGCTCAGCTTTTGCAGCAGCTTAGTGTTAACCTTCGCAAAACGGTTCTCGCGGCACGCGTCAACGAACATCCTACCGTACTTGATTGACAACTGATCTGAAATCTCCTGAACAGCAACCACTGAAATTGCCTGAAAATTAAAAGAAATTATTTACCCTCAACTCTGGCACTTCGGTGGAAATTCGTGGAGCAGCCCACAATATGCTATTCACCGCCTCTTCGAGTCCGTCGTCCAACATTCTGCGGATGAAAAAAGTTGTCTAAAAAGCATTGTACAAAAAGAGAAAGCTAACTTCATGTGCTGGATGAGGTCGAAACGAGCCAAAAGAAGCTCGCAAAGCATTTCGATCAATTCAAGCGCCTCCACCGAGTAATCTTCGCGAATGATGTGCTCGACCCTGATTCGCGCACGGTCTTCCTTGCCCTGCGATATGCTCTCGGCGATCTCCTTGCGCATCTTCTGGGCCTGCTCGGTTTTGCGTTTTTCCAGCAACTTTAGGCGATTTACCGCCAGGCGAAGATTCGTTTTCAATTTTGTATAATTCGGCCCGACGCTGAACATGACGATGATTCAGACCTGGACGGCAAAACGGCTGAAATTGGGCTTCGATAAACAGAAAGAACCCGGCTGAGTAGCCACTGCTTCCGCAATGCAGCGAACGGGTAAAATCAATCACCCTATGTCCTCTTACGGCCTACTTTAATGTAAAAACCCGGAAGGAACTCTTCTAACTGAAGGAAAGTGCATTAAAAACTTTATACAGTATAGCAGAAGTGTAGTCATGTAGGTTTGAAAGCTTGCTCTTCGGAATCTCCAAAATTTGCTCCATCTAGCCACTTCATCAAGCAAAATCGTCATAAAAAGGCTTTGAAACCAGACCTAATCCACCGATGACAAAAAATCTTTGACGAACAATAATGTTGACGAATTTCCTACGCAGGAAAGTTGTTATCATGAAACGAACAATTTTTAATTTTGAAAAACAACTTTCGTAGAGAGCACTGTTTAGTAGCTTTGATTCTAGGGTCATTACTTTGTCAAAGAACCTGCTGACGCGGAACGGTTACTGTAGTCGGTTTCTCATTCTTCGAATTTTGAGACAAAAAAGCCAGCTGCCGTGAACATCTTGGTCGGGAATTTTCGCATTGGCGAAGCTTTTCCGTTTTATTCATTTTTCGAAGAGCGTAGTTCAATTCAAAAATGAATTCGGACGTGGTCACTAGCACGCAGTGGCAGCGGATCTCCGCGCATAGTCATGTCAAAGATCTCGGCTTGGATGAGAACAGGGTGGCTAAGCCATTGGGAGGTGGTTTTGTGGGTCAAACGGAAGCTCGTACAGCCGCTGGCGTGATTGTCGATTTGGTAAAGCAGAAGCGTATGGCGGGGAGGGCTGTTTTACTCGCGGGTCCCCCTGCAACAGGCAAAGTATTAACTTTCTTGTTAGTCGAGTTGACGTCTTTGCTGAATCTTGTCACGCTTTAAGACAGCGATAGCTTTGGCTATATCTCAGGAACTTGGCACAAAGGTTCCCTTCGCGCCTATGGTCGGTTCCGATGTGTATTCAGTAGAATTGAAGAAAACGGCTGTATTGATGGAGAACTTCAGACGTGCAATAGGTAAGCTGCTCAATCCATTCCGTCGTAATGCCATGGCTTTTCTTCTAGGCCTCAGAGTGCGCGAGATCAAAGAAGTATTCGAAGGCGAAGTCACGGAAATAACGCCTCATGAATGTGAGAACGATAGTGGTAAGTTTGCACTCGACTTTTAATTCTGCCGCGAATATGTCCTTGCTTACTGTAGCTTAATTCTCTTCAACGAATGTATGGTCACTAAAAATGAGAGTTCCGTCACGAATCCATCGTTTGAGTAATCTTACTTCTTAAGCGTTAATGGAATTCACGTTTTAGAAAACTATCTTCAGCCCTACAGCTGTTTGTTTACTCCTTAAAAGGCTTTCGTAAAAGCCCGTGACGCTACTGCCTACTTATGCTTTGAGTAACAAGAGAACGTAGTCCAAATAATCCGTAGTTTAGGCGATATAGCTCTGAATGCTTTTGTCATGACGTCATAACTTTCAAACAGGGTTGGCGAAGATAATTGCGCACGTTGTTATTGGTTTGAGAACAACGAAAGGATCGAAGCAGTTAAAATTGGATGCATCTTTGTACAACAGCATTATTGAACAAAAGATCGAAGTCGGAGACGTCATTTACATGGAAACAAACTCGGGCAAGATCAAGGTTGCTCCTCACGTATTGGTTTAGTGTGGTATGACGACTGTCGTTGGCTTTTTCAGCGACTTGGACGAAGCGACGTCTACGCCACTAAGTATGATTTGGAGATTGAGACTTATGTTCCGCTTCCAAAGGGCGAAGTGCGTAAAAAGAAGGAAATCGTTCAAGATGTAACCCTCTATGATATTGACGCTGCTAACGCAAAACCGGAGGTATACAGCTATTTCCTAATGCTTCCAATAGGTAGCATATGCCATTTAAGGGAGGTACAGATGTATTGTCGCTCATTTCTGGTCTGATGAGACCGAGAAGAACAGAAGTTACGGGTACTATGAAGCATTTTGAATATTCTTCAAGTTGTCCTACTGTAAAGGACTATTTTAGACAAACTGCGACAAGAAGTCAACATATCAGTGAATAAGTTGATCGAAAGCGGTACGGCCGAATTGGTTCCGGGAATACTGTTTATCGATGAGGCGCATATGCTGGACCTTGAATGCTTTACTTATCTGCACCGAGCGTTGGAGTCCAGAATAAGTCCAATCGTTATACTGGCAACGAACAGAGGCATTTGCGAAATTCGGTTCCCCTCGACTAATACTCTTTTGAATACTTACAAACTGCCTTATTTTATTTTTACAGAGGTACGGACATGATCGGTCCGCACGGGATAACGCGAGATCTCTTGGAGAGGTTGTTGATCGTGAGGACGATGTTGTATACGGTGCCGGAGATGCGCAAAGTTTGTATATATGCCGTCCTTTCTATTTTGACATTGTCTATTTGAAGATAATTGAAATTCGAGCTCAAGCTGAGCGCGTAAATTTGCAGAAAGAGGCATTGGATACGCTCGCTCATATTGGCTATCAAGCTTCTCTTCGGTAGGCTTAAGCACGCTCGTTTTTGGTAAGTAAAGCCCTGCCGTTATTTAGTTATGCTCTGCAGCTGTTAACACCATCGCGAATACTGGCCGAAGCGGCTGGCAGGACCGAAGTGATCCCCGAAGATGTCATTAACACTCAGCAGCTATTTTTGGATTCCAAGAGTTCCATTGCAGTGGCTGAATCATAGAAAGGTGCTAAAGTTCACCGCTTTGTTCAAGTTATTAAAGTGCAAAAAAATTAGCGCGGTCTAAACAATATTTATTTTTGAAAAAATGATAACACAACTACGGTGGCTCTGTGATGGTTATATCGGATGCACGATCGGCAACATGGGCTGGTGCGCTGTTCATTGCGGCAGAGCATTCAATTGGGTCAGACTTTCTTTCAAAGATCGTACGCTCGCCAATCAGCCGTTTGACAGAGAAGCCAACGAACTTCAGTTGTTGCGTGTCGACGATGACATCGGTGCCAAGCACCTCTTCCCAATAGCAGAGGAAAATTTGCGCGCCAATTTTCAAAGCAATTCTGTCGTCGTCCACAATCTTGAACTCATACTTTCCGTTCTGCAGTGCCGCTTCGAGGCTTTCCAATTCCATGATGCCATTCAGCTCCATGACAAATACCTCTTCATCTTCTTGCCTGCTACTTACCAGCATTATCAGCTGTTGCTTAAATAACTTCAATTTAAGATATAATGGAAATATTTTAATTATAGACCTTCCGAAAAAGAGTGCAGAGCAATGAAAGGGCTATAAGTTCATGGAAAATTAGCTTTCTTATTTATACAGTATGAAATAAGAAATGAGGTACACGTGTATCGATTTTTTGTAATGTTTCCCGTCAAATAGACCTACCCAAAACTCTGAATTAGACCTTCCAATACTTAGGTGCGTAAAAGAACGGATAACGGACTTCGTTCTAATCGTTTCTGACAATTTTTTCTATTTTACCTTCTTCGCCAAGGTGTGGCATTGTTGGAACTCTCAATGAATGATTGCAGTAGTTAAACCTCGTAGACGCTGCTTCTGGAGCGGAAATACTCAAATCATGTTTCCCTCGCTAGAGAGAAAGTGCTGTATAACTCCACTGTGATCATTCTGCGCGAGCCACTTGTTGTAACTATACAATCTGTTCAACGATTATAAGATCTCTATTAACTAAGCTTATGGAATGAAAACCTGCCCAACAATTATAAGCTATGTTTCCAAAAAAAGACTGCCCCATGAATGATAGGGAAAAGAGTTAGCACGTAATTCCTTAATTTCCGCGGCGCTTAATGCTCAAACAAGCAAATGGACAAAAAACGAAGAAGTAAAAATAAGCATGATTTTAAAAATCGTCAATTTTTAATATTCAGAAGCAATTTTTTATTTTATCAAAATATAAACGACGATCCCTGAGACGGTTAAAGGTTAAAGTTATGCACAGGCATCCAGTCTATGTAAATTAGTTTTTGGAGCATCTGTTCTCTAACAAGAGCTTTGCTGGCAACAGAGAAGGTCGAGATTTTAAAATGGCTGCCGACATATTAATGAACCTGAAAATCACTTAGATGAAAGCCGCTTCAAAACGCTCTTTCAAGCGTGCTCGGCCTTCCGTCACTTTCACTCTCCCATCTTCCGTTGATGGTGAAACAAAATGGCGCGTTTCGTCGGCCGCCTTGGCACAAAATTGAACTACGCGTTGGGCAGAGCGGAAAAGACTGAATATGACGAAGCGACTAAAACTGCTATGAAAAACTTTGAAACTTTCAAAGAAGATACGGATAAAACAATTGAACGCATAAATGACTATATTCCCAAGGCAAGCACGTTGACCAAACAGGAGCGAATAGCGGAAGCGACAGCAAAGATGTCAGCGCACGTAGAGCCGTCCCATTCGCTGTCGAGGAACGCGACCGCTTTTGCCGACTGCATGAGAACTATTGGAAGAGCTGAACAAGAAATGGGCATAAATACTGTAGAGAACACATTACGCGTGATGAGGGAGTTCAGCAAGAACGAATTCGACGCTTATAAAAAAGCAAAGGCCGCTTTGCAGAACGCAACATTAGATATGGATGGAGCAAGGGCAAAAAGGTCTCGATCGACCTCGCCAGACCCAGCTGTTCGTCAAACATTAGACGTAAGTCTTTAAGGGCATTACTGAAAGTTTCCGAATTCATCACTGCTCCCATTTTGACATAGGAGTTAATCAGCATTTCAGGCTGTCAACTATCTTCACATATTTTCCAGGAATTATTACTACGATTGTAAAACACGTATAACATAAAAGACAGCACAAGTAGTACTGTAGGAAATTAACTGCTTGGGCAGTTATCACGCATCATTTGTACGCTTAAGGAGTAACGCACGTTTTTTTTTTAATTTAGGCTAATCAACGGACAACCGAACAAATTTTCGAAGACAAGAAAAACGAACTTTTGCAAATTGTTAACCGAATCAACTGCCACTGCGAGAAGCAGTACAACGCCAATCATGCTTTTGCCAAAGCAATGTTAAACTATCACAACGCCGCTATTGCAGCGTTGAAACAGTATTTGAGCCAATAAAACATTGCGCGTAACATTTAGTTTTGCACCCACTATGCGCGCGCAAAGCTTTTACCAGTAAAAGAAAAGTAGGTACAATTACCACTTCCCTATCCCATCCAAATTAACTATTGAAGGAATGCAAAAGCCAAGTGCTAATTTGCGTTAAATAATAAATAGCACGTTCAAAGCAAACTGCTTTATTGTAAGCAATACTGTACGCATAAGAATGCACAGTAATGACAGATTCACATAAAGGAAAAACAAGCGCTCTAGATTATCTCTTTTTTAACAACGACTTTTTGTTTATTGATCCTTTTGGCATCGTCTATTGCGTCGCGAACTTTCACGAGCGAACTCTACAAACGACAAGTATTAACAGTTATGCGGAAAGTGAGCAATGCAGACCACGTTACTTTCATAGCATCGATTTCGGCCCTTACAGTCTCGCGAGCTGTTTTGATCTTTTCCAAATATTCCTTTTGTTTCTGCTCATCTGAATATAAAGACATAGAAGCAGGAAAAATCCACTGCTCCACTGATTACAATCAATGGAGTGGGTACCGGGACCTCGTGCAGTTTCGTCGCTTTTACGAAGAGCGTCATACATTGAGACACTTGGCTGCCAAAAAATCTGCAAACCATATCAGTTCAGCTAACGGAATATCAAACTCTTTACAGCACAATCGCTGTGGCGGAAAAGCTGATCAAATTTAACAATGAAGCATTCTTTGAAGGTGGAGGAGCGCCTCTTATCTGCCAGCGGAAGTTGGAAAAAGAAATCTTACCAGCTCATCATAACATTCGGCAATCAATGGCTTTTTTCCAGCGATAACATCCGGATCATTATTAAACAACCTTATGACGTGGAAAATATTCACCTAAACGATCGAAACTCATAGATGACATAGCGACCGTCAAGCATACCGAGCGTTCCGCAGGATCGGCGAAGAATAATCGAATCAGTGCTTCAAACTCGCCCCAGCCAGTTTCCGTGATTTCGAATGGTGGACTTGTTACCACTAAGTTTGATAGAAGATATAAAAACTATGAGATGTAAGAGCATACATACCACGGGTTGGCTGCGCGTAACTTTCATGTAACTTAAACGTAACCTTGCGTACATAGAGGGACATATCCTTAATACGATGAAGCTGGCAGGCACTTTTCACTGAACGCAACAGCCTCGTACCTCGTCATAATATGGTTTCACGTAGAGCTTCCAGGCGTGTGTGTGATCGGCAACTTTCATATTTGGTGGGAGAACTTGTGACCTGCTACCATAAACTATAGGTTTGACCACTTTTAGATCCTAAATTGTTTGTAAGCAAGAGGAAAAGAAGAGGATTAAAAACCTGAATTCGTCCATCCTTAATCTTGCGGCTCGTGCTTGCTTCCTTGCTTTTTGACATCTTAAAAAGAGAAATAATGCATTATAGCAGCATCTCCAATACTCTCTCAGTCAGGTAATGGTAACAAAATTTTGCATGCCCTAACTCAACGCATAAATACTGCTACGTAATGAGAAAGGACTAAGCAGAAAGAAGAGTAAACTTCAACGGCAATAAGACAGAACTGGAGTTTGTCCTACGGTAGATTTTCAGGTGTTCACAACTTTCAGAAAAGATTATAAGCTAAATTCGTACTGCCCATAATTTGATTACAGACGAATTGTTTCAGTTTTTGACAATTATTGTTTGTAATCACCGCTGTTGGAAATTGGCTGCAAAACTTTTGTACGAGAAACAACAAGCAACTTTTGTTCGTGCGCAGGGAAACTGTCACTGCTTTAACGTACTGGCAACATTTGACATTGTTAAATGTTAAATTCATGTCAGTCAAGTTAATTACATTGCTACTCTTATTTACTACATAAAATTATGCAGATAAAAACGTCATTAATACATTTAATGCAATGATTCTCAAGGTGGCGCTGTATTGTACGTATCAATGATCAGGGCAACTTCAGCCAACGCCAGAAGGCTAATGGACCCTGAAATAAAAGGTACTCATAGTCGAATCAGTGCTTTGGATTCTCAAACTGATGCTGTAGAGTCTGTGACCAAACGCCGGCGATCAAACGGTGCTTGTGACATCCGGGGTGCCAGCGAGGTGCAGAATGGCGCTAACGTGAAAAAGATCTAGAAACTATTGTTTAGTGTTTCACATAGCTTGTCATTTCACGTAAGGGACCCTGAAAGGTAAAAAACAACAGGTTGCTGTTGCTTAACCGGAGGGTACAAAGACGGTGGCGAAACACCCGTGTTCGAGATAGCAATGTTATATGAGCTGCGTAAATCAGCCGAACATGCTCAATGCTATTCGAAAATTTTTTTGGAAAACGATGACAAAAAGCGCTAGCATTAACGTTAGCACATTGGCAGCTAAAGCAAGCGTTAAACTGCCAATTCACAGTAGCGATTTTAGCGAATTTCATTTCCTCCTCTTTGATTAAAGTATGCAATTGATTCGCAGGTTGTTTCAGGATAGCGTTACTTTAAAACCATTCGTACGCGTAAACACTTATTCGTCTACTCATTTGATGACTTGACCGGCTTGTCTCACATTTAACACGGCCATGATGCTATGATAAATTCGTTACAATGGCGGTTTCAATGGTGAATTCTAACGAAGCGAATAAAGGCACCAAACGTTCAAGAACCTTAATAGAACATGTGTGCCATTTGAATATAGACGACCCCGTGGAAAGGCACAGGAAAACTGGGATCATTTGCACGATTGGTCCGTCGTCTCGATCGGTGGACATGCTGGTCAAGTTAATCGAGGCAGGCATGACCATCGTCAGGTTGAATTTTTCCCATGGTACTCATGAATATCATCATGAGACTTTAGTAAACCTGAAGACTGCTTTAACGAGTTTCAAGGTTATGCCATCAGTGGCGGTCGCCTTAGACACAAAGGGCCCGGAAATAAGGACAGGCATTTTGACTGGTGGACCAACCAGCGAAATCGAATTGAAGAAAGACAGTAAAATAACACTGACCGTTGATGAACGAATGAAGGCAGCGTGCAGCCAAAATATTTTGTACGTCGATTACAAGAACATAGCAAAAGTCGTTAAAAAGGGATCTTACATTTACATAGACGATGGCTTGATTGCCTTAGTGGTGGAAAGTGTAGACAATAATTTAGTAGTTTGCCGCGTTGAGAACGGCGGTAAATTGGGAAGCTTGAAAGGCGTAAACCTTCCTCATTCCAAGGTCGACTTGCCCGCGCTTTCTCAAAAAGATTTACAAGATTTGAAGTTTGCCGTCGACCACGAAATGGATTTTATTTTTGCTTCCTTCATTCGCTCGCCGGAAGATGTGAAGAGCATAAGGAAGGTTCTGGGCGAAAAGGGTCAGAATATAAAGATTATTGCTAAGATCGAAAATCACGAAGGAGTTCAAAACGTAAATGACATAATCGAACAGGCTGACGGCATAATGGTTGCCAGAGGGGATTTGGGAATTGAAATTCCCGCCGAAAAAGTGTTTGTAGCGCAAAAGAGCATAATTGCAAAATGCAAAATCGCGGGAAAACCAGCAATATGCGCTACGCAAATGTTGGAGTCGATGATCAGCAAACCGAGACCGACCAGGGCTGAATGCAGCGATGTGGCAAATGCAGTGCTCGATGGTGCCGACTGCGTAATGCTTTCCGGAGAAACAGCCAAAGGAGCATATCCTGTTGAAGCGGTCCGCATAATGCATCAAGTGTGCTGCCAAGCTGAATCTGTTTTTCTTCATTCTAATTTCTTTAACGAGATTACACAAATAACTCCAAAACCAACAGATCCTACGGTCACCGTTGGAATAGCCGTAACGTCTGCTGTAATTAGCATGAACGCAAGTGCCATCATTGTCATTACGGAAACGGGACGAAGCGCTGTTTTGCTGTCGAAATTTCGTCCTCCATGCATACTAATTGCAATTGTACGTCAGCTGCGTATTGCCCGTTACCTTCAGCTTTATTACGGCGTTCAGCCGTTGTTGATAATGGAACAGCCTCAGACGGCTTCGTTCTTAGAAAGTATTGAGTACCGGATCAATGAAGCCATGAATCACGGGAAGCAGAAAGGCTATTTCAAAACTGGCGATAATGTGGCAATCGTGACGGGTCGTCAGAAGGGACCCGGTTCCACTAACACAATACGCTTTATCCCAGTCCCTTAGTCTGATGCAACAAGGCCTATTATTTTTGAGAAAGCTTAATCATTAGTACTGTGCATATTCCTTAAGCAAGTCAGATGGATTTTTGCTTTTAAAAGTGTCAAATTTTAAATTCAAAGGGCAATGTGCGCAAAACGCTTCCTACAATCGCGAGCACTTGACGGACAAGTTTAGAATAAACTTCATTGGCGACATATGTTCCTACATTTCCGAATCCACATACAGCATACCTCGATTATCCAGACTTTCAACCTCTCGGGTGCGAAAAACTTCATACTTCGTCAGGAAACGTTTGAAACCTTAACCATATGGTAGATCGTTTTCAGAATGTAATGCAGTGACTTTTCCTGGAAGTATATTCCCTTTCTACAGAAAGCAGTCGTTATAACACTTCCTTAATTCAGTACGTTTGCAGTTAGACTTCCTGCGAACCGTTACAACCGTTACCGCTGCGTACTCTGCTTTTAAACTAATCTTTGGAACTTTGTTATTTTTTATTTGAATGTTCTGCTAAAGCTGCGGAACAATTTCTGTTTTTAGATACGTCAATGAAGAGAAAACGTGTGGCACATTCATTAAAAGGAATGTCAGAGGTCACAATGGCTTTGAACAGAAGTGAATCAGGCCATTGTTTGGCCGAAGAATACGAAATTGGAACTTCAACAATGCATCTGCAATGGAACAGAAGAATGAAAGTATCATCAAGCTTTCCATGCATTTGGCTGAAGAAGATTAGGACCAGAGCGCAAGGTTGTGAAAAAATTTTCGAATGCAGAAACTGACTAAGCTCTCCATGTGTGGTTTATGCAGCAATGCACAACCGGAAATTCGTTGTGGGCTCTTACTACGCGGAAAAGCGCTGGTCTTTAGCTCGGATGATTCGCCGAAGAGAAGCCAAGTCGTTTCGAATCACACGTTAAACCTAATCGAAGCGCTGCAAAGAACCCCGTCTTCATCAATAATCAAAATAACGGTGGCAAGGCAGGGATTCTGCCGCCTCAACGCTTGCAGATAAGGAACTGTAGCTACGCGATGACCAAGTCATTTGTTGTAACCTGCGAATCATAGCCGAAAGGTCATTCGAAGTCGTTACAGTATATCATAACGTGTCAGGCTTAATTTAAAATGTTCCAGCGTTTCTTTGTTGTCACACTGACGACGCAAAAAAAATTTCGAAAGCTCTGCCGTGTTGCAATTTCTTCAACGGATGTAAATTGGTTTTTCAACGTGAAGACCTTAACTTACACATAAAATACTTATAGATTAGTCATCCAGAAACCACCACTGCCTCGAAGCTAATACCTGCGAGCGCTTTTGTGGTACGGTAGTTAGGTGTTGTTATGTATATCTCTCGCTTCTTAGGAAGGGAGTAAGTTCGTCCTGCTGTTGCTCTGCTTGAAGAACCCACATATTCTTTATATGAAAAGCCTGCGGTGAAAAATGGGTTTGCGTTTTGCAAAGCTTTCCCAGGCTCTGCAATGCAGAAAAGCCTGAGTCATCTAAGTGACCAAAGTTTTACCCCAATGAAAATCCAAATGCAGATACATCGAAGTTTCAGTCAATAGTCATGCCTTGCTCAGTAATTTTCATTCCATTCAACGAAGCGTTCAATCTCATGGAAGAATTATCCTTTACTATATTGGTATAATTTAAAGTAAGCGATTATTTTGTTACTTTAAATCCTTAGAATGGTCGGACTGCCAAACCTATGAACGCTAAACTCAAATACACGAAAGGGTGAACCGCCCTTGGCATCCAAGATGACAGAAGCGGGGTGCCTTGAAGTTAACGCGGATATTATTGTATTCAGTTGTCCATTCGATCAACCTCAGGTTGCCGTTGTGAACCTTCGAAATGTGGGGAATACGTGCATAACTGTAAAATGCAAAACGACGGAAAAGTATGCAATTCGTTTCAACTGGGTGTATACCTTATTGGAGCCAGGCGAATCAAAAAACTTGCACGTCCGCTGTGAGGCGATTGGAGAAGTTCCAGTCCACCGCGGTGAAAAACATATAACCTTTGAATACATGACAGTGCGTAAGATGACGAACGATTTGATTAAACTATGGAAGTCGTGCGCCTATTCGGAAAAGAAGATTTTACCACTTTACTTTGACAGACGCCATAGCAAGAAAGCACACAAAAAGCATCATGAGAACAAAGCGGGACTTTCGAGGCAGCCTCCTCCTGAACAAGAAGACGACCGTTGGACAAAAAAGAATTACGGCGACCACGGTCAGCTAGGTTTGCCTCCTTTTTCGGTGGGAAGTCCTTGTGCCCAAAAAAAAGGTGCCAACAGACTAGTGACATATCCGGCACCTATACCAGTGACAAGCTCCCCTGACGGTAATGTTGATGGTCGTCAGAAAAATTCAGCCTAACGCGGAAATCTTTTAAAGGAAAAGAAAACACGGATAAGCCCATCAGGATTAAAGGAAAAATCATTCCAGATTTCGTAAAACCCATAGATTTGTCACCATCAGATAAAATGGCGCCAATAGTCGTGGAAAGTAATTTCCTTTCGTTTTTTGTCGTCTGACCCTTGATGCGAAGTCATAGCCAATTCAGGTGACCAAGCAGGTTACGCTAAAGTCATAAGCCCGAAACGCAAAAGCGATCCAAAAGGCCAAAATGAGCAGTTGGAGATCGCTAGCATTCCCTGCAAGCCAGCTGAGCAAATTGTGGATGGAACTTCTACTAAAGGTAGTTTATTTAAAAACTGTGTAGCTCGTTGGTAGTAGATGTAGCATGTCCAGATCTGGCGAAATTTGAAATAGGCATCTTTGCTAAAGTTGTTCCTAAAGAGATCGACAGAGTTCAGGATGGAGATATGCGGCATGGTAACTTCAAAATTGGACTATCAGGCGAACCGAAGCCAGTTCATGCGCTCGTCCCTGAAATGAAGGGTAAGACAACAGTTTACATTCCTCAGAGCTCATTCCACATGAAGGTGCTTGCAGAATCCAAGAAAGTGATAGAGAAGGCTGATGATGTTACCCCATGCCCACCGATCCAATCTATTCCCGCTTGTCCGCCAGGTTCACCAGATTTGTTAGAGCAGCGTCCTACAGATCCATTATCATTTCCCATCTCTATCCGAAGTCCCAAGACCGGCGATTACCCTGCGACGCCTTTAGGATCACCTATGTCGCCCTCCATACCCGATAGTTCCAAACCGGCAGGCATTCCAATAGGATTAGACGACATTTTTCCAATCCCACCTTCTCTAACGGCAGCGGAGAAAGGCATTGGGAAAATGAACGAATGGAATAAGGAGCAAGAGCCTACTGTGCCAACAACAAATAGGAAGCAAAACGATAAACCAGATCTTCTGAAGAAACTTTAGTCTCCAAATGAAGATGGCGACAATTTTAGCAACACCTAAAGAGAGAGCTAAAGCAAAGAGGGGAGGGCGGGATGAGGATTTTAAGTAATCATAAATAAAGAACAATAATCCAAGATTGCTGCTCAACAGTTTTCTTTTCATTTACGCGTTCATTACATTAGACCAACTGCAAATGAACCCATCATAATCAAACAAGAAACATTACGGCAACGAAGCGTTAAAATAATTTGTTCCTATGTTATTTAAGTTGCGGAGCAAAGAAACTCAGGAAAATTAATTCATTTATGTTAGCATTTACATTAATATGTGATCTTAAATGTGCAGCACTACTCGAGAGGTTTATTGCCAAAATTCTGAGGTGCGTTTCGAAGGATTTTCACAAACTAAGGGCATAACTACTATTTAGGATGAATTAGGTGTAATCGCAAACATAGAACTGCAGTGGTCTTGCGAATTGACTTTTGGGTACTGTACATAGAACTGAAATCAAGTTCGGTTGGTGAACCGCATGCATGCTGAATTTAAGCCTAAAATCAAGTCCTATTTGTACCAGTATAACCGTAAACAGCCTACGCTTAAACCCAAGACGAGCAACTGCTTTAGTTTGGGCTCTTCGTGGTTACTTAGGCTAGCAGTACTTGATTTTAGTTACACTACAGTACTCACACGCTTCTAATGGAAAAGAAGACTCGACTTTTGAAATCCTGTCTGAGAATGCCATCCTCAGAGAATAAATGAAACTCACGATGAACTTCATAACTATAGCTTGCATTAAAAGCAACGTCTTCCTTTTCCAAAAGGTTCGTTTCCGAAACTTTAGGTATTCTGATAGCCTGTGTTTTGTCACCAGTCATTGCCTCTGCAAGCAACGCAGAAAAAACACTTTTTTTCCAAAAGGACAACATTTCAAGGTAAAGGCGTTCAAGTGCGAGGTCAAGAACATCTTTGCCATAGTTTAGTGAAATAAGAAAGCGCAGCTCCTTAGTTATTTGAACAAACTCTTTTATATTGATGTTAGTACAATCAGCCCTTTCCTAACGCGGTATTTCCGGTAAAGGATGATATCATCTTTTTGGTAAAGGCTGGCGCGTCGCTGCTTGACATGGCACAAGTTTCAACGTCATTATATGCCTCTGCAGCGGCGATCTTGTCTTCTCAACTGCAGGAGAAGACTTCCCGTCTGTATCACTTGCTAGACCTAGTGCAATGTTAATGATTCGCTTTTATTCAGCAGTTCTTCGAGTTTCGCAACTTTCTGTTCTGCCTTGTTATTCCCGCGTTCTGCGCGCAAATATTGGTCTCTCCGCAACGTTCACTGCTTCACCGTTGTTGTCGTCTTGTGAAACTCGTTCTCTACTTTCACTTCCTGTATTTGTTGTTGGGCGAAAATATGGCTGATAGAAGGCAAGTGTACGAACTGCATGCGTTTTAATACTATCAACAGTATTAATCAATCATGTCGTAATACTAATAATTCCACACAGAGCTGCATTATCATTTTATGGAATATGCGCTAATAATGTCCCGGTAATTTGCTCCATAACTTTATAGGCCATTGCGTACCACCTTCAGGGGACCTACTTCCTGTAAAATCAGTTTTCATTAGAGGCTTGTAGGCTCTTGCTGGTGGACAGCAGCATACTTCTATTGATAAATAAAAGTTTTAATGTTGTTAATATTAATATCTCGTTATAAGCTTAGGAGTACATATGTTAATATAATGCCTTAAATATTTTGGACTGTTGTTATGACCTTGACGAAACCGTTTGAACAACTGAACATTTGCTGCATGTAGTGCCGAAACATCTTACTTTATGCGCTGATCACAAATCTGACAAATCAGCATCCTTGTTTTGTATAAGGAGCGTATATAAGAATCTTAGGTGAAGCAAAGTTACATTTCGTAATGTAGCGCACCAACTTTTAGTTTTTCTCCCTCATCGTTCGTTAACAGTTGGTCAATCAACCTTTAGATGCTCCTATTCATGGCTCAGGGAATGCTGCAGAAGAAATTGCAGCAGACAGGTTGGGTCATTCGTCATGTTCCATTTTTACGCAGTGGCCTAAACGAGTGGTTGGTCAACTGAACGTTTGCTTGGCAAAGTCCATCTGCAGACGAACTGAATTTCCCCAACTGACCCATTGTTTGATCCAATTAATTGACATGAATACTAATGGCAGCAGCACATTCTCTGAACCAGTTAAAACGTTTAAAAAGGATAACCACTTTATTCTTATGTTACATTGATACCACAGAATGGCGTACGAAGAGTGCGATAAGCTAACAGAGCAAAATGTGGTTCACATGCGCAAGGTGGCGTTTTTTGCCGTCGTAGTGAGCACGATGTCCGTCATTGCCTGTGTGATCACTTTACCCTTGGTATACAGCTATGTGCAAACGTTGCAGTCCCATATGCTTGACGAGATGGACTTCTGTAAGATGCGTACTCGGGATATGTGGGGCGAAGTGATCACTTTGCAAGCAAGTAAACCGATTCCAAGGCAGAAACGTGAATGGCTATTTGGACAATGGATGGAAGCTGCACAGGGAACTCAGCGATATGGTGCTCCACTGTCCCCTCCGCCCGAGCCGTCTTATGCAGTTCATCAAGGAGGGTATGGACAACCAACAGTGGCCCCATCGCAGCCTGGCTATGGTGAAATACCCGCACCACCGCTTCCAGCCGCGCTCCCTACAGTTACCTTAGTGCAGGAATGTAAGGCAAAACTCCGTGAAGCCCAGTGATAGTACGCGCTTCTATTTCAGGTTGTACCTGTCATCAAGGTCCTCCTGGACCTCCTGGCCCGCCTGGAGAAGATGGTGAAGACGGTCGGGATGGAGAAGGTGGCGAAAATGGTCAACCCGGACAGGAAGGTCGTATTCTGCCTCCCGAAGGCCCCATGATAGAGCCATGCCAAATATGTACTCCCGGTCCTGTGGGACCACCTGGAAGCGCTGGTATGAAAGGCACCAAAGGACCCAAAGGAAAACCAGGATCTCCTGGTATGGACGGTGTGCAAGGAGTTCGGGGCCTTGTTGGTGCTGAGGGTCCTCAAGGTCGTTCTGGTGACTGTGGCCCTAAAGGATTGAAAGGCGACGCTGGCAAGCTACTTGACGTAAGTTTCTCAATTGCCATACATTGCTTTATGAACGCTCATCTTAGGTTGTCGGACCTCCTGGACCACCAGGAGAGCCAGGAGTGAAAGGACCTAAGGGACTGAGAGGTCACCCTGGTCCTGATGGCGTGCCAGGACATAGGGGACCCCCTGGAGATCAAGGCCAAGTCGGTGATATGGGTCCACAAGGAGCTCCAGGTCCGCTTGGTCCTATGGGAGTTGAAGGTCAAAGAGGACCTACAGGAAGTTGCGAGCACTGTCCAGTTCCACGTACTGCTCCTGGTTATTAAGTGATAATCTTTCTGGAAGAGCTTATATTAATGCAATTTGTCATAATGTTGCTTTCTAAGGGGCAGTGCGTGAATGCGCAACATTAAAGTCGTGAGTGCAAAATATCATTCTTGTGGAGCCATAGCTTAATATGCTTATTACAAATAGTAATGCTGAAGCTACGTTTGTGGCGTTGTAAGCTTATCCAATCAGTGCATGAAACTTCCGTATTTTCCTGCCAGCAGCTGCATCTTCAGTCGTAATAGTGCCAGCCGGGCTTCACGAAATGGTACTGCTGCCGTCTAGTCTGCGAAATGTTAAAGAAAACTTGTTTAATTCACTTCCACGATTTTGGCACGGTCATCACTGTCAATCATTCTTTCCGCTAAGCATTTTGTAGTACACAGAACTTGCTCATTCTTATCTTAAGTTGCTTTATGAATGAAAGCTACTAGTGCGTGTTAGAAAACTAACCAATTAATTCGTGGGGCATGTGAGCCACGAATGTGCAAGAGATGTGAATGAGCCAGCCATGTGTAAGAGGCCATTGAACTGTGGCGGCTCTATTCCAGCGCGCAGACCGATTACCCGGCGGCTTTGTTTTAGCGTCTACACTTAGCCGACTGTGCGCAGTCTGCTTGGTCAACAAGTGATCTGTAGA
>KN538380.1:1708049-1774403 GCA_000797535.1 Trichuris suis
TCGTTATTGTGCCATCCAAAGGAGCTACAAGAGCGTTCGAAAAGTTTTGCAGTTGGTATTACGTTAATCGTTCAATGCGCTGCTTTTGATTTTGGCCTGCTAAGTGCCCATAATTATTTCGCTGTCCGTTCTTTTAATGAAGTTGCACGTTCCATTGCTTATCTCAAAATTCAAAAATCAGAGACTCCATTTTTTGAAGCAGCCTCTTATTTTATTTCTACAGATTTACCTAAGTGATGCGCACTGCGATTTACTTCAATAGTACCTGCATTCTTGATTTAGCATCGTCGCTGATACTGTCGATCAATGATCCTATTGGGTTTTCCTGCCTGAGCTGGTTTTTTATTGCTGTTGCTTTAGTTTGTATTGTTTATAGGTGTGACAACAGTTTGTTGATACCTTATTTAGCAAATGTTCAATGCTGTACTTTTTTGCTACTTTTATTACCGGTATAATGGTATAAGCAAATCGTTGTCGCCAAAAGCGTACGAAAATAACGAAACTTTCCGATTGCCAATGGGTTGCCATCGTCTTATTAACTGTACAATTTTTCCTGCAGTAGATGGATTGAACGCGATGGTGGAAGTGGTATGCTGCGCGTTACAAAATTTTCAATTTTCAAGTACACACGCGCAGCTGTGTACCTTGATTCGTTTTCTCTCTTTTCGAGAAATCGCTTTGAATCAAGTTCTTTCACGCTAGACTTCCATGCCTTGATTGGCCCTGAGTGGTTGGTTTGCTTGCTGCCCACCGTTTGCACCTTATTTCTCCCACTCGCGTTGGCATGTAGTAGCTTGCAATAATTGTTTTCCTATTTCTGTTTTTTACAGCAGATGCCCTTCTTTCAGATGGGTGACTTAGAGTAGTGCCTTAAGGATCCGAAAATTAAAATTCTTCGGTCACTACTGGTGCGCCCTAAGGGGGGCAAAGCGCTTTACAGTGACACTTATGAACCTTGTTTGACTTATGATCGCTATTTTTCAGTGTTGTTGTTTTGCATCCGTACATTTTTTACTTTGAATGGGAACTAGCAGCAAGCAGCTTGTCGTCGAGCTGGAGAAGCTTTTCGTTTTAGCGAAGCATGTACGTGTTGAAATTATCAGCCTAATTTCGTACATTAGTTATTAGCTGCTTTTACAGGTAAGCGAACTTTGCGCACTTGATCCAGCGTTAGAAAATGTACAACGTACAGCGGTAGAGTTGTTTGAAAAGTGCGCCGAGAAGGTATATAAGATATGCAATGACACTGTACAGGAAGGCCCAGTTTCTACGGGGTAAGTTGCATAGAATCCTTATTATGTATACAGCTTTGGTTTTCTAGTTTCGGTGAAAACGAGGAAGGCGCGTCTGACGTGGTGAGGATATTCTTGCAATAATGATTATCTTTGTCATCATTAGAGCTTGTAAAATAAAACAGTTTAAGCTTACCAGAAGAGTTTATTTATATGTTTTTATTATTAATGATACAACGACGAGTGTATTGGTATTTGGAGCATGTACTTTTATGGGCTGTAACGATGAGTAGTGCTTAAGATATGTTAATTTTTAAAATTCCTTTTAGCATAGTCACTCAGCGCCAGTCCTGACTCCAACGCAAATGGAGTTTCGGCCGGCGCTCGGTGAATTTGCAGTGCCTAGAGCGAAGGGAAAAATGGCGTCCAGTAGAGATACTTACGACCCAACGTTGCAGAGCGCAGCAGTGCTTGATCGCCCGTTGTCTAGTGGGGACATCGATATTACGAAGGGAAGTGCCGTTGCCATGATGCGCGATGGAAACTGTAATATTTTTAAATTCCCATTGCAAGTGTTTGAGAGGATATGTGCAGCACTACCTTATTTAGTAGAGCCTGAGGAGGAGGTTGTTCCCAGGAAAAATGTGACAGCCAAGCAGCGGAAGCAAGATGATCCTAATATAGGTATTTATGCTTTTATTAATTTGTACGAGACGTACTTGAAGCGGCATTTGCAGGGGTCCTTATTTCGTTGGAGCCTGAGAGTATTCCTGTTGCAATTGAAAACGCAACAGATGATGGGCTGCAGGCGCTAGGTGAGTCTACTGCAGGCAGTTATGTTTCTTTATTTTGCATTGCATGTACATGAAGAAGTGATATTTGCAGTAGAGCTTGTTCGTTGATAGTAACTGAATGGAAACGCCTTGTAATTGTTTATTGTTACTACTAACCGTAGGTATGAGAGAGAGAGAGAGGTGAAACTTTCTGGAGAAGCTGAAATTACAGCGTTCAGTTCTCTCGGTCTAACCTGTGCATGTACAAGTGGCCGGCTATATTTGCGGTACGCGGATAGTACTAATAGCAAGCACAACATATACACTATTTTTTTAGCTATCCTTAGATGCCCACGGAAAAGTCTAATTTTTAGGCACAGTTCAATTTAGTACAACTAACAAGTGTCAGTTACAGGAAAATGTAACAATTAGAACAATATGCTATAATAACGGTTATGAGAATATTAATTTATTTTTTGTCGAGGATGATGCTACCATGCCCACGCGATGTCCTGACCTAAATAGAATGACGTAGACACGATGTAGCGTCAGGTTGCCACCGACTTTCTGACAGTGCACTATCAGGTCATGATGACGTCTATCCACGGCTGGTTTTCAGCAGAGACCGACGTCAATGGTTAGGTGTGCCATACGAGTGTATAGCTGACTTACACTCGTATGGCACACCTATCGAGTGTCATACGAGTATCGGAGTGCGCCGTCATCAGTGCTAAGTGATAGTCATGCGTGAGTAACGTCAACTATCCCTCTGACGACGGCACCAACAGAGTCCAGAAAGCTCCGATATTGAGAATTCTCATTTCTGATAGAAACAGATTGTTTCTGTAAATGAAACTTCGGTGCATTGATCGGCACATCGAAGAGTTGTGCGTTTAATCGTTTCCGCAGCATTGTTTTTTTTAAATTCGGGATTAACTGAAGTTTTGCAACAGGTCTTTGCCAGAGTGGTCACATATTGGAACTGAAGGAATTGTTTGGCGATGGAAGTTGCTTGCTAAGCGCAGAGGAGACGGAGAACAGCCATATCTCGTCACTGGAATAAACGGAAGTCTTTGCTATTTGAAATTGTAAGTACATATTGCCTCAATGCACAATTGACTGAAACTGTTTACCATCAAATTCTTTTGAAGCGAACATGTTCGAAACGTTGATGTTGCCGGTCGGTTATGTAGTTTTCCAGCTGAACTGTATAAGCAACTACTTCACTAGATGCCACAATAAACTTCTCGCACCAATGTGACACAATCAGAAATTGATGGCTGAATAGCGCTTTACTACCACTGCAATGCTACTCCGAAAACCATGTAATACGCCAACGTAGCTGTGTCGCTCAGTAGTTTCCACGTTGTATTTGACTAACTGTTCAAGGGACGCATTTTGTTCAGTGACCTTCACAAGTTCCCGCAGAATAACGTTCCCCAGCAAAGATAAGGAATATACTATATGAACTCCGTTACAACTACTCGACAAAGCCGGATGCTCTTTTGTTGACAAAGTTCATAAGAGAGCAGCCGTTTTTATCAAGTGAAGCTGTGCTGTGCCGTTCTAAGCAATCCTGTTTTCACGAATATATGCTTACATTTGGAAGTATTAAGTTGTTGCATGGAAAATCTTGCTTTTGAAGGGCACAGCTTGTCAGGCAGCAAACAGTTTTGAATTTGTAAGGGGACAAAACAAATTTTAAAAAAAGCTATGCCGCTGTTGGCGCAAGTTAGTTTCCAAAAGGACGTACTTGTAAGAAAAAAAGCTCATCAGACAATATCGAGAATGCGAGTATGAAGAAGCGTGAACGCAGTGAATTAAAACGACAATGAATGCTTTATTACTGAAGGAATTTTCTTTATAAAAGCAAAAGCTATCTGAGACGTAAAAGAGCTGTTGCTAATGTAATCACAATACCACCAACGATCGAGAATATCACTCCTTTGTTGACGTAGCTTTCTGCAAAACATAACCAATGCAGAAAGGAGATAAGACTGTGCTTACGTGATGATAAGAGCTTCGAATTAAGTTATCAATTATTGTTTAGCCTACCTAAGGCCAAACGCTATATATTAGGTCTTTTAAATTTTCTCAGTTTTTATCAACCACGAGAAAACGATCATTACAGAATGCTGCGTTGCAAATCGATCGTTGCTTTATAAAACTTATTAGTACGTAAATAATATGCTCATTTTTCTCATTTCTGAAAATGAACTAAAAGGAACTTGACAGACAATGGCGCCAACACTAATGAAACAGTTTTACAAACTTCGAACGAGAATGACAACTCGTCACTCTTTGCTATACCTCTACAAAAGGTTTTACATGTTAATGAATTAATTCGATATTTGCAAATAATTTGCAATCTCACTTTATAATGGTTTTATCAAGAGAGATTAGTGCAATTATTAAATAAGTGGCGTGCATGTGCTAATTAAAGTTACCTTTCAAGATTCGCTTTTCGATGGCCTCTTTCAAAGCATTGGCGCGTTCCTGGAAAGCGTCGTTGTCCGAAATAGCGTCCAACAGGCTTAGGGCGAAATCAAAATTCTGAATGTACACGTTTGAAATGTCACAACGCTCATTCGGGATTACTTTAAGTCGCGCATGTCCTACGGCAGTGTAGAAAAGATAATCAAGTTTGTCATCTTTGCTACTGCCGTTGCCGTTTAGCAGATCTGGAATAAACAAATTTCGTGCAGTTAGGAATGCTTCTGAACTTAATCAAATTTCTCAACTGCACAACAAGGCGCGTGCTTCTTGCATTGCGCTAAGGGTAGACGGATTAAGCGTGTCAAATAAACTAGTGGCAAAATGCCTTACCGCTCAAAAGGGAAAGACCAAGTCTGACATCAGACTCCTTGCTGCGCACCAAAAAGTAAGCATAGAGAAATGTCGCATCAGCGGAAGGTTTCCCACTAGAAAGTTCCGTTTGGAATGCTCTCTCTGCAACCTGACTCAGACGCATTATGCAAAGATGCAACCAAAGCAATGCAATACCTTTAATCCGTGGTCGTCTACGGTTTCACGCAATAAATCATCAGCTAACATGGTTACTCTCCACCTGGAGGTATGGATTTTGTGTGCACAACAAGTACAGTAGCCAAACGGTTTAACAAAGTTTTTGATTCGCAAGCAAGAGTCTAACCGATATTTTACAATGCTATACACTAACGCTTACGCCGGCATGAAGTATGTGCAGTCATTGTAAACTGCTTGTTGAACTGGGTTTGCCTTAGTCTATTGCATTCTTCTGCAACATGTCCTGTCAACGAACTGACGTCATCTTGGTCGTAATAGGAACAGGCATTCTTTTAAACTCCTCTACTAACCGTATTCTTCCAGAAACAGCAAGTTGAAGGCTCATTGTTAGCGTATACTTTTTAAAAATTGGAAAAATGGGCATTCGTGCGCACGATTAGATTGTACCCCGTTTCAATGTATCTCTTAAACACGATTCGCGAACGATTTTTGTCTTTCCAACACGAACAGAAAGTACACGTGATTTTGGATTAGTCAGCTGCATAGGTCATTGCACTATGGTTAGAAAAACGACACCTGCATTATGATTTTTCAAAAAATCTTCATGGGTACCTGCAAATCAAAACCGCATATTAATGTGTTTTCTGTTTTGTGAAAAGTTGAGTTTGGCTGTTTCGCTTTCCACTGTGCACTTCGCGCGAAGCGTGTAATATTATTCTCAAGCATGGGACATAAAAATTTTGAATTATTAAACCAGGAAATGGTTATTTTAATTTCATAGGGAAGTTGTTTCACTGCGGTCAGTAGGGATTAGCCAAAAAATAATTGAATCCTCTTGCTGTACTTATTAATTGCAATACGCCATAAAGACCAATAGTTTAATCCAGACTTATTCCACCGTTTTAAGTTCCAAGCAAGCTGCTTTGCTAAAGTAATTTGTTCAGTTGGAAAAACATCTCAAATTCAAAAGTAATGGCTCATTTAAGGAGATGAAGTCACTTTCTGGATTAACTGGGCAAGCAAAAGCATAAGCCTTATGGCAAGAGGTGTATTTCATCATAAAAAATTAGAAAGCAAAGTGGTTTGCTATTTTGCAGCAGTGCTTTTCTGTTCACGTGATTTTCTAAAGTTGAAATTTACGCAGCTTTAACAAAAAGAGCTTTTCGTGTAATAGCCCATTAGCGTACGGGAGGTAACTGCTCGCATGTGCAAAAAACTGTTTATTCGCTATGGTTCACGAAAACAGCTGCCCGCTTGCAACTGCAGCTTGAAAAATCACACGTCGACGCAGGCATCTGTACCTTCTTTGAAGCAGCACTTTTGCTTGCCAACGCAGTCATAATCATCTACGCATCCTGGCTGCATCTCGAGATATTTCTTCTCAGGTGGCTCCTTACAGCGGCCCTGCTTAGGTGGTGCTGCAATCATATTATTCTTTTAAACGTTAAGCAATGATTATCTAAAAATTATAAATACTAAGAGCTAAAACCGCTTTTTTCCCATTAGGAATTCATTGGTAAATATAGACCTTACAATTAACGTGACCAAGTCATGCTTACCAAAGCGTTACCATCTGTTACAAATAACCTTATATTTAGCGTTTGTCATTCTGATACAACTGTGAAAAAGACCTATCCATGCAATAATCGATGTATATATGCTAATTACGAACGGGATAGCCCAAAGGTTAAGGAAGAGGATCTCCACCTATAAGTCAGACCCGCCGCCCGCAAACCAGCGACTGGCATGTTCCTCAAAACCGGAGTATGCGACAAGCCGACCTGTCGACAAGTTCGTCGCATCAAAATGTCAAAATATTCTCAGCGAACCCACAATGGGACTAATGCCTGTACTTATTTAAGGCGTACGTACGTTTTCGATCTTCAGGAGCTTGGCAGCGAAGTGCAGTGCTCGTAGGGCAGCATTTTAGTTTGCCAAAACAGTCAGAATCTCCGTTGCAAAGTTTCGCATCTTTCAGTTTCAAATCGTCCTTGACCTCGGGACAGTAGCCGCTATGCTTACCTGCAATTCATTTTCAACTCGTACACTTTGATAGCTTTAACGTTTGTTAGAGTACACTTACGTGGTTCTTGCTTAGTTACAATGGCAATACTTCTGTTACTACAATCAGTAAACGTACCTTAGTTAAACTTTTATTTCGTTTGAATAAACAGAAGGCTCATAAAAATAAATGCCAGAAATTCAATTACAAACTTTTATCCTATCACTAACACAAAAGAACAGATCATTACCATCATGGCGCCAAAGTCAGCTAAATTATGGAAATGCCAAATATATGTACTTTTTCTCCATAAATTATTGGCTAACCTGTAGGAGTCGTGTTTTAAGCCGCTTAAACTTTAGTCTGCTCAGCGGATCAGAATAAGTAAAGCTTATAAACAATGGGAACGACTTTCGACAAAGGCTTTTTGATTAGTCAATTGCAATTTTTAAATTGAGCTTACCTTTCTCAAACGATGCATGTATGCACTGTGACCCATTCTGTACTTGACAGCATTTTTTGAAACTTCCACATTCATGGTCATGCTTGCACGTCGCATTAACAACATCCACCAGTGGATGAGGAGGGCAGTAGCCGCTATTTGCAGTAGCTGAGAAAAGTAGCACATAGTATAATGACACGTCACTTAAGAAAAATGCAAAGATGAAGGCGGCAATGAAAATGCACGATGGAAATCTCCACAAACGAATACTAATAACTACTTATACGGTATGCGGACGCCATTTTCCTAAGTTCCCGCTTGCACATCTTCTTATCAAATTAGAAGAAAGGAACTTTCGCGGGAAAACGTATGAACAGCGATCGTTTAATGTTTTACACATGTCACTGTATTGAAGGTTTAGCATTTTGTTCAACATACAAATATGCGAAGAGAGTGAATTACCATTGCAGCTTTCAACATTCTTGCTATTTCGGACAATTTAACAAGGATAGCAGTGAACAATTTTATAAAATCATCCGCCGGTTTAAGGCTTTTGTGCAAGAACCGTCTATTCATAAAATTGCATTCTTACCTGAGCACTGTTATCTTTTTTACTGTACAACTGCGCAACAAAGCTCATTTAGGTGTGCTGTAATTGTAGCATATAAAAATAGCGAGCATTTCCAAACCATTATTATTACTCAATAATAAAACATCCATTCGTTAAACGGATGTCATTAGTTAAAGATAAACTGCGTAGAAATAGTCACATATTCGATTTTTTGTAGCATCGACGGACAGTGACTTTGCGGAAACACTTCAAAGTTATCAGTTTATTTAAAATAACGTGTTCTTTTCGAAGCTTCCTGAAACGTGGTTTACCAATTAATAGATTACATTGGCAGCTCATTTTCCACATACGTACTATGCAGAGCTGACTTTTTGACGTGCAGTCTACATACACTTACTACATGCACATGTATTCTGCGTATTTATAAAGGAACTTACGCTGAATGGCAAGTGGAACGACGCATTTAGAACCGCAGCACAATTCTTTTTCCTTGCAGTCCTGATCGGCTCTGCATGCTGTGCCTTGCATCTTTACCACAGCATTGAGTTTTGGACATTTTCCTCTTTTTACTGACCATAAATTAGCTGAAAGGAATTGTATGCGAAGTATTTGGCATTCTATCAATATATATTAGCTAACTGGCATGAAGAACTATAGTACACCCGCTTTTTACAGAGTCAGAACTATATCGGAGCTTTCAAGATCCACAGCGGCTTGATCAGGTGAACCCTGAGAGCTGTGCTAAGATTTTGACTTTAATAAAAAACAACTCTATTGTGATTACGCCTCGAGAACTTGTTTATCCATTACAAAACGCCCGCGTTTGAAATTATGAAGAAGTGTCGAAGCAACTGCCCTGCAAATTGTTTTACGCCCATTGCACGCTTTAACGGCTTGCATTTATTTGTATAGGCAGCATAACTGAAAAATCTCCATGCGTTATTGGCTTAGCCCCTACATAGCGTTTTCACTGATTAAATTTCATAGTGGAACGATTGCATGGTAAATTCAATGGACTTGCTCAACAATTGAATGTGTACAAAATTGGAAACAATAGCTGCAATCATTGAACAGTAGTGGAAAATGGACAACCTTACCAAGGTAAGATACTGACTTAACGCATTGCACCGTATCGCCAACCTGGCAACATCTTTCTTCTTTTTTACACACTTGGTCAGTGTTACATCTGATCCACTTAACTGTACCGTAATTTTGGTCGTCTGGACAATATCCATAGTTCATAGCAGCACCTAAAACGTTAGCACTGTGGTCAGTCGCTGATTGTTAATTCGTGTCACGTGCTATCCACAAATTGTCGGCTGCGAAAAACGAAATTATGCCTGATAACCTTGGACGACATATTCTGCAGCGCTGACATCAACCTACCAGCTGAAATAATGCTCAGTCATGCGGAAATGACTCCACTACAAACAAATATCTTAAACTATTAGTAAAAAGATAAAAATGGCGCTTCTCAAATTTTATTCTTCCATCTTGAACATTGGAGCATATCCCGGGGGATGAAGCAAGGCGGCTAACTTTGCCAAAAGAAGACTGCTCGTTAATCTGACTTTATATGGTGAAACATTTTCGCAAAAATGCTACTAATCTACATGCAGTTGATGTTTTGTCCATTTTTCTCAAAGAAGCATGCTTCATTTGAATGACAAAGCGAAAGTGCTGCAACGAAGGCCTGCGCAAATAGCATATTTTTCTGTTACTTAACTTTATGCCAGTATGAACGCATACGCAACATCATTTGCTTAATACTAATGTATTCTAATTGTTAATATGATCCTAACCTTGCGGCTCAGCTTGATTTGAATGGAACCTGAGCATCAGAGAATGGCTGCTAACGCTTACAGGAGGAGTTTGCGGCTCCGGGCAGCTTTGTACATTAGAGATCCCTTCAAACACTCGTTCTATTCTTTACTAATATTTCCTTGTCACTTTCGTGGCTGATAGCGTTCTACAGGCTGAAGTCAGTATACTTTCAAACAAAATCGACGATGCGCCTTCGTCGATGACCAAACATAATTGGTCTCTGAAGTTTCGAATTACAAATATGGAAAGTGAGCGCTGTAAGATTTGCTGCAGGCGGGAAGTTACAAGTGAGGTGGGGCGCACCCTGCTCTGCACGTACCGATAAAGCAATGTTGAATTGCGAAATTAAAAAGACGGTGTTGTAAAGCAAATTCGCTGCTTCTAAAAATGATCACTGAATCAATGAACACATCTGGCATGCTTATCTTCAGCCTTTGGCACAAAGACTACGGCTAACGTTAGTGAACTCACGTTCCAACCTACCTAAGGTGCTGCGGCCATAGGAAATGAAAAGAACCAACAAAACAAGTTGCTTGCACATCATTTACGCATGAACCAATTTTTCAACGTTTATATACTATTGAGCGCAGCTGTTCAAACAGCAACTGATGGAATGAAAGTTCAGACTTATTTGTTGCCGACTGTAACTGCGTTAACTTACGCAGACTAGTGCCAAGAGGTGCTTCGTATTAAAAATGTTGTGGGCATTTGACAGAACTTTTTGTAGCCTCGTTGTTGAAGCATCAGTATGAGGCCATTGAATCCGAATGTTTCAGGTAGTAATGAAAGTCTTCTTTTGTTTAAAGAGCAAATAGTTCATTATTTTAAAAAATGGTCATTTCACCCTCACATCAGCGTCACGCCCATTTACACACTAATAACAAAATAGCAGTAGTAATAGTTTTGACGTTTTCTGGAAGATTACTTTTGGCTGAGGTGCAAAATGTTCAATAGCCCTCCATGTTAAATCGCAATCGTATGTCTAACCAATAAAATGGGGTCTAATGTCAAAGTAATTCCTTTCAATGAACATTTATTGAGGTTGGGACAATTCATGTCCTCTGGCTTTCGTTCCGTGAATCGATTCTATTTCTAACAGGTCATTTCTAATAAGGGGTCATTCTAATACGCGCTGAAGATGAGATCCTGAAAACTACACAAAAAACTATTAAAAGCCGGTAGTGCTATCACTTAAACTGAATGCTCTCTTAAGGGAAGACGCGTTTTCATTTCTACAATTTCGACGAGGTTTAGTATTTAGATTCGTCGTCTACGTCAGACAAGACAGCTTAGGCTACACTGGAACAAAGTGCATTTATGGTGAAAGCAAGATCTGTCTGCGTTTAACTCAGCGCACGTTGATGCAGTCTGTGTCTGACTGTCAGAACACTTTCGTTTTGTGTATTTTCACCATTTTTTGAAAAATCAACAATCGTTCTATCCAAGCACTAATAGCACTTCCTTTCGCTGAACTGAACGTTTTCAATGCACTCCTCAAATGAAAGCTGCTATTGTTACATCGAACTAATACAGGGAGATCAAGATCATCAAGTTATTGACATTGTGTACCAGTTTCATTTTTTAAATTCATCCTTCAGTTAACCATTGTTTAAGAAGGTTACATAATGGAAAGCTGAATTGAACGTAATAGAAGTTAACGGACTAAGTTCTGCTTCAATTTTGCATCCGAAGCAGAGATCTTTATGAAAATTAGGTCCAACAGCATTTTCCCCCTTAAATGAATTTGCGTTGAATTGATTCAGCGGATAAGAAAACCCTACTCTGTTGTTTTTTTTAATTTAAAAGTGGCATCCTTTTATTTTTGGTAAACCTAACGCATTCTCCAAAACTGACTATGGTCCATTGTGAGCTTGTCAGGAGGGACAAACGAGCTTGCAATGGAGTCATACTAGAATTTATTATTTGTTGAATCGGATAATCCTTCTACCATGGGACCTTGAACCAATTGCTTTAAAGTGATTGCTTTAAACTCCCGTGCCAAGACACTTCATGAATAGTTGGCTTTTATTCATGAAAACGTGTTTATCTGAAAGAATAGACGTGGGCAAAGACTGTCGCTTAAAATTGAGAAGCTGCTGCGCCCTTGAAAAATGCCGGAGGAATTGCCGAATCTGCCGCCTATGCACGTTATGCGCGATCGATGGGAGGTTGTGCAAAAATTGGGTGAGGGTGGCTTTGGTTCAGTTTATACTGTCAGAGACAAATTGAATCAGTTTCCTGAAGGAGCTATGAAAACAGAGTTGTCCAGCGCACGGTCGGCTGTCTTGAAGTTTGAGGCGTTCGTCTTGCAGAGACTGCAAGGAAAACCCCACTTTCTTAAATATTATGATATGAACACGCAAGAAAATGTTCGTTACTTAGTCATGCAATTAGCGGGACGCAATTTAACGGATCTTCGACGCGCAGTGCCCCTTCAGAAATTCAAAACAAATACAACCGTTCGTCTTGTGATACAATGCGTTGAAGCGACAAGAGATATACACAGCATTGGATTCCTCCATCGAGATATAAAACCGTCAAACTTTGCCATGGGTCGAGAGCCGCAAGACTGCAGAACCCTGTACATGCTGGACTTCGGATTAGCTAGATGCTACACTACTAAAACAGGTGAATTAAGGCAGCCCAGGATTAAATGCGGCTTCCGTGGCACCATAAGATATGCCTCGCCAAACGCGCACGCGGGAAAGGAATTGGGACGTCATGACGATTTGTACAGTACACTTTACATGGCTGTTGAACTACGGAATGGTCGTCTCCCATGGTACAACTTAAACAACAAAGAAGAAGTGGGAAAAATGAAAATGGTCATTCCTCAATCGCAGCTACTAAAAGATATGCCTTCGGAATTCTTCGACTGGCACAATGTACTTTGCAAATTGAGGTATTCTGACACGCCGGATTACGACTGGATCATTGAAAAAATGCGTCACCTGATGCGCACCAAAGGTTACCAAGATGACAGTCCGTATGACTGGGAAGAAGGAGGAGATTCCTACATTCATACCATGGCTACTTCCCCTCTGCATAATCCATATGAAAGCCAGATTAAGGAGCAAAAGGAAGTAATTAGAACTTCACAATAAAAGTACATAAGACTTTGTGACGGATGCATTTATTTTTACAGTTCATTTGTTCTCGTTCATTGAATGTTCGAATTTTATTAATAAAGCTTTCAGGATCAATCTTGTCCCATCGCGAGCGTGTGCGCTTTTGCGGATCTCAGCAGAATTCAAGTCTGCTCTGCTTATTAACACTAAAATTTCAATATAGCATCAGCAAGGCAAATTGCTCGCCTTACTGATAGAAAAAGGCTGTGTGCTACATTTCGTAGCTCAGTAGTAGTCACCGAAAGAGCACGAAGCTGAACTCTGGCTTAACAGTAACAGAATTTGCTACTACGTTAGGTGAACATGTTAATGGCAGTGAGCGCTATGCGTACATGTCATATTTGCACGTTCCCACAGTCGAATCTTTGGTTAGGCGGGAAGAATAGAGGGAACTAAATCGTGATTGCAAGAGTTATGGATGGAACAAGTATTATTAACAGACTAAGTGCTGACGAAGTAAACTTTCAAATTTCAATACTTTCTTTCGCAGCGTTTGTCAAAACTTGGCTAAACCAGGAAAAGGACCGATTGAAACTCCCCCGGAGGAAGACTGCACAAAAGGAGCAGCGGTAAAATGCTTCGATTGGCAGGCGCTGGTGAAGTACATACGCTAAAAATGAAAAACTGGAGAAAGTTCGAAGGACTACTGGTTACACACTTTGAGCTGGTAGCATGAGAAAGGAATGCTGTAAAAGGTCCTTCACTTCCTTCAGGCTGTCTCTTGATGGTGTTTAAGGAAGACGCTTGAGAAATTCATGATAACAAAACAAGGGATAAGGAAGTAATAGCAGAAGCATTTGATGGAAGTGGCTAAAGTTAAATTATCCTAGGCGTAGCTCAGAGTTTATTTAATGATGCATCAGTCAACTCGACGCGTCGGTGGTTCAGTGGTAGAATGCTCGCCTGCCACGCGGGCGACCCGGGTTCGATTCCCGGCCGACGCAGCGTGTTATTTTCATTAGCAACACTCATGCCTGGTGAAACAAAGAAGCGGCTTGCATGCGCTTTTGAAAACAGCGTGCAAACATCTAACCAAAATTGTTTTTCGCAATTTCAACATAAAATTCACGTGAACCAAAGTTGACGCCAACTGGACTGAGAGAACGAATGAAAAATCGCTGCTCTTCAGCGGTCACCATATCTCACTGCAATCTGATTAAACTTGCGTAGCCTTATGAGGCCGTTATCCTTGGAATAACTTATACGTGCTTATCCATCTGTCAGGAGCAATAATTCATTAATTTGACCAACGTGTCAGCACGCTGGTCTCCACAATGGCTAATCAAAGTCGATCACCTTTACTAAAAATGAATGCATATGGAACATTACGTACCCGGCATTACCAAATATGTCCACGGCGCATGCGGTCTATACGCAGCGAGTGGTATATGCATTTGAAAAAGAAGTTACCACAAACGGTGATTCAAAATGTGTCAAGCGACGCTGGATGTGTTACGGGCAATGTTTGAAATTAGGCATTGTGTAGAATACCTAAGCAGTCTATATAATGCCGAAAATCTTTAGACAATGTATGAAACACTTAATATTTCACACGTTTCAGAGGCCTTCTATACAATGCCAAATGACAAACGGGCAAAGGACTAAATCGAGTCTTTTCACCTACGCCCCTGCTAACTAACAGCGGGCGACACCTACGGGACAAAGCGGATTGCTTTTTCGCTACTTTGCCGGCCATACCTTCCTTATATCTTGGCTTACGCTAAGGCTACGGCAGAATAGGATAGCCGACAAGGATGTGAGAAAAATTAAGTGCTTTGATCGTAGACCCTTGCCAGCTGTCATGTTCTGCGCTAGCCTAATCCTAAGCCAAAATATGAGGAAAGCATTGCCACAATGTAGCGAGAAAACAGCGCACTTTGCCCCGTAGGTGTCGCCACTGTAGGTTCACCGGGGGTAGGTGACGAGACCTTAGAAGTCTCCACTGCCAAGATGCGATTCACACTTTGCCTAAATATTAGTTGTCATTCTATATAGTGCCTAGGCATTAGATACAATGCTTCGGCAAAGTATACAGTATATCCAAATAATACAGACATTTCATATTTTGCCTAAAAATGTCACGCGTCTTATAGAATGCCAGCATTTCATACATTGACTGTAACAGATGTATTACCGCTACTTAACCTCACACAGATGATAGAAAACATGATACTACAGTTTGAGCAATCCTGGAAAAACAAGGATTGTGAACGGTTATGCTATGGCTAGTTTGAAGAGGATACCTTTGTAGGGGAAAAGATTTACTGGCGGGTCAATGACGGAAATCGAGCTGTTTTAGCTAAAGTAGTATAGCTGGCTGCCACTTAACCCGAACAACTGTTCCAGTGAACGCGTACGATGAGGTAATCAGCCGTGAGGGAAACTATGTATTGTAATGTAAGCACCAGTGAATGATTCAGCACTACGACTAACGTGACGCCAGGAAAACACAACCGCGCGTCGGTGGTTCAGTGGTAGAATGCTCGCCTGCCACGCGGGCGACCCGGGTTCGATTCCCGGCCGACGCAGAAAGTCATCTCTTTTCACCAACATTAGTAATAGGATTTAACAATGAAGAAACGAAGGCAGTTCCCTGCTTGTTAAGGTGAAGACGTGAGAACTTTCAATCAAGGTTACTTTTTCGTAACGTGAAGATAAACTCCCACGAATTAAAGATGTCGCTAACTGAAACAGGAAGTGTAAGTAAAATCACGGCTCTTTAAGGAGATCACTGAAGGACCGTAAAGTTGGTCAACAGTAACTGTTTAAACAATGATATGCTATTTCAAACTCAATTGAAGCACTACTGGCACAACCGGCCTAACACCATATTATTCTGGAATTTACAGTCACTTTTGTCAAACAAAAAGTATTGCTATTAAGATTAAGCCATTAGGACTTTAAGCAGCAGTAAAAGGATTCTCTTTGCTTGCTCTGATGGCGAAACAGTGCAAGCTGATCGCATCAAGAATAAGAAGCAACGAAGCAACCACTCAGAATTCAAAACAAGCTGCCAACGCTAAGCTAGACGCCAACAAATGATGATTCAAAACATTAAACTTCAACTTATCCTGGACTCATTGCCAGCATGTAATAATGCATAAACGGTGAAGATGTAATACATAGAAACGTCGTTGTCCGAACTTTTGATTATCCGAATTCGCTGAGGAGAACAACAGAGTTACGCTATGAACGAAAGGTGTTAAAGCTGCGACGCCAGCGCTCCCCGAAGGGAATTATTTTCTTTTTTTGTAAGCAGAGTTTAAGCAGTTTTCAACTGCATCCTCATTGCTTAGATGAGACCATCGCAATGAATATTTTTAAAATTGGCAGGTTAAACCGTAATTGTGATGACGAAAGCATACAGAAACCGTTACAAAGTCTCCACTCTGCATTTTCGTTAGCCAAATGACCGGTTAGCAAATATGGCTCAGCTAACCAGGTTTCACTCTAATATCATTTGAACTATTCTGAGAAAAGAAGTCGAAAAATATGAAACAGCGTGTTCTCATTGTCAAGTTGAACAGTCTTTTAAAGTAATAAACAAACAATTAGTGACATACTAGAAGAAAATAAGCCGCAAGGATAAGAAGATCGAGCGTCGGTGGTTCAGTGGTAGAATGCTCGCCTGCCACGCGGGCGACCCGGGTTCGATTCCCGGCCGACGCAAATTTTCTCCTTCCGACTCTTGGCGAATCGAATACATGTGCTCATTGTAAGGGAAAATTGATTCGAGCTGACTTAGCTGGTTAAGCTGCTTAAACTTAGCTCTCTGTGAGAATTCGTTCATCTATGACTAAGCAAAGGGCAAGCAACTACCTTTGTAATTGTTATAAATGGGAACTGGACTAAGCGTGTGTAACCAGGTTTACTCGGTAGGCTAACTGAGTATGACAGTAACATACAGTATCCAGTATATATGGCGTGCAGGTGGACAATAACATATCAGCATGGAGCCAATACATAACAGTAATAGAACTTTAACGGTTTTCTGACGACACGGTGCATAGAGCACGATTAATTTCGGTGAGTAAGAAACTTGTAACACCAATAAGATGATAGCAGTGAGAAAAAGTTCCCGCTGTTTTCAAGCAATTTGGAATACTTTGAAAATCAAGTTGCGACAACGTTGTTCATTCAGTGTAGTCGATGCTGCATTTAACGCACTTTTGGCAACAGCCGGACGGTGTCGATCAGAACAAGCAGACGGCTCTTTTTTGAACATCTTAAACGCTTAGACAAGATAGGACAAGCTAATACCGTACGACAAAAATGATAATCAGGATCGGCAACGTCTGTTGTGCCCGCTGAACAGCACTTTGCAGCCTAACCTCTCTTCTCCGATATCAGAGAGTGTAACGCAGTGAAGTCATGTTTATCCAACGCGATTTCAGCCGTTTTCATAAAACTTGATATAATTTTGTAATCTGCTTGTGGCAGAGGTTAGCAGTAACTGTCTAATAGGTTGCAGACGCTCAGGTCGCAAAATGCCTTCTCGGTTCCACTAAATGCAAGGGATCATGCTTTTGAGATGAATGTTACCCTTTGCTATGAATGCAGTCCTTTGCGTTAGTTTTTCTTTTCAAGCAATCGTATAGAATTTACTGTCCATCACTGGTTACAACGCGGCAGAGGGAGCTCTTCTCTCTTCATCTAGGCAGCAACGGAAGGCGCATGATGACGTCATCAATCATGAAAACGTGGGGCAGTTGGAGCGGCGCCGAATTTCCACACTTTTGAGATTTTCCGTTGCACCTTGTAGGCGGCTCGTGTACATCAAATGCGTCTGCGACTTCTCGCACTGCAACTGTTCAGTTTTCACCAAGCAGTGCCTGCAAGCTTCCAACCACTACTCACTTCAGTGTCCTTGTGACGCCCTGTCCTTAAATCGACTATTACCACTTCTGAAACGCCTGTACAACTTTTCAACGCACTGTTGCTGACACTACTGCACCGCCACAAGTGTCACACAAAATTCTATTAGCTTCTTATTGTACTGCCTTTTTTCTTTTAGATAAAAACACGTATGTCAAAAACGAGCCTCTTTAAGGGTACATATGGACGAGACAATTTAAAATATTTTGTGGATGTCAAGCAGACGTTCAGCAGCGTGAACCTTTTCTCGCTCCTAATAATCACTTGGCAAAAGTTCAAGTGCGATAGATTATATGCCTGTGACGGTAGCTGACGGTGGCTGGCGGTCCTTCTTCTTTTGTTTTTTTTTGATAAATGCGTACACCCTAAGTTTAGGATGAAAACTTATCCTTATTCGTCTTCAGTTAATGCAATCAACACATAAAGTAAGGTGTTGTATGCAGCGGGACATTTCATCATTTATTCGCCAAATCAACCGAAGCATTACGTTTCAATAATATCTATCATAGTACATGAACGCATTATCGGTAGCCGTAGAGCTTTACATCCCAAAGGCAGAATGGATTCTGGCGGTCGATTCATTCAGCTTCAGATTCTTCTTATTTGTTCGGAACAGCTGAAATGGTTCAGCAATGAAAAAATTCAGTGCAGTCAAATCAGTCCTATTGTCTGGCTGCGGACGTAGCGACACGAGTTAGATTTTAAAAGTAGCTTCATTAGAGGCGAAACATAACAGTGGCCTGGACGAGTTCAGCAAAAGTGAGCTTTACGAGGGCACAATGAACAATAATGCTCATTCAGAAGAAGCACTTAAAACGTAGGAGAAAAATAACGCGCATCCTGTTGATATGCGGTTCGATGTATGACGGATATAGTTTAGCGTGTAATCAAAGGCAACTTACTCTAAATGTAAACAAAGAAAAGGCAATCACTACTTAATGTGCTACGTAAGTGAATGAATTACTTACGCTTCTTTTTCAGACGCGGAAGGCAACGAAGTTTGGCTCTGAAAGGGCAACACTTATCTCTTCCAAAGCAGTCTGAATCGCCATTACAAAGTTTCAATTTTTCTACGGTAACATTCAGCCTCACAGTTGGACAATAACCTTTGTGTACGACTAAAATGGCGGCAGCGATTATAACTCGACTGACAGTGTATTTGTGAACGCGTGTATGACTGGTTCGACTTACGCTAAGAGGTTATGTATGTCACCTAACATAGATAAATCGGAAAAAGTAAAAAACATTGCACGACCACTTAGACTGGGTTTAAAATCTGACATTTGTCAAATTAATCAGACCGTTAGGCACCTTAAGAATTTACCTACGATGGATGCTATACCGCAGTCAGTAGAAACTCGACTAGCAGATTCGTTAAATTGGAGAGCTATACAGCTTTAAAACAATGGAACAAACAGTTTACACGAAGTGCACTTTCAACTACAAAAGAACAACAATAACTAAAATAATATTAATAGCACTGACTCATCTTGTACTCGGCTGAAATTCCTGCACATGCAGCTTACAAAGAAAGACACCTTCGTTTCGTACAATAAAAAGCATGAACCGTTTGCAGGCAGTTCTACTGCCGCAGAATCGACTACACAAGTGGAGTCAGCTGTCGTTGTATTTGATCTCAGTGACTTTACTGTAGTTACAAAAATCAGGATAGCAATGTTGCTTAGAAGTTCTATGATCAACAAAAAAAATATTTGGTGTGACTTTTGCCCAAGAGTTAACTTGCAAAACTTCGGATAACCAGACAATTCTGATGCAAGGATGTCAAAGTACTGTGGGAACAGGTAAACGGTAGACGTAACATATTAATGCCATGCGCTTGTCATGCTTCACTACAGCCATTCTTTGCAACGCACGTCGTAAAGTACAATTATTTCCAAAACAAAAATGTTAATCAGAATGCTGTCTTGTCGTGCTAATTCATAAAGTGGAAACGTTCTGACTGTATCATAAGTCGACGTTGCAATAAATAAGGCAAAAGCAAAGAGCACTCACTCTTATGATGCCCGCCTATCACGCAGGTGGCACGACGTCCCACTTGGCAACACTTTCTACTTACGCCACATTCACTATCTTGGAGGCATGAGGGCTTAGAAACTTTAATATTAGCATGCTTTGGACATAAGCCCACATTGGCCATTGCTGAAAGCAGTGGTTATAAATGATCACTCACAGAAGTAAACAGCAGCAATTATAAAGTCGCTTTACTGCGTATATTATTAATATTAACAATAGTGACGTTTTTTTGGGAACCGCTTCGACACTCCGCGTACTACTTTTCAAAGTAAAGAAAGTTACTGCCAGAAAGCACTGCGCGTTGTTGCTCTATTAGGTTTGGGACTTTTAGAGCGTTTCGCAAGAAAGCAACTTCGAAAATTTCGCTCGGTTATGGATATGCAAAACCTTAGCGAAGCGCCCTTTCACGATTACAACACAAGTCTGTGCCCCCACTGCAGGAAGGACTTTCGTCAGGCAAAGTCGAAATATTAAAAGACGCGTCAGTTTCCCGCTACAACGACACCGATTTTGCTAAGGCAATGTAAAACTCTTTTTCCATTTCTCATGGAGAAAAGTAAACACTAATGATGAAACAACATGCTGCCCATGGTCGCGTGGCCGAAGGCGTTAACAAACAGTTCCTTTCTGCATTGTAGTTTCATCATTATTAATGGCAGCTTATCTCGCCATCGAATTAACAAAATAATCACGTGACAAATTGCCAACGTAGGCAAAAGTGAATACGCATTTAGCAAAGTGGGCAACAAAAGCTCCCCGTTGGACATCGTGGATACTTTGCGTTTATCAACTTACCTAAAACGCTGTGGCAAAAACAAAAGATAAACATAAGCACAACTATGATCATTACACAGCTCTTCCTGCGCCGCTATGCTTCCACTTGGCGCATGCGTGCTATTATATACGAAATGCATGCAGCAAAGCCAGTACTTTCAAACACGAGCTATCGTTCATGGATCTGCAGGACGCGTTCTTGTTATTATGCAAAAAGACAATGCTTACGTTAGCACAGCTATGCACATAGTAGGAATTATCCGACCAACCTAACCTTAGCATCAGTAGCGGAATTTCAGTTACGAAGATTAGCGTGAGATAGTGGGTTGCTCTCCTCGCTGGTGAACCAGTACACATCGCCGGACAATGACAACGCGCTAACAATATTTGGCCACCAACAGCCGGACCAAAACAAATTAACGTTTTTCATGTAATGCATATTAACAAAACCGGACAGTCAGCACAAAATGTATCTGTTCAAACAGCCTTAACTAAAACGCGCACACTGTAAATGGTCGCAAGTCATGGGCAGACAGTTAAGCACCCTCGGCATAATAGCCACTCCTTGAACAAAGGATAAAATAAAAAAATATGAACAAACAACAAACTAGCATTTGACCAATTTACGAAGTAGTGGCTTTAACCGACTTCTGTCTCTGGTGGATGGCCAAAGCTACTAATCTGAAGAAATGAAACTTCCTTGCATAGGCCTATACGCTGCTTCAATCTAAGTTAAACCTGACAAGAGAGAAAAGGTAAGTTGACTTGCTACATGACCTTTTTAGGAACTGTTGGAACAGCCATGTGCATGCGAGTATTGCATCATCCACACACTAATACATATAAGAAGCGAAAAATAAATTACTACCAATGGAATGAACAACTAATCAACAGTCGACTGAATATGTAGTATTTAACTACGCAGAAAAAACTGAACTGACGATCTGCGCAGTCCCGAACGCCCAAAATGGCTAAGCGCGACGGAGCATTAACAGACCCCACTTGGACTAACTAAATCGATAGNGAATACGCTGAAAGCACTCTGGCTTAATGTCAAGACTGACATGGCATAAAATAGACGAAAAATGGTTTTTGCACAGCCACTTCGACATGGATGAATAAAAAGGCGTGCAGAACAGAAAACCCACAATATACTCAAATCTGTTGTTTCTATTTTAACTTCAACGCAGTCTTATTGCTGAGGCTTTTCAATAGCAGTACGATAATCACACCTTAATCACTGAAATTAGAATAACCCATTCAGCTAAGCGCTGCGAGTGAGTACTGAAGACAAATCCGCTTCTCATGACGCGTCACATTATTTTACAACAGTAACGGCCAACCTGACGTTCAACGTGGAACACCGTGACGCGACTCTGCTCCGTTACTTTCACGCTAAACAACTATCACTGCTTCTTTTTGGTAAATCGGATGGAACCACTTTTGAACCACTTGGAACAACGTACGCAGAACCTAATTTCTTTTACTTGGGAAATAGCATAGTATTAGGGACAACTTCAGCTAACTTCAACAAAACAACGATAGTTTAACAAAGCATAACTAAAACTGGTCGAACGCGTACGTTCACATGTACAGCAGATTTCAAAAGAAGTGATGAGTTCAAAAAATTAACAAAGCTTCAGATTGTTCGTTCGCACACAAAGGCCATCGATTTTCTTCGCGTTTGCTTTCTTTCGCTCATCCCACTCTTGTGCTAAAGTAAAGATGACAATGAAGAATCGTTACAACGAGCCCAACAGAAAAAGCTGCCTTTACGCGTCTATATTGAGATTTCGTTATTTCAAGTTTGTTCTTTCTTTTAAAAAACCAACCCGTTGCTCAGACTACGAACAATACGAACTGCTGCATGTTTTGCTAGCGAATGAATACGTGCTTTGACGGAAATTAAATGAGCCCCCTTCTCATATCTGCATTCTTCTTCAATGCGAACCTGTTCAATTTGGCCTCCTTCGGATAGCAGCAATGGATTATCTTTACGCACACGTCAACGAGATCCTAAAAAAGAAAATGCCCTTTTGAGAGCGGATCAAACCACGAAAGGAACAGCTGAAAAAAAGATTAGCGCCGACACTAGGTAAAGTGGACCACCAGAGCAAGTGGTTTCAATATTGAACGGAAAGCTTACGGCAGTATCGGTGTCCTGGTTCAACTGATTCAAGATGGTATCCAGTTTTGAACGGATAGATGTTTCGTTCTCTTTGGCTCTCTACAAATTTTGTCAGGACGTCAAAATTGGCAGACCACTTTGCATTGCTGCGGAAAAACAAGGATTTCGACAATGCCTACCTTCAAGGCCTCCGGGCAAGAGCTCACAACGGCAAGCAGTGCATTCAAAGCCTGTTCTTGTAAGGTGGTGTCGTTCGCTTCTATGCACAGTTCGAGCAACATCTCCATCGCTTGGTTCTCGCATGCGACCGCTAAATTTAAACAGCGAAGATGACAGTGGCGAAAAGGGGAGGAATCAACAGTACTCTACTTGACAAAAAATAAAAATCTCTTATTGGACGCGTACAGCAGCGCTTACCTTTGTATTCAGGTAAGGCGTCCAAAATGTTCGCCAGCATAAAGCAAGCTTTGACGGCAAGTCTGGGAAAGCTCAATTGATAGACTAGCTTTGAAATACCGTCCAATTGGCAAAACAATCGTTCAACTGGCTCGTTGCCACGAGTCAAACCTGCAAAAAGTTTAAAATTGAAAAAAAAGCCGCCCCGTATGCGTAGGTGCTGGAATAGGTTTCGTACTTGACAAGGCGAACAACGCCTTCAGTCGCACCGACTCCGCGGAGTCTTCGCTTAAAATTTTCAACAATACTGGCAAAAAGTGAGCGGACGCCAAAGCCTAAATACGAATGGCTAACGATGTGCAGGATCAAATGGCTACTGTACCAACCTGCTGGCAATACGGATTGTTCTGACAAAGCTCTCCAACGAGCTGCAACGCCTGACATTTGATCGGCTCATTGCGGTGATTAACGAAATGCATCAATAGACGGATACCGCCTATTTTGCAGAAGTCAACCGCCAGGTCGCCGAAGCAGCAAAATTCCGTCAGTTGGTACAAGTTTTCCTCTGCGCTATCCATCTCTTCGGGGGTCATCTCATGAGAAGACAGGTTAACCAACTGTTCCAACATTTCTTTCATACGATATATAGGGTCTGTTTCCTTAACGAACTTGGCCAATGCATCGCGCATAAACGTACGATCCTGTCCATTGAAGGCAGATGCGTTTAAAGGGGCAAAAGTGGCCATACGCACCTCCTCAGACAGCGTTGTCGGAATGGAACGCTCCGTATTGACGGGATCGCTGGCGCCGGCAGAGTTGGCAAACTTAAAAAAGGCACGCCAATATTCGTCGGGATTTTGTCCCTCCATTATTAGGCTAAAGAGCAAAGCGGGTAAAGGCAACCAATTCGACCAAAGCCACACGAGACGAATAATTCTTATTCGACCGATCGAACATAACGGCAAAGAAGCAATCACTTCCTTTTACGATAATGTTTTACTTTGCAAAACATCAATGGCCCATTCGTTGAAGACGTACAGATATTTGAACGAGAACTATGCAATTGAACTAGCTTAACTCTACGACTAAGGCAACAACAGATCAGGCACCAATGCTCCATCCAAGCATGGATAGTCGCGTTTCGTCACCTTGAGCATACTCAGGAGTGGCACGTTGAATTGACCAACAACAGGCACAACAAAAACACTGGTGTCAAAAATTAAGTAACGAGCCTATGGTTTGACACTACGAGTCGTCCATCTAACTATGACGCGTGGGTCAAGCAGGAGACCCTCGAACGAAAACCCAACAATTTCACCGGTTAAACAAAGCCTGACGACACGCCCGTCAAGCTTCTTCGTCCGAAGTCTCCGGAGATCCCGGAGTACTAGCGGAAGGAGTGGAAGGAGCCGATAACGGCTTCGGGTAGCGGAATCGTGCTGCCTAACATTAAATCATTATTTATACTTTCAACTTCTTACACCATACACAATTAGCCTACCTCGGCTTTCAGCTCGGCGAATCGCTCCGGATGGGTCCTGGACAACGCCAGTTGGCGAGCTTGCCGATAGTACTAAATGCAAAAATTGTCGGCTGCTTCTTTTCGAATTTAAAAGCACAAGATAGAGTAAGCTCTTACGAATCCTAAGTTCCTCCAGTCGAGCAACTCTGACAATCGTTCCGTGCGATTTCGCATAACAATTCGCTGACGTCGCGACAGGCAGCAAAAGTCGTACATGTACTTAAAGCAATGACATGACTTTTTCTATAGCAGCATAGTTCTCTTCCTACTTGTGCCAACTGAAGAACCGACTCCTCAGCATTCTTGTAGCGTCTGTCGACTATGTAGACGCCATAGCTCATCGGGTCGGCAACGTGGTCGTGAATAAAGCATCCAAAACCGGATAAATTCGTCGTCACAGATGGAATACCCATCACTGTGCATTCGCCTGAAATATGGAATTGCGTAAGCCACTTAGCCGTACTGCCAACCGGTTGACTGTTCGCCTAATTAAGGTTAGCACGTCGAATCAAACGTGCATAACCAAAGCAACTTATAGTAAAAGGTAAGCACCTACCGGGTGTGTAACCCCAAGGTTCGTAGTAGGAAGGAAAAACTCCCAAATGGCATCCACGCACGAACTCTTCATAATCAAGACCAATCAGGGGACTGACCGACGATAGAAACTCTGGATGAAAAATAACCTGCAATCACTTCAATGGTCAAGGAGGTTCGTCACCAATCGAAACGCAAACCTTAACGCGGTCAGAGTCCCTGTTGAAGAGTTGCGTGCGTCGTAGGTGCTTCAAAACGGGATCATTAGAGTCGTCGTTCATATTGTGCGTGCATATTGGAGGCCAGCTGTCCCGCTGAATTACAGAAAACATAAATCGCATTGCCACAAATGGATTCCACGAATTTTATTATACTGTCGGCCGCGACGCTTTTGACAAAACTACGTTGCATAAATGCCCTGTGCCGTTCCAACTACGACAAACCATCTCTCTTTCATTCCATCTACGGCACCTATTTTAGCTTTCAGCACGAAAACACTCACCAACAGCAGTTCCTTAAATCGAACGAACATCCGATGCCTGGAAGGAATGGAAAGATTCATCTCTACAGCCGCCTAGAAAAAATGATACAGCCACACCGCCACAAAGCGCATTTGGCCCTTTACAGCGCCGAGAAAGCAGGCATAACGGAAAGCGGTTGCCACAGTGAAGGCCGCCCGCAAAACTGTCGGCTAAGCGTCGTGCTAAGCGGAGACACTTGATCGCATTCAACTTTCGAACACGGCCGGTCAAAAGCAAATTCATTTAGCCAACTTAGGCAACAAGTTAATTCCTTAAGACTCTTACTGAACTGACAGTTTCGGTAAGGTTAACTTGGTTATCGCTCAAAAGATTTTCGGGTACCTCAAGTGAACAAGCAAGTTGGAGAATAAAGACTTAATGGCCACCTGAGTAGCATGATTCTTTCGAATCAGCCCGCATGGCGGTATTATGAAAACGTCAAGGTAGGTTCTTTTTATAGGCGGCTAAATAGCAGGATTTCACAGCTTACCATACTAAGGAAGCTAACAGCCATCTTAAAAACGTATTAAAAGTGTGGCTATGCAAATGAGCCTATGGAAAAAACAAATAGCTATGCAGTAAAGCTGACATTAAAACCTTACAATAAATGTACGCGATTGCGAACAAAGTTCCAAACAAGACTAGGCACATTTAGCGTAGGTTTGGAACCTTTTGAACGTTAATTATTAGCCTCTCTCTAAGACCGCTGCTCGGCATAACCAATGTACCTGACTTCGCTATATACTGTAACAATTTTTAAATTTTCAAATAATCTAACGCAACGCTTGTTATGCTGCAAGCTATGAACTGACGGAAATTTAAGCTTGCTTACAGGTTAAGAGAAATTACGTCTCTGCACAAACTGCCACTTCAAATTTCGAAGGAAAATGGGCCAAACGATTTACGCTGACCTTGAGGCAATAAGCAATTAGGAATATAATTCTGAACGCCACAACATGCCACAATTTTTAAAGTGATACACGGCAAAATGCTGACGCAGATCATAAGAGGCGGCGTCGACTATGACAAATACGGAACAACAAAAGGACAAAACATTTATACCACTTATGATCAAAGCTAGAAAAAACAATAAATCTATTTATGGAGACTTGAATGCGTTTCATTCTGCTTAGCCACATGCAACGTGAATTGGTTCGTTCGAGTGCTAATGGTTCTGTAAGCTTAAGTGCTCTTCCAGAACATTCTCTCGCCTCTGCTGTGAATAGGAACTGGCTTAATACTAAACCTGTTCTCACATCGTGCAGTGAATTTTAAATTGGAGTTACAGTAACAGCTGGAACGGCACATTGGGGCACTGAACCAGCTTACACAACACATGCAACATCGTCGCCAACACCAAAGTGCACATTGCCGGCACCGAGTAAAGCATAGATGGAAGCTAACAAGTTGACCAGAACGTGCTGCCGCGGCACTGTCTCGTCATCTTGTCCGCTTATATGACCGCATGCAGAAACGTTTCGAAACGTAAAACAAAAAACATGCGGCTTCGACGAGTGGAATAACAAAAAAACAAAGCTTACTTTTGAAGCAAGGATGCATCGCTTCAGCTGAACCTTTTCTGCAGGCAAAAGTAGTTCGTCCAGGCTGGGCATTTTTTCTCTTAAATTCAAATTGATATGCAATAATCGACGAGGAAACATTTCCGCTGCTACCTAAGGCACGATTCGAAAAGTCGATGTCCAATGGAGTTGTTGATTCGTGAGACAGTTTCGCGAAGTTGCTTGGCTACTGCCTGACCCTTCAGCGATTCAACATTGAAGCTACTCGCACTGGCAGGATAGATAAGAAAGGCGATGACGGTGACATCTTTGGCTCGCATATCCGTGCTCGTCTACAATATTCATATTGTCAAGGCAATCATTCAACAATGTTCACTGCAATGAACCTTGAGGTAATGGTTTAGTCGCGCCAGCGCTTCAATAAACAAATCCCCGCCTTTGTTGGAAAACTCGTATCGTCCGGCAGTGAAGAAATACATCGTCTTGTCCAGGTCGAAATTGTAATGCCTAAAGAGTAAAGGCAGAAGTCAACGCTTTCAGGTTACACCAAGACACAATTCTTACCCGTAGAAATGGCCGCGAACAAAGTCGTGTATTTTTTCCTTCGCTAAGGCGTGCAAATTTTGAAACTCGTGCAATGCCGCGAACTTTACAACATTCAAGCCATTTGGAGTGATCACGTCCGGCTTGCGTTTCAACAAATGCAAAGCTTCGACACCGGTTATTTGAGAAACCGTGGTGAAGACGTGAGCCGAATGAATGGAAGCCCTTTCGAGGCAGTATCTATGATATATACCACGGTCGCCCGCTTCGCGATCCAAGTCAAACTAAGAATAGAAAATAGTAAAAAACATTCCTCCCTATTCTAGGCTGCCCTACTTTATCAAGATTGTTGTAGAAGTCGACGCTTCCGGCACAAAGATAGCGTCCCAGAAGTGTGGCATGAGTGGTGAAAACTGTCGAGATGTCCAACTTGCGACACCGCACCATCACTAAGCCTACGCCGGCCATCCATTCGTGAAAATGGGCAATAATGAGGGGACTTCTTTCGCAGCGCTCACGGAACTAAACAGTACTCAATGACAAAGGGACGACTAGACACGAAAAGTGAAAAATCACTTCTTGCAGGAACCATGCCACTAGGAAACCGAAAATTACGGCGTCGTTCGATTCATGATCCTGCCATGGTATTCCAACATGACAAGAGTCCCACAATTCCTTTTTCCAATTATCCAAGCGCCACGCTGATGTGCCAATGTCAAAGAGAACTACTTTTGGGTACCCGTCGATCAGCCATCGACCAAATATCACCTAAAGGTGATCCAAAATAGCTGCTAGCCGGCAAGACGTTACCGACTACCTTAACGCCTTGAGCCCTCATTGACTCGAGCGTACTGCGCATAGAACTAGTTTCCGGTTCCAACATTTCAACTTCCAATTTTACCATGCTTTCATTGTACGGACCAATCATGCAGTACTGCTCGCCCAACTCCTCGGTACTTATTGCTGCTTTTGTACGCAGGACGGTATATATGCCACCCACTGAAACAAGCGCAATTTCATTGCTTAGTTCGAAGGTTCGTACAAAAGCTATGGTCATAGGAAATTTGATAGTCATGGAAAAAACTACCCTAAGTGATATACTGTTTGAGACTGGCAAAAATGCGGATTTTGTAGACTGACACAATGCGCAAATCTGAAAAGCCCAATCCAATATTCTTGTCACAGACGCGCACAAGCTTCAATGTTTCGCCTACCCATTTGCCACTGCTATCAACAGCTGCTTTTCGAAACGTCGCAAAGTAAGCAAGGCAACTTACACTCCAGCTGAGTAAATTGAAAGTTGCCTTTTTATAGCAAGAACAAACACTTCCAAATTTTTCAACCGGTGGCACTTCAACATTGTCAGACTTCGTTTGAAAAACATTCTAAGCAACTTCGCCAAGTTGAAGTTGCGCAGATTCAAGACAACGTTTCTGGAAGTTGGCTCAAACTGTTGCAAACGACATTAAAATGTGTACACATCGAGGCGGGGCGAAAACAAAACTTTTAGCTGCATGTTCACCTTAACGTGTCTGCGTCAAATTGGAAACAAATAAATCACTTCCGTCTAGGCAGCTGTATAGTGCTGCGCATTACGGGTAACAGGAAATAGACATAGGGCCAAAGCTTGCTGCTGTACAGTCACCGTTAGTAAGAAAACACAGTTGCCGTGCAATATCGTGTATCACTAATCTGTGCCTCAGCTGAGAGCAACGGTAGCAGCAGCCAATCCGGTTCGAGCAGAGAGCTAAGGCGAGGTTAGCGCCACCTGTCTAGCAAGACGTCAGTAGACAGACGCCAATCTTTTCGAGCGCTAATTAAGGCGACATTAGCGTTCCCTATCGCGAGATCACAGCCACCAATGTGGTTGTTATTGAGAAAGACCCGGAAAACCCCATCTGCACATGACACCAAACTTTTCTGTAACTTTGCTCGCCCAAGGCTTGTTTCGTTACTAAGACGTTTCAACTCTCTCTAATAATTTGAAACGACGCAGAAAGTAGACGTCAGCCTGTAAATTCCAGTAGAACATGCATAAAAGATAATAGAACAATTTTTATGCATAGCACACGGTTTGACGCAAAAGAAATGATGCGCCCTAGAAAGCTCAGACGCATACTTTTCGCTGGGCAGTCTTGTCAGCTGAGTAAGTGCCCACACAACTGAACTTAAAATTAAAGCCCTACAAGCATCATCCCTTCCTCTTTGCACCAAGCTATTAGGGTTATTGCTTAAATCTGTGACACCCTGTTGCGCCACTGGGGAATGTTTTGATGGCGGGACAAGCTAGCACGGCACTAGCATTAACCTTAGGGTTCGAAGCACTACCAACTAGTGTGTACGTCGAATCGTGTGGCCAACTCTGCGTCAAGAGTTCTCGGTTGCGTCAAAACGTTGTTTACAGTATGACATCAATTACGGTAATCGACAAGCAACAAAAGCCCATGTGCATGTTTTACCTGAAAATCATTTGTCGTTTTGTATGTCAGTTTCAATAGCTAACAAATCTATCAGCGAATGACAGCTTATGTGCGGTGAAGAGCTTGCTGCGCGTGCTGGAAGCCTACGCACCGTACAGGCAAATGCAATGCCGCATTGGGGCTTAATTCAAGCTAACTCCGCTAAGAGTAGAAGCTAATGAAATGCAGGAAGCGCAGCGCTTGCCGTCACCAGATCAAACACAGAACCGCAGGCGACCAGATTAACCTAACAACATGCAATTAATCTAGTATTTTGTCAGTCGATTAATCAATCGGTAGTCAACTACCCAAACATAGCCAAACGCGCGCGAAACCGGAAGTAGTGTAGCATTTCAATGTGACACTGACCAATGGAACTGCAGCAACAGCGGTGCTACCGCACAGGAGGACACAATGGAATACCTAAGTGTGACGGGCGGACCCTTAACTCTCTTAACCTTTAGGCGTCTAACCTTAAGCGAGCAGTAAACTCCACTTACCTTTATTTGCTACCTCCCAAGACACTTCGAAGACGAAACGATTTTCGCGCTGTGCAGTGGCCCCACGATCCAAAGAATCGTCCACAAAGTCCTTGTTCATTTCCATCGCTTGCAGCCTTTTCAAAATCTTCGACACAGACATGTAAACGAAGACGCGGCGATTCTAGAACAGCAGCATCTGCTGAATGACACAAGTGACAAAAACGGACGCGTCGTCGACGTGACGGGGTTTAAAGCGACCAAGCGCCGCTTTAAAGTTGCTCTTGAAGCATGGACCAAGCAACTTTAAACAACGTTGGCCTGATGCTCACACATTTTCAAGTCGACTACCGCCAAGGCGGAAACTCGTCGTACGAAAATGCGCGACAGCACCAACAACCTGTCACAATCAGCAAACTTGCTGACAATGAAACTGACAGCCGAACAAACCAGGAAATAAAAACACTTGACGTCACACCTATAACGATGCTCTAGTACACTTGAGCTCCCTTAATGCAACAAATATATAATGCGTTTTGTCAACCAAAGTTATTTTTTCTACGACGCAGCTAGTCTAACTTTCTTGTAGCCTGAACATCTATGAGCTTGTTTCGCAAAGGCAGATTGTACTTTTTCTCCGCTACTGGCTGTTTGGTTTATTGCTTTTGCGCTTTGCATTATAGTTCCGAGGTAAGACGTGTTGCCGCGTCGCGTACTCCGTACGTTCTAGAAGCTTATTACTTATTGCTGGATATTGACGGCACTTTAGCCGGCAGTAAGCGTCGAGTCCTTGACAACCGTCAGTGGGGTATCGCGGACACGGATTGAAAAACATCTTATCGGTCGAATGGTTCGACAGAGTCAAGTTGAAGGCTTTCTCCAGCTGGTTACATTTGCGGGCATTCTGGCGGCATTTGCGCTTTACGACTTTCGTTCCAGCCAACAAGGATCTAGCCTGATTTCTCCGGAGGCTTTGGAGAAGTATCGTCGTTTTCGGGGTTATATTAAAGACAACAAAAGCGAGAGCAACTGACATGTCGAACACATTTCGCCAGAGCGCTATAGTGCGCGACCCACCACTCAAAGGAAGCTTTCCGCTTGACCATAACGGTGCATGTAAGCTGCAAATGCTCGATTATATGCTTTGTTTGCAAAGCAATGGTCTTTCGAGTTCCCCGTGTCGTGATTTAGCGAAAGAGTACTTTAAGTGTCGAATGGAGAACAACCTAATGTTAGAGGAAGACATGGGCAAACTTGGGTTTAAAGAAAAGTCCAAAGGCCAGCTTAACGAGAAAAGTTCATGAATTGTTGATTTGTTGTCCGTGCTACTTCATACTACTGGTGTGGCAACTGAACAGTTGGTTTAATAAACCTTACATGCACTCTTTGCTTATTACGATCATCTTGTTTTCATTGCAGCGCTTATAAAGCTCAGTTCACCTGTACGATAGACTTCCGCCACAAATAACTGCTGTATGCGTAATTCAAAGCTTTCCGAACAAGTCGTATCTTCCCTCCGTATTTTGCAATGACGACGAAGCTAGAGCGAGAGAGAGAGAGAGAGAGGAGTTCAGTAAAGTATAGTCCGCTACATTCCAACTGGCATTTTATTTTATGCAAGTTAAAACTTTTCATGTCGAAAAAACAGTCTATGACCGCTGGAGACATTTTAACGCAATATTGCGTTAGAATAAAAATTCTTATTGCATCCAATGTGACAAAGAAAAGCTATGATCTTTGTTATTCAAATGCAATGCCTCGCTACATTGCTTGCCTGATTCGCAGGTTACAACAACTGCTTGAGCATCACACATGACAGAATTTATGTCTTACCGACTTTGTCGATAACCGATAGCGCCAGGATAATTAGATTAGTAGCAAAAACACACAAACAGCTGAACTTACGAAACGCGGAATTGTTGGTTTCGGAATTGTCTAGTTCCGTCTTCAGCGTGCGTGATGTAAAAGCCTTTACGTTAAGCTCGCGGACAACTACGTCCATTAGTAGTTTCTCTATTTTTGCTCGTGAACTACGGAACTATTGGTTAGGCTGTGCGTTCAGCCGTTTGCACACAGATTGGCCGTCACTAACGGGAAGTCAAACCGTCCTAAATCCAACACGTTAAATTGCTTGCTGTATAATTGTAAAAACTAGACTAGTAGGTTAATATTAAGCTTTCAGTCTAGATTGGGGCAGTGCGCAAGCGTTTTGTAAGCTTGAAATTTTGTTCGAGCGACTATGAGGTAGGACTGCATTAACAGCAAGGGAAGCAACCAAATTATACCGTGATTGTCTGTCGCTCTTTGCTTAGCTTCACTAACTTGATTAGGAAAGGGAGTACCGCTTTGTTTGGGTCTATTGCAATGCGCCCCCGAATTACAGTATGACAGCTGTAATGCAGGTGAAACAAAGCTAAACTTAAGTCTCCATAGCAGTGCCCTATTGCTCAAGGTGAAAGCATCCTACCTAAGCTTAGCCGGAAGCAAGCTCCTTCTTGACCAACAGGAGACTGTGACCAACCAAAATTAGCAAAACGCCTCGCCAAACAAAATCAAGTCGTCTCGTCAAAGTGTACATTAATTTTTTTTGCTGCATTTGGCAGTTCCTCGTATTCTGTAAAAAATGTGTTCCAATTGCTTCAATGTTGTTCAACATAGTATGTTAGGCAAGTATTTTAGCTAAAAGCCCAAAATAAACCATCGCAATTGGAATTTCCTTGCCTTCTAGGATAAAATTAGGGTGCTTTTACTTCCTGCCACACAGAGATCACATTCGCAGCGAGCGTTACCTCCCGCAGCTGTACAGTGACCCCATTACGTCGACGCATGAATGATATCGCATTGTCCGCGCTAATTTGCTGCCGGCCATGCTGTTCTGCCCTTACTAAGGCTACGCCTGAGCCTAAGTCTTCTAGTCAGCCGGTCTTAGCGCAAAAAATGCGACATTACGCAGCAGAGGAGCGGGAGGTAACGCTCGCGTCTAATGGCGTTGTTTCTGGAGCAGAACGCCTCAAAATTGTAATACTGTATTTCTCATATAAAACTTGCATTTTCTTTATTGTCTTACTGTATTTGTCATTTTCGATTTGCCAAATAGCAGTTCTGAAAAATGTACTAGCAATTTTCACGTTTGCGGTAGAGTACAGATTTTTGAAGTCGTCCGACTTGCGGCGGTTCGATGAAATTATTTGCCCTTGCTTTGTTCTACAAGGGTCCGGCAGCTGCTTGCTTCCTGACGGGAAGTTTCGACCTGCAGTCCTTCAGCTTTTTCCAACGCAGCAGCGTAAGACAGTTTATGGTTTTTACTGGAAAACTGATCGTTGAGAGGAGTAGTATCCCGACCAGAGCAACGGTGAAAGAGCAGGACTACATGTGCCACGTTTACATTCGATCGGATTCGCTGTCCGGTCTGGCGGTCACTGACGCCGATTATCCAGGGAAAGTGGCTCACAACTTGCTCAGCCGGTTGCTAAACGACTTCAGCTCTCAATTTTCATCTTCCGTTTGGAAAGTTCAGACGGAGGCACAAGCGCAGAGCATCGACTTTCCTGCTTTATCCGAGTACCTGCGACGTTATCAGGATCCCAAGACGGCCGACGCAATGACGCGTGTCCAGGAAGAACTTGACGAAACGAAAGTTATTCTCCACAACACGATACAAGCCGTGCTTGAACGTGGAGAGAAGTTGGACGACCTTGTTGAGCGATCGGAAGGTTTAAACGCCCAGTCAAAAATGTTCTACAGACAAGCCAGGAGGATGAACCGCTGTTGCACTTGGTTATGAAATGGCTTGAAATGTCTGTTTACCCGGCCAACGCTGAGGGTTGCAAAAATACGCCCGCTTTCACTTATTTTCTGTCTGACAATAAATCGTCCGTTGCTCTTTTGGCATTTCAAGTCGTAAGTATTCAGTTGCTTCCTTAGGTTGCTTTGCAATTGCTTGATACTTTTCTGCCGAGCGTTCGAGAGCTACGCTTGCGCAACTTTCTTCATGCTATCGCTTTTGCTCAAATCGCTTTCAAGCTGCGGCATGTGATTCAGTTATCCTTTCATAACATTTTGTTGGCAAATGAAAACTGACTGAACATCAAATTTCTGAAATTGGAGTAACTCACAGTTTCAATGAGATTCCTCTACTAAATGTCCAGTGTGAACATATGTCGGCTCGAGCAGCTAATAAATATCACATTTTTAAGGGTCAGATGTTATTGTTCTAAAAACCTGCAGCTTTTGTCGTATTCATTATGCAAATTACCTATAACGGAGGCGGGTATAAAATCTCATTTTTAACGTTTCCTGCTCTTTTCACGTTACTTTTCTGAAAAGACCTCATTTGGCTGAAATCATCAATGGATGTGTTATCACGCTTACCTTTTACTGTTACTCAGAAAGTTGCAAGGATGTGGTTGGAAACTTTTCATGGCGGTTCGCAGCGCCTTGTTATGATTAAAGACCTGTTGAGTATTGCTGCGCGAGAAAGATGGTTTTCATACTTTGAGGATGCGTCATCGGCCTGTTGCAAAAAGTCGGTCTTCAATGTCTTCATGTTGCCACAAACGATGGAGCCTGTTGAGTAATTCGTTACGTTTGAAATGGTGTGTTCTTGAACTTCAGGAAAACTTCTTGAGTATTTCGTTTTCAATTGGGATATGACCGTCTTGCAATTCGAAATATTCTTCTTCTCGTTTGGTTAGCAGCGTTCTGCTCATTTGATCCGAAACGCAGAACTAATTCTTGTCGCTGTTCTAACTTGAAAACACTGTTACAGTATTTAAATTTGAATTGCCACTGATTGATTGGACGGATGGTTTTCAGTCAAGCTGACGCTTTGTTTTTTGGGATGGATAAACATGCATTTATAGTTGTATCGACGTCAACGCAGCGAACATTGCCTGATAAAGCGAGAGCCAATCGCACCAGTGCGTAATTGTACGCACGTGAAGCAGCAGAGCAATTTTAAAAGCCTTTACTCCGCATCTCATTTTATTCACAGCGGAATAACTATATTACGAGCCAAATGCCAACCAATTAAACTCACAAAAATTCCCGTGTTGTAAAACTGAATGAAACGCGTGAATTGATGCGAAAGGAAGACCTGCCCCCACTGGCTGATCGTACATCATAGGATCTGAAAGTCTGCCATTCGATGCGGGGAAAACAATGAGCTAAAGAGCAACCAGAATTTCTATGTCGACTTCTTCTCTAAGCGGCTGGATGAATCAACAAGGCGTCCAATTGGTCGGACAAATTCTGAAGCATACTTTCGATGTCGTCCAAACCTTCGGCGCTTCTTAAAATTCAACTGAAGATTAAACATTAGTAATCAATGGGATATATGCGCGCACCTTATTCGACTTGAAGCTCTCTGTTGCACATTTGTGCTACCGATCAACAAAGACCCGCTTTGTTTGCCTGAGCTGCTGCTGCAAGCAGTACCATTCGTTTCACTGCTAAAGCTACTGTTAGGCATCGTCTCCGAGACGCTACCAACAGACTTTGACATCACGTTTTGCTTATTAAGGCTGTTTCCATTGGCTATTCTATGTACGGGCTGCTGGCCGCAATCATCCGTTGCTGCTGCAGCCGCCTTCGCTTGCATAGGTGGATTCCGCCAAACATTGCGTAACGCTTGAATTGAAGCCTCGCAAAGAAGAGTCGGAGGTGGTGGCAACTCGTCAGCTCCAGGAAGCTGCGAGTCCGATGCGCAGTCCCAATGGGTGCTCAAGCGAAAAGGCGATGCGGCGGTTGACTGCCCGGAGGTACTTTGGGCTCGCCTCTTTTCGCCTGCGTACCGAACCGACAGAGGACCATCCTCACTTGACTTGCACAAACACTGATGACTGACCGATGCTAATTCCTGACTTTTGGACATTTCTCTAAGATTGAGGCGACAATCGACCGATGTCAACCGCGTTGAAGAATTTTTGTTAACGAGTTGTTCGTTTGGCACTGGATGCACCACAGCCATTGTTCTACGAGGAAATGGCGAGTACGGACTATTGCAAACCGCGTCCGACGTATTGCACGTATCGGAAAACGAGGAGGACAGCATGCTCGCATTTCCAATGGGCGGTTTCTTTTGACTAACTTTCTTTCGGGGCGAACTTTGAAAAGTGATTAAATTGCTGCTACCCTCCGAGACCATGGGATGAACCGAAGGAGATTGACCAAAAATCATATGCGCGTAGGGGCGTATCTCAGCCGTGGCTCGAGGCGACGCTGAACCGCTTGACGATCGTTCCTTGCGCGTCTGTTCCAACTTTTTGGATGCCAGCAGAATGCGCTTCATATGACCCAACTTCTTTACGCCGATATCTTCCAAATCCTCCCAAGTCAATTGCCTCAGGTCGTCTACTGTTCTGTAGCCTTGGGATTCAAACATTCCGGCGTATTCGCCCAGTCCAATGTCGTACAACCATGTCCGACTCAAACCCTGAGGAAAAAAGGGAAGAAGTAAATAGGGCAACGATAACTTGATAATAACCATACAGGTCTGTAGGAGGGCCACGAGTCAGGCACAACGAATCGCTTCAAATGAGCAGTGATCCTCATACGATGATCTGGTTTTGTAATGCCTATGGCCCTCAGGTCCTAAAAAAGAACAAAATGCAAAAGTCTTTGATACATCATGATTTCAAGTAAGGCAGAGGCGTAAACCTAACAAACGCAATGTTCAGCTCGCCGCAAGCTCTACGGAAGCAATAAAGTCTTCTCACAAACCTTAAACATCATTTTGTCAAGCACAGTACCCAACATTCGAATAAGCCAAAATTAGCATAAGTTTGTTCGAGAAATCTAAATTCGAATACTTCCCACAAAACACTACTATTAATAATTGCATTGTCGTGAGACAGCATATGACATCACAATAAGCAGGGTTATCGACTTTGCAGATTTTACTTTTAAATCGAAATAAAATTACGCATTTTGAGAGATTCTGTTCTCTCGTCCATATTTCAAATGAAATGATAACAATGACCCTAATCGAACGCTAGATCAGCATTGATGCTTTGGAACCTGAACAATTCCGACTGTAGTAGGATTTGCAAGCTTTAAGCATCCTATAGCAGTATTCAAATTGAAAGTTTAAATTCTACGCAAAGGGGGATTAACACGCATGGCCATTTCGCTTAATCAGCGTCGTCGCCCACTTCCGTGATCCGCTAGACTTGTTGGCAACGCTTCGTTATAATTCATTGCAAGAAGGCCTGTTCACGGTGCAAATCCCTTAATTTACGCGACGGAGTTGGATGCTCGTCTAAGCCCCTCTTTAGGCCAACCCACTTAAACTAAATGCTTCCCAAGATAACCATATTTCATCCTTTCTCTATTACACTTGATGCTGAAGGCGTCACAAGGTCTGTTCCGAGAGTTCCTACATCTAAATGAAATGGAAAGCGGTGTTTACTGATTTTTGCATAATACATTATGCAAAAAGAGGACGTCATTGAAAATGTTAGACACTTCGACTCAGCCATCATTTAAAAGCACCGATCGGAATTTTCAACTGCTTATAAATGCGAGCAATCCATCAAATGAGAATTCTGTTAATTTTAGAAAATGCAAGTAACCAAGCTTCTTTGATGGATAGCAATTCATAATTTATTGAGGAACAGCCTGCTCACGATGAGACGGAGCTCGACGATCGTTTAAGCCCCTCTTCAAGCCAACCCACTTAAACTAATGCTTCCCAAGATTATGATATTTCATCCTTTCTCCATTGGACTCGATGTTGAAGGCGGCAAAAGGTCTGTCATGAGAGATCCACCGTTTAAATTAAACGACTTGCGGTGTGAACGGCGTTTGCATAACTAATTATGGAAAAGAAGTGGCAACTGAAATGTTGGACATTTTAACGGGCTGACCATTTAAAAACATAATGGGAAGCTTCTTCAGCAACTGCATACGCGGGCGAACACTCCAACAAATGACAAAGCTTATGTTAGCCAAAAACTGTACCGTGAATGCGTAACGTAGGATGCAACGAATTGTTAGCCTGGAAAGTATCTTATCGCTTTGTTTGATAGCTTTTCGAAAGATGCACATCGCGAAAACACTAAGCAGTTCGTATGCAAATTTCTACTTCCTAAAAGGCAAGGCAAGCGTACATTAAATTTGTCAATAGATAATGGCAAGCGCAACTTCCGCCATTAGCAGAGACGGCATTTGAAAATCAACATTTGCCATCTACAACAACTAATGAAAAGTCGCTTCTCTCATATCAAAATGACATAGACCATCAAGCCGGACGAAGCACTTGTTCTTGCGGCAAAGTTACTCCAATTTTGGCAATCGTTCAAATCAGGATGGATACATTTCAACGCGCCCCAACCCCATGATGACGACTATCACTTCGAAAGCTCACCGAATGGACTGATCATCAGATAAAGGCTCAGCAAAATGTTCAACGGCTTTCGGCTTGGTGTGCACGCGAACGCTTTGCTTGCCTCGACGCTGCCTCGCAACTGTTAAACGTATTGGGTGATAAGTTCTAAAATTTCCACATCGGAAAGATGAGATCATATTTTCGCTTAGTTTACAAGCGTTCTTCTCATAGCGGACTACATTTCAAGTAGCGCAAAGTTGAAAGTCAAAACTTCGGCCCTGAATACTAAAGCGTTTTAAAAGCTAGAAGGCAGCGCGTCATCTATAGTCGTCACGTCATATGGGAGTAGGTATTCGTGCTCTCATTCTTGATGTGCAGGTGGGAAAGAGACAATTTCCATCTTCCATAAGCATTCCGATATCTGTCCATACCGGTCCACTTCCTTTTACATCTATTTCCAGTTCTGTAAGCCATTCTGGCTATACTTTCAAAAGAAAAGACAACATCCCAAGGCTGGACCACATGGTCAGCTGGAAGAGCGTCCCAGCCGTGATGGAGTAAACAAGAAAATTAGCGGACAGGCCGCGAGATCCATTGTTCAAATGCTTAAAGCGGAATTCATTCATATCGAACCCACTTCAGCCTAAGCGCTGAAGGGCAATGCATTTCCTTTTACAAATACGAGAGCGCAGATGGCCGACCTTTCCCTTGCACATGCTGTCAACAATGGCTCGGTCACAACGAGTTGTCAGCGGAACTTGAGCAAACCTTTGGGCGACCAGTTCGAAATTTGACTAATTCATTACCCCAATGGAGTTTTCGTTTCTCTTCGCATCAACGGCGGCGCCATACCTATTTGGGAAAAAGTAATTTTGGGCATTGCAATCGCCTCGCCGATGTTGCAAGGCCGTTAGAGGCCAAAGGAGTTCAAAATAGATTTTTGGAGTTTTCCCGGAGCTCGCGAAGCTGTACTTGCACGGAAACATGAAGAGCCACTTCTCCTGGACGGCAGATGACGAGCATCAAAATCGTTCAAATCGAACTTCTCCAAATCCCGCAGCGATTCAAGCCGACGAAACGGCGTTGAGAAACATCGAAACAAACACTGGTGGGCAAACAGGTTCTCCCTAACTGTCAAAAGCTGCCATAAGGGATATACGCGCACTCAACAACGGCATCGATCAATCCATCAGTGCTGATTTCGATGGCGACAAGAAAATTGAGAAGTCAAACTATGCCGAGCTAGTTTGTGAAACGCGACTGGAATGCAATAATGCTCTTTAATAGTGACACCAATCAGTGTCAGGTGCGCTGTCCACTCACTTAGACACTTTTACGTTGTTACCTATACATATACTCACTACATATAAACTTATATACTCAACTTTAAACTGATATGAACTAGCAAACTGTAACGTAGAGCTGTGTCTTACTTCGGGTGTCATCCGCGAAACGGTCTGCACATTGTAGCCGGAATCTATGAAATTGGCAGCATACTGTTTGAAACCAATGCTGTCTAGCCAAGCTACCAGGATATCTTCATCCTGAAAAGTCAGGAATAAAGTGAAATCAAAGGAAAACCAAATATCCGCCTACGGAATAGTTGTTATCCAACATTTCAGTTACGTCAATGGAAAACCGGCGGCGATTTATGGACTCGCTTGACCTGTCCAAGCTACTTAGGCTACTACGGGAAGGCCTGTCCTCGTCCAGAGCGAACCAGCCGCCGCTGCCGCGAAGTTGCACCACGGATTGGCTTTTTCCGGACGCCTTGAAAAAACGAGGCTGCTAATGCGGAAAGAAAACAATCATCCATGCAAAGTATAATTGCAAAAGAGACAAGGAATGTTCGATGGTAAAACTGATAATTAAAAAAAGAAACGCGAAGCATTCATAAGCAAAAAGAGCTGCGCGCGAAACAAAACGAATTCGGAGGAGAAGAAGAATAAGCAAACACGAACTCACGCTTACAGCTGGCGAAGAGAGCGGCAACCGGCCGTAGTCGGTACCGGTACTATTCCTTTTCATCATTGCGACCAAGTACCTGCAAAAAGTACCGTTTCAAAAACGAGATTGCCGCTTCGCAAGGCGTAGAAAAAGTGACGCAAATGCAACCTGGCAAACCGGCTCTCTTCAGTAAACAAACGTGCTTGTACAAAAACCGCCCGACCTTACGACGAAGACGACGGCGAAACGCTGGTTGGCAAGCAACTGGGTCACTTCAATGCGAAACGACAAAGCCCCAACACGGAATGCAATGTCATGTCTTTCGAGAAGACCGCCGCGCCACAATCTTCAACATGAAACGAATAGCCTGCATATTCGCAGATAACATGCAATGTGGTCCAGTTGAACTCCTTCAACCCCTCTTCAGTCGATACCGTACTCTTTTGAGTAAAAGGTTCTACTACAAACGTGCCAGAGAAACGATGTTGAGCAAAATTTTTGAACGACGTTTTTCCAATTTTCTTGCTTGTAAGCGAGGAATGCGCCGGGAGGCAGCAATAATGATCGGGTCGTTAGGCACCTTAATGTCGCTCCTGCCAATAGCCTTGAACTCAATTCGCCGCAAACGGAACACCTCAAGGAAGCCTCGTATCACCTAACAGCGGAAGAACCTTTCCGCTCGAGATGCCATGTCGGCTATTGGAAAGAAAAATTTTCCAGCGTTAATATTGCTTTCGCCTAATCGGTTTTTACTTTTTTTGAAGAGAAACTTGTTTCACCAATTTGACGCTCATTTGAGTCCATGTAAGGCATAAGCCGCAGGAAGGAGGTTATAACGCTTATTGGCATTTTTAAAAAGTACTACAGGGCAAGACAAGGGCGAAGGAGAGAATTTAACCTGTTGCCGTATAAAGGAAATTTGCTTTTACCTTTACATGGGCCGTTCGCTAACAAATGCTGACACTGTGTCAACACGGTGCTTTCGATGGAAGAACTGCTGTTTGCGTAGAGCGAGCACGGCCGCAATCTTCGACGTTAGTGCGAGACCTGAACGTAGCCCGCTGGAAAAAACGTTTTATGCAACTGTCATCTGTTGCCTGCACAAAATCACGTGCAATACTAGTAGTAGTTTACAAGTCATGTTCGTCTACATAATGTATGACTGTTTCACCGCCGAGTTGTCCACGTTCTTAGCTGCGTGCATGCAGTAGTGTTTATAGGTTTAATCGTTACTAATGGCTGACATTATTGTGCGCAACCAAGCTGCTAACGGCGTGTTGAATAAGTAGCGAATTGGAACTGACGTTAATAGACAGCAGTAGCCAAAGACAGTTGTCATTTTTAATGTTGCGCATGGCTATATAATAACTACTAACCAAAAATAAGTGCTGCTTAGAACAGATCGCCTTAAGCAAGCGAGCCTGTCTTACTCCAAGATAAACTGATGCTCTATTGAAAATTGTTCCCCGTAAGCGCTATAGAATCAGAAAATAGCAGGAACGTGACTATTTGTTGTTTTCCTTGACGTGCCCGTTTAACTTTTGCATTGCTTCTAACTAAAAAAATACAACAGACCGTAAATTTAAAATTTGAGAAAACTCAAAGCGACTGACTGACTTTGACATTATTCTGCATAAACGCTGCGGTTGCCGCCGCATTTTTGTTAACGATAGTTCAAAAACTTTGGCCTAATGGAAACTTTGAAGGATCAGTTAAGGAAACGCGGGAAACTATGGATTGCGCTGGCCAAGAGAAGGAGCACGATTCTATCACTCAAGCGAAGCGGCTGAACCGTCGGTGTTTAGCCCCAAAGACTTATTGCCAAATAAAAACTTCACCCTCTGCGAAATAGAAAAAATTATAGCCACTGCAATGGTTTACCGCGCCATTATTTCCTGCCTTTATCGTTGCAAGAAAATTGCATAAATAAAATGTAATCCTCATTAAAGGCGACTTCTCGCGAAGTAATCAGTAAAACCGGCTAACCAAATGTACCAAGAATTCGCTTATTTCTCGTTCAGCTGTTTATGTACGAACCTCTCTTAATTGAATTTTGTTGTAGCAACTTACATGGACATTCTTAAAGAGCAGTTGAGCCATTAAGTTCAGTGACTCATGGCCTAAATATTAACAAACTATGAAGGTCATCCGTATCTTCTCCATAATGAAGATCACAAAGCGTTACAGGTTTTTCATGGCAAGCAATAAATACTGCGTTCAAGGGAGTCTTCAGTGCAGAAGAGTTTGTTTTTCGAATGACGCAAAACCGGTGGTGTTAGGAATTTTACTTGCAATTGTTCTTGCTGAGTATCAAGCAGCGTAAGTGCGTACATGTAGAATAAATGGGTCTTGTCTCTTAGCCGCTCCACCGTCATACTGTAGTTTGCTGGCCATCCTGTTCTGCCCTTACCCAAGCCTAAGCCTAGACATAAGGCTTATATTTTGGCTTAGACTTAAGTAAGAGCAGAACGAGATGGCCGCCATGCTGGCCAGTAAGCGCAGAACAGCATGGCCGCATGCTTAACAGAAGGGAACCTGCATTCTTCAGACGGCGGGGCGGCTAAGTGACAGGACCCGCAACTCGTTCTGAAGAAAGCTCTCTGGAATGAATGAAATATATTAAAATGCATTTTTTAAAAGCAAGCAAGCATTTGTCAAACTGGAATAATTAAACTTTTCAAGACGCGCACGTCAACTTTTAGATCTGTCCTTTAATGAAGCGTTTCTTTCCAACGTAACACAGGGAAAATTCAATTTAAAAAACACTGAATTGTCTCTGAACTACTATTAGTACTGATGAGTTCGTTAAAGTTAGAAATATGCTTATTCCAGTTTTGCTAACCAGCTAAGTTGAAAGTATGGTTCATTTAACCGGTTAACTCAACAGTCAATCTGGAAGGTCAACATCGACAGGAAGTGGAAGAATATCTGAGCAGGTGAATGCAACCTGTCCCTTAGGTTTGTTTAACTAGTTAGCTTGGCATAAGTGTGTGGAACTTCATTGCCTGCTGAATACGGGACATTCGATTAATCGGCTTTGAAGTTGAAAACAATCACAGCTGAGTTTGCCTTAGGAAAGTAGGGTGATGCAATTTGGACGTCAACAGTACTTCTTCATTGAACGAACAAAGTCGACATGAAAAGTACTGGAATATGCTACAAGCTAACGAGGTCAAACAAGTGAAGTGCAGTTAAGGAATGCAAGCATATATACTAACTGATTTTTGAAAGCTAATTCTTCGTTCAGCCTGACATGGGCTTGTCAAAAATTCCAATTTTATTCACCCTGCTTACATTATTGCAAATCAGTCAACCTGCAGCAAGAATAGTTGCAGCGCAACTAAAAGCTAGCGAGCATCTGCTGCTCTCTTTTTTAATTGGATCGCAATCGAAAAGGTGCTTCCAAAAATATTCAAGAGAATGACTACATTGCATTGCATCTTTTCTATTAATAATAATGCCCTTTAAAATGAATTGTTCATGCCGTGCGTATACGATTACGTGTACCATATGGTCACAATTACGCAGCTACTAAAGCTTGAAAAGTTCATTCTTTGGAAAAGTTCTCCAGACAGCTTTTGTCTTTTACATGCGTCGCGCGAAATACCGTAGGAAAGTATTCGCAGGGTGCAATAATGCTACTGCAACTTTCTGATAATCGAAATAAGCATCGTCAAAAGACGCTACGCGTCAATTAAAAATTTAAAGAAAGTCTGATTCCTTTGAGAGGCTTAACATGCTGGATTCCCTCAAAACGTGAAAGCAAAGATCATCAAGACGACACAGCTTGCAATTGCCCTACTTTATGAAATGACTCCAGTTTTTAACTTGTACTCTAGAAAATTATCTGCACATATTTCATTCTAAATCTAATACTGGATTTTAGCTTCTCACTACGCATCGAGGTTGCAGGAAATGTCGTCCCCCGTTGCCTAGCAACGAATGCGCCCTGTTTATCCCTTCACTGCTTGCTGCGTTGTGCGTCGCATCGCGGGAATGTCTTACAAGGAATTCAGAGGTACTAAACGGCCCGCTTTGAGCACGAGAGGGATAGAGGAATAGTAACATCGTGTGCTAACAAATTTTACTTGAACTTAATGTCTACGCCTCGAGAGCACTAGCAAACCAATTGGGATTATTAACAGAAATGTAAAGAAAAATTTGGCAAGTGTTGAGAACTGGATTTAAAGTAGAAGATGTTTATGATTCCTTTTTAGAAGCTGACCGAATTTATGCTTGCAGATTTGAAGTCCATGTTGGAAGCCCTAAACTACCCAAATTCTCTTTCTTTTGGAAGTTATCGAAGCCCAAACTTTTCTTTGACGGCTGAAATCCTTCGCTGGCTCTGCGAATGGTTTGTTGCCTCAGAAAGCCTGCTATTACAAAAATATTAGCTTTGCAGCTATGGAGATGATCACGATTTGCCAAAGGACATTAGTACCGAAAAGAATCGCGCGCTTTTCATAAAAGCAGCAGCCTTGTACATGGTAGGCAGTGCCAATCGCTAGCCTTATGCAAAATTACATTTCGTCATGTTGTCTAACCAGTATCGTCAGACGGGAATGAAACTGAATCCAAGAAAGATGTATCAAGCGAACCGTAATGCCATAAAGGAGCTGCTTCGTATTGTTACTCCCCTTTACCAGGCATACAGAACTTTGAGCGTTAGCGGCTTTCAGCGGGACGACGACGCTAACTCGCGTTTCTCCAATCTGAACAACAGTTTGCAAGAGAAAGTAGCCCACTTCCAAACATTCGTAAGCTTAGCATACTGTTCTTTCAAGTTGGCAGAACTGCCCAAACAAAGGACCACAATGAGTGAACTCACAGAGATATCTGCTACAATTTATGATTTACTTTCGCAGGACGCTGAAGCAAGGGTAAAATGTGAATAAGAAATTCCAAAAATATTCAATATACTAACAGGAATACCGCTCGAATGCAATGGCCAAGCAAATGGATATAACAGAGTTGGAAGCGTTATTGAAACAAGCCCATATAGCAATGCAAGTAAGCGCTATTTTGGCGTTAGGTTTTTTTGCTGTTCGAGCATATGTACTGACTGCAAATTTCTAGGAAGAGATTAAGGAAACTGACAGGATCCTACAATCCGTAGCAAGTGATGAACAAGCTATAGACAACAAAATTATCAAAAAGCAGGCAGAGATCGATCGGTTAAAGAAACGACTGGAACAGCTCCAGTCGGTCAGGTAGTAGCTCAGTCAGCATTTATTCGTAGTACCGCTACATAATGCTCCGATGACGTCATTTCGTAAGGTTTACGTAAAAATAGAAAACATTTTTTGAAAATACCAAACTTCCGGACATCTACGCAGAGAATTCCAGATCTCAAAATTACTTATTCATGCAGACCCGCCTATATGGACGAATACGAGTCTCTGGAGTCGCAACATCAAGTGCTTTACGATTTGTACGTACAAAAGTTTCGAAACCTTGTCTACTTACGGAGCCTTTTAATGAATTTGGAAGCGGCTGAAACTGAAGTAGGCTTCATAAGTGGGCAGGCAACAAACGCAGCTATATTCTATTGCAGATGTCAAGCTGGGAAGAAAACAAGATTGTAAAGCCGCTGACACCCCTTCAACAGCCGGAGGAAGCGGACGTGTTGCAAATACGAAAAACCGGTAGTTTGAACATACTTGTCTAATGAGTCGGCTATTGATTTAAAACGTGTCTCCAGAAATGAAGCCGAAAATGTTTGGCTCTATAACAGTTTCAAGCTCAAGCGAGGAGAGCGTCACCGTAATTGGCTCGCTCGATTTTCACCAAAAAACTGTTATTCCTTTTTTAAGGAGTCAACTAATTCGGACAGTGAGGAAGAGGACGTCCTGCTTACTGACATCAAATCTAGCAAGAAGGACGCAGTGTAAAAATGCTTAACGACTTCGAACGGTCATCCCTACTCAACCCTTTTGCTGCAGAAGTAACTGACGGCAAACTAACTGGCAGAGAAGATGCAAGATACATAATTTATCAGGAAAGTGGCACGAGTAATTGATAGTCAAGTCAGTTCGGGTTAATTTGCATATATGTCAGTTATCGAGAAATTCGTTTTCTTGGCTTGCCTATTATTCATAGTAAATCTATCTGCATCATAGCACTTAAATATGAGCATGAAATCAATGCAATAAATAGGGAAAGAAAAACATTCTCACTTAATATCACTGCGCGAAAACACTGCACTTGTTCTACCCAGTCACGTGCACATTTAGGCTAATCGAAGCCTCGTTTCCATAAGCGGAATTATAGACTGGAGTTGCCAGATATTTAGCTTAGAAACGAACTATATAAGGTATTCAGGCGACTTATATTTATGAAAAGACTTATTCATGGGGAAACACAGTAGTACCGGACAAAGCGTCTCCCAAAGAATAATGGCAGAAGTGAAATATGCAACAAAGCACTATTGATTGTGCATGCACAACGAGAGTAATAGTTGGGAAATTATATCAATGCAATTCGCGCCCAGAAAAGCGGCCAAGCAAAATTCAATTGGCGAACAGTAGTGAAAATTACACACCATTAAGTCGTAACTGTTCGCTTGGAAATGACTACACAGAATGCTTGCCGAATGGGTTGGATATCGTCGCACACGCACCAGATTATTCGTCAGTAGATTCCGCCATGCGTGAACGTCCAACGCAAACAAATGCATCTTAGAGATGACGATGCTTCTTTTTCATACAGAATGACATTATTCCAACGCTTGCACTTTTACGATTATCTCTGTTCGCGCTATTGTCTTTGTAGTCATTGGGGCGGCAGTGAAACTATTCCGTTCCAATAGATTTCAAGAGGAGGACATCGCAACGTCGGTGCGAACGAAAATTGGTAGCGCGTTGCTATTTGAGAAGAAAGCTGCATCACTGCGTCGAAATGATCTACACGACTACTAGCAAGCTATTCTGCTTGCTTTTGATGAATACAAAAATGACAAATGTTTAGTTTAGTACAAAATTCACATGCAGTGCAAACAGACGCGTTTTCTGCGAGATATGACTGAAGGCACACGCGAACTAAACTCAACTGCAATGAGCAAAATAAAAAAGTTAAATTAATTCATGTTGGGTAAGCATTCTGGATGACTGAAATTGAACAAAAAATAAAGCAGCAATCTGCATAAATTACGACAAAACAGTTATCAAACGAAAAAAACACTAAAGACGTTAACCACAATATAGTCACTAAGATAAACATGTATCTTCCCCACAATGTACGACGAAAGCTTGAGCAAACGGTGTTTTGGAGGTGGGCAACGATTCTCAACTGTATGCAATTGCATAAATGCAAACAATATCTCCTATAAAAGGAGATGAATTTTGGCAATTAACATCAAGCACAGCGTGCTCAGCTCAAGGACAAAGATGCAGTGGTCAACCTTTCTGCTTATCGCTGTTGGGTTTCTTCAACTGTCGTCTATCTTCTGTGAACAGTGCCTATCAAAGTCAAGCAGCAGCTACTATTACGACTACACAAAGATCCAAGATGAACGAGTCTACTGGAAGTACGTAAAGAAGGAAAGAACAGTGGCTATTGGATGCGTACTTGATTCGGGCGAAAATTTGGCATTCGGACAAACCTACAACACTCCATTCTTTGTTCTCCGATGCGAAAAAATCAACGAAACTGCCGTCATCCTTAGACCAATAAAATGCCTTTTGCAAGGACAAGAAATGGAAAAGGGAGATGTTGTCCGAATGAAATCATTCGTATACTCTTGTCAGGAAAAGGATGGGCGTATGGGTCTTGTAATTGTCGGATGCGTTGGCAAAGATGGTGTCGTTGCCAACATTGGCGAAACATTTACGAGAAAGTCCTTCCTATTCATGTGCATGAGTCAAGAAACTCAAGTTATCCACAAAGCTGTTGGTTGCATCATTGGTGGACAAAGAGTGGATATACATAAAACCATCAGCATCGGCAAGTATTGGTACAAATGCTCAAGATACGGAAGCAGCGGAGTACAGGTCGTAGTGATGGGATGTGTTGCTAGCGGTGGTAAGCTAATCGGTGCAGGCGACAGATATCGCGATGGTGACTTCCTCTTCTACTGCAAACAAAGTGAAAGCGGCGTCCGCATTGTATTCGCTGGTTGCATTGCAATGGAATTCGGTGTATTGAAAGAATTCAAGTTTGGTGAATCATGGTACACAAAGCCAGTTGGATCATTGAGCTACAGAGTAGTGTGCGCAGGAGATGAAAGAACAGTAACCGCCGAAGTTGTCGAGTGCATTGCAAACATGGATCAAGGACGAAAAGTTATCAGAGTTGGAGAATGTGCCAAATATGGTGACGACAGAATGTTCAGTTGCTTGAAACAGAAGGAAGGACATGTTGTCGCAAGACTTACGCTGATCGAAGAACTTAGCTTCTCTTTCAAAACGTTTACCACAATTGAAGGAGACCGTTGTCCTTTGCCTTATAAGTGAACGCTTTTCTTGGGTGAATAAACCATCATACTATGGAATATCTTTAGAGCGCGAGCGAAGAATTTCAAATTTAAATATGAAGTGTTCAGGTTAATGTTAATCCATGTTAATGTCATTGCTGCAGGCTATTTTGCATTCTGTTAATACATACTGCCTGCATTTTCTAGTTCATTCCTTTGTACAAAGAAGACTAAGGGAGACAGCATTATTAGCATGTGCATTTAGCATTCCTACCAACGCTCACTTTCATTACTGCTCAGTAATGAAACTTAATCCTCCGATTTTCATTTTGCGTATGGCAAACTCTTACGATAAAGATTTTCAGGTACAGGAGTAAATTCACTGCAGCTCATTCCTAACCTGTACATATGATACAGCGGTATCTATACTGGGAAACAGGATTTCACGGCACCATTGAAATGCGGGCAGTTTAAACCTTGGTCTTCCTGTGAATAGGATTAATCATTTTTACTGTAATGAACAAACCGCATCTTCTTGCGATACGCATATATTAAGAAGAAGAAAAAGTAATGAGATTATTAAAATGCCTTTTGTATTCCACAGATGTGCCCTGTGTAGAGTTACCTTTACCTTAATTCCTCGTCATCAGCGACTATATAAACGAACCCAGCTGAGTATTCAGACTTTTCATGTGAAAGACACATAGGAAAGTTACGAATCCTTGGCCGTCCATCAGAATCAACATGTTTGCAGCTACAGTCACACAGATAAAGCTTTCTGCGCATAATTGATAGCGTCAATAGTGGATATAAATTGTTATGCATATTTCATACTTATCCCATCAAAACGCGAACTATAAGAATACAATTCTGTTTGATGGTTTCTTGGAGCTTCATACTATTGATACGGGAGTAAGCCATTTATTGAATTTTTGTAAAACAGAGCTTCCTGGACAGTCCTGGGCGGTCAGCAGTGTTAAACACACCTGTAATATATGCATGTATGTTATGTAGTAATAATTGCATTAAGCAATTGTGTCAAGCCGCCAACGGTTTCATTTTTTCCTAAGCTCTGGAGAAACTGTGCACTGTTTTCATAAAAGCTTCAGAAATAGTCAGCCATGGTGTATACAGGTGTCAATTTTTAGACAATGCTGTTTATCGAACAAACCGTTGGTAACGGCCATATTTGGTGTTAGCAAAAACGTTTCAAATGCAATGAGAATAGATCTGCGGACCACACCCGTTTCTTCTGAATAATGAATCACAGCTTAAAGTCGACTGCCATTCCTTAAGGTTATGCCATTGCAAAGATGAAAGAAGTTTTCTCAACTTAATAAAGATTCAGGACGCCTACATTTAATATGAGAGCTTCCTGGGCAATACTGCTGTAACAGCGCTCGCGGAGCATTCAGCTGCTCAAGAAAAAGCGTTGGTCAAGAATACCAGAGATACTGGTTGTTGTTTGCCAACAGTCAGCCAGCATAATTAAGTTCAGTGACGCGTAAGAGCGGAAGCAATTGACGAAGTGATCGCTTCATTTCCTTTCTATGTTCCATAATAGTAATGTTATTAATAATGCTAATAAAGAGCACATTAAATGCCCTGTCGAACGCCCACAAAAACGAAACCGTCTACGTATAAAAAATTTATAACATGAAAGAAACTTACTTTATTCAGACTTTCTTCCTTGGCCTCTTACGCTTTCCACCGGCAAGCATTTCTCACAAATTCTTGTCCCAATGTTATTTCTGGGATGGCTTTCTTGTAGCTTGAATATTGCAGGATGCGCAAGCTTCATGTAAAAGCATGTTTCTGAACGTAGTGAGAGCTTTGCTGCCATCTTTAGGACGGCAAAGAATGCGGCCTGCCACCAGAGGGTGTTCATTAGGTTTCATTTGTGCCATTTTGCACCTGTCGTAATGCATTATGGATTTTTGCGCCCACTGTGAGCAGGTGCACTGTTTCACTGACGTGAGACTCGCTTTCCACATGTGCAAACGTATCGGAGCAATTTCATTAACGTCAGTGCATTACGACAGGTGCAAAGTGGCACAGATGAAACCTAAGGAGTCCCTTCCGGCGGCGAGCCACATTCCTTGCCGTGCTAAAGATGGCAGCAGAGATCTCACTCAGAGGCTAAGGCAATATTTGAAGCTACAAGAAGTCCAACTCTGAAACAATGTTAGGATGAGAAGGAGAAAGTTATATGAGCAGTATTGTGGTAATTATTACTGAAGTTCCATACTGCCTACTGTTTAGCTTCACTGGCGATGAGACAAGCTTGATCCCGAATGCTTTGAAGATAAGCGTTTCTTTTCTAAAGCGGATTGAATCTATAAATAAATGTGCAAGAAGACCTATGTGCCTCTTACTAGAAGCTACGCGTCTATCATAACGAAACTTCTCATCTTTTCCAAATGGGGAGCTGACGAAATCAGGTATTTGTAGTGATGCATCATCTGGCGCGAATTCTTAGTAAAGTATTAATACAATGTTGCATTAGTTATGCCCTAAATATTATGCCACTTAGCAAAGCGTGATCTGGATATGGCATTGTCCCATTCGAGCCTACCAAGAAATCTCCCGCAGCTATAACTGACAACCTGTTGTTGCCATGACTGACATCCCCATTGCTGCCGCTGCCGTTACGAACTGTGACCACGGCGGATTCTGCCCACGCTACGAGAATGCATCGGCACCTACGTCGAATCTTACGTCGAAGTTATTTTCAGTTTACGTTTACACCATTCGCAATAGCTGCTCAGCGTCGAAATACGCATTTTCAGTTTACAATTACTCCGCGCAATTAGAAACGTTGGCGCCGAAGTATTAGTACATGCATTTTCGGTTTACGTTTACACTGCACGCAACAGCCACGTTTCCCTAAAGTAGCTTCATTCCACAAAAACAGGCATACACAGCAATGATAATTAACACTGGAAACAGGGGGAACTACACGTGGACAGCGTGCATCAGTGAGGCGGGAACACGGTGGCAAACTGTTGCAGAATGTTGTGGAATGCAGATATCGCAGCCTTTTCCTCAGCCATCCACCGATATATACGGGCGTAGGCTGGCCGCCGCGAGCCGCTGTAGTCATTGTTCGTAAGGGCAGCAGTAACAATGGGTTGTCATTAATAGCTGCGAGAGATTTCCTGATGGGCTCAAATGGAACTGTACCCTTGCGTTGTACTTTTAAATCCTTCATTGAGACTTATTTCAGCACATAGCATTGTCTCCTCAATTTAGCTGTAGCGTTTTCAGCATAAGTGCAAGCCCGCCGCTTCCTTGTGCTGCCAACTACTTCCGTGGCATTGTGTTTACTTGTTAAACAGATTTATCCAGGAATTCTTGATAGCGCTGTATATCCATTTGCATCCATGTGAAAGGTAAAGGTACATAATTGGAAACAAGCAAATTTCAATGCATGTTCCAAGCCACCAGTAGTCTGCTACTTCAGGACTCCAAACGTTCATCACTATTAGAATCCTACAACTAATCGGAACAACGTCATTTATGCTAGCAAGCAAAAATATTGGCATTAAAATGTTGATAGAATCGATTTCCCGTTTTAGAGCAATCAGAATGCCATGATGCTTTATACGCTTCCTTGATGCCCAATTTACGCGCATGATAAAAAATGCAGAAAAGTATATCAGCACGGATGAATAGCAAACTAAAGCCACCGTGAACCAATGAGCTATTGCGTACTCTTTTGGGACGACGACATCAAAAAAGCAATGCGACGATACTTCGTCCTGTTCTTCAAAAATGGTCACCAACAATAATATGATGACGTTTAAAATCCCAATGAACACTGACGCTATGAATAGATTGTCGCTTATTTTTTCTCTTGTGGAATATGGCGTGTGAATCCATACGGAAGCTACTAAGGCGTAGATTGACACGATTAATTGTGCAAACGCAGCATATGTGCTCGTGAAAACGAGCATGATAAGGTCAGGGCTTTGGAAAAGGCATGATGTTGGATTTGTAGTAACGGTGCTGGCACCAATCACCACATTGCGTCCTGCATCTGACGCTGCTGTGGCCGCTTTTAGTATGGAAGCTAATACGTAGCCTGAAATGGCGAAAAGTTTTGCGTGAGCTTCGCAACTACTAATATTTGCATAAGGTTTATGACAAAACAGATTTGTGCTAACTCTTATTGGCTGGTTAGTTCAATTGCTCAAATATTGTGATGCATCAACCAGCCTTGAGAAGAATACGACGCAAGATGGGAACGAAGTTATCCTCAGTACTGCTGAAGAGAGCGTTTTTAAATATTAGTAGCTGTTTTCCCAGGAAATACCATAAGTTCTTTTACGGACTGCCTTTCAAGGAATAATGGGTAGATTCCGACTACAAGTACGTTCACAAACTACAAAATCGATGCATTTCATGCTTTAGGTCAACTTAGGCTTCTTAAAATTGTTTAGATGGACTTTTCGTGAAAGTTAGTTCTGTGAGGTGAGCAACCATGTACGTATATGTTGGAGCATGCTAAATCGCGTGCAACAAAAGCTTACTTGCAATAATATTCTTCATCCTGCGAGGGGCTTGTTCATGGTCGAGTACGAGCAGAAATAAGCAGTTGACAAAGAACGCAATCGTTGAGAAGATCAAAATGAGCAGTTGTATTAAACTAGAGCGGGACGTCGCACTCGCCAACTCTCCAAAATAATTTGCTTCGTTTTCAGCAGATTGCATAGCTCAGCACAACTTGCACAAACGCGAACTTCCCTTGTAGTGACTCCGCCCTTATTGCTGCTGTATACTTCTGCTGGAGAGGTTGGGACTCTTATTGATTTCGTTACGAATGACAATAAGTGTACATTGTTCATATTGTAGCAAAGTGCTGAATAATTAAGCAAATGGGAGCAAAACATCCCATTATTAAGGCGCTGTTACTAATCGATAATAGTTTACACTGCTGCTTTAAGGAAAAATTCTGTCTACATTGTTTTTTGCTAAAAAGACAGGCAATGAGTTATTTTGCTGCAAAAGAACAAAAGCAGCTTCTAAACAAACCATAGTTATTTAACTCGTCGTAAGATTAAAGAAATTTGATACTTACGGTAATATACAGCGTCTTTCTGAAAATACGCTGCGGAAACGCTATGTTAAAAAACTACATCTTTGGAACAAGCGATTATTGCTATCATCGACCAACTAAACGTGAGCGAACTTTTCTCAGCTAAGTCGATGAGCTTATCCTTTATTACTTAACTTGAGTCAAAAATGAAAGATTTCTTACTTAACTTGAAGTCATTTAGCATAGGACATCTTTGCAAGTGAATCGAAAATAGATTCCCGTGCCGGGAATCGAACCCGGGCCGTGCGGGTGAAAGCCGCAAATCCTAGCCACTAGACCACACGGGACAACACGTTATTCACCACTTGAAATATTGTAAAGCGTCTAGAAGTTTTCATCTACACGTTTGACTAATTTAATCTATGTTTGAGAATAGCGAAGCTTTCAAGCTGTTACGGTTTGCAAAACATTAAACAACTTACAAGAACAAGATTTTTCATTGCTGTGTTGGGTTAAAGTCATCGGGAGCTCTATAATGTACGTAACCGAGCGATCTGTGACAACGCTTTAGGTTACAACAGTTTGCAATTCCCTTTCTCTATATGAATAGGCTATATTTTGCCATAATACTTTAAAGAAGTTCATAATATATCAAGCGCGAACACAATGAGTTCACGCCTTAAAGCGGTTTCCATTGATATGATGATTAAGTTGAAATGGCTGCCGTTCTCCTTCATCTTTATTTTCGTCACATGTTATAATATGTGACACTCAAAAAGTGCACATGTTGTTAAGGCTGTATAAGCTTTCAAAACACACAATCATCCTGTGCAAAAGAACTTAATATGACTAAACCTCGGAAGCATTCAGATCACTTGTGATAACTCGTGATCGACGTTATGTATTACGAAGGTAACTGTGTTGGAAAGCTGCGCGGCTGGAGTATAAGTCTTACGTAAAGCAACTTTTTTGAAACGTTTTGAAAGAAATAACCCCGAACGAACAATTTGGTCAAATGCGTGTGGTACGTTGCCCAAATTTCCGCTCTTTCTTGAATGGAAACAGTCGGGTCGATTCCAAGTGAAAACAAGTTTGAGACGCACTGCAAATGGTGCTGCCTAGTCAAAGTATGGAGAGAGGGAGCGAAGACTAACTATTTCAGTTACACATTTGCCTACGTAAAAGCAAACAAAGAAAGTAAACAAAATTTGATGGTATAAGATACCTGGGATGAATTTCAATGGAGCAATAGCACAGTGAACATTCAGAATGAAGCTGATTGCATGTTTAGCTTTGCAAATTTGGCTCGTTTTGCTGTTGAAGGCAGAGGTAATGTATCAGCAACATTTAAGATAATAAAGAGGTCAAATAATTTAACTTAATGATGGCATCTTTGGAAATTCAGAAACAATGTTTTAACCAGTTTTTTGCTTGTATGTAGGGTGGAATTTCCGCTAAAAGCAGCGACGAAGGGGCGAATGAAGTAGTGGAAGGAATTCAAGATCGCTTTCGTTCCAACTTCGATGCAGCAAGTAGAATACCCATATCAATAGAAAACACAATGTCAAATTCTGTGGAACAACAGGTAATCTTAATTCACAATGGAACTGCTGCTCGTGATCCGCTCACTAATCGTTCATTCAAAAAATTGCATTGTGCCTACTATGGATAATATTAATGTAATGTTGGGGAAATTCTTCGATGCAGCAGCTTTGAATGCAGATTTGAAAACACAGGTGTAGTACTGCCGCGGTTTTCGTTCCTTTTCGAATGGAAACAACAATAGGAAGGAACAAACTCCAATAAGCATAGCGAAGATGGGTTGCTGGCTAACTTAAATATGCGAGGATCTGTTTAACAAGTCGTTTCGAGCAGTTGTTTGCCTAAGGAAAAATCAAGCATGAAAGTAAATAGATATTGAAAGTGTAAAATGGCAGTGACACAATCATATGGAGGAGCGGTAAAGCGTACCGTACTTGGAATGAAGCTTACTGCATCCTAAATTTTGCACCTTTCCTTTGGCTTACTGGTAGAAAGGGAAGTGACATCCCAGTAGCCTTTAAGGTTATCAAAATACTGGAAAACCTAACTCGGTGATATGCATACATACAGATTGATCAGGCCGATCGTGATGTTAACCAAATGATGGGTTCAATAATGGAGGATGCTCAAGGTTACTTCCAACCTGAGCTTCCGCGGGAAAGCCTAACTACGCAAAGAAAAGCTTTCAAATGGGATGAAAGCACGAAGACAAATTTTGCAAAACATGTGTTCGAAAGTTTTATACTGCCTATGCTTGGACACCCGAAAGAATACGGGTTTGAAAAATTGATTTTTGCCGTACTATGCCCAGTTGCCAGTGAATACCGTGTCATTTTACAAATGAAGATTTCAAGACTCCTAGACTGTACAAAAGTAAGTCTCTTTGCAATAAAAAGGCTTGCGCTACTTAAAAAGGAAAATCATCTTAACTTGCGTTATATCTCAGCTTTACGGGACGGGGAATTCAAAACATTACGGGCTGGATACTTTGATAATGCATTTAATAAGACCACTGGGACGTCTGAAGGAGTACCCTCTGACCGTACCTTCATGGTAGATTTTATTTACGGAAGCACCCATTTCTTAAAAACCGATTTTATACTCTGGAGCTTTCGGGTCCGTTCTTATTTCGTTATTTCCGTCATCTTTGCCGTTGAGGACGGGTCGAGAATGGACCTGAAAGCCCCAGAGTATAAAATCGGTTTTTAAGAAACAGGTCCTTCCGTAAATAAGATCTACCATGAAGACTTACGAGCCCCTTACGAGATGCTACGTATTCAAAGCTTATTTGAATTTTACCAAAATTTGCAGTAAGTTTTCGAGCAGAAGGATGATTAGTGTACACACAGGTCGCAAGATCAGACAAAATGTTAAATGCAAATGGTCGTTCATTTTTCCATATTGGGATCACTAGAGGCATTCACTTGGAAGATAATTTCTTTCGCCTTGCTTATAGACAACCGTCAATAAAAAATGCACCAAAAGTAGCGGAAAGCCCATATACTGCAGTTGGATTGGAACCCACGAAAAGGAGAAGGCAAAGAAAACATTAGGAGTCGCCTGCTATCAGTCAACAAAAATTTCAGCAAAAGTAAGACGGATTGTTTCTTTAACGCTCTTCCTGCCTTGTATTTTAAATTACTTTTGCCAAATTCTGTTATATAAGTCAACTGCAACATTAAAAGACATGTCAGCTGTTAAGATAATAATCCTTGAACCCAATTTTGTTCCGTTTAGCAACTGTGCTTGTGAAATATTACTGTACGTTGCAAAATTTCCTAATTAAGCTTAACAAAAAAATAGCGCTCGCATAGCTTAATCGAACGTCATACCTTCCAATTCAGGATGAGGCGGGAATGGCTGAAGTAGATATCTGTAGTGATTGGAAGTACGGTGACACTCAGGTAAGAAACGTATTTTCATTGCGTAACAGTGCTGCATCTCGGGCTGCTTCCCTTAGTTTCATCGTCTGGGAATTCCCGAGCATGTGGCAAAGTCAAAAAGTGCCTACCTTTTATACAATCCACCTGTTGTTGGTAACTTGTACAATGGCTCAACGGGTTCGTGATTCATTATTATTTGACGCGTACAAGTTAAACGAACTTTAGCTAGCAAAGATCCAAAAACGGTTAAAATGCCCGTAAATCCGAAAGGCAAAACTGGAATTGCTGGCCAAGGAATGTTGAGAAGTTTGGGAGAAAACATAATGGAAATTCCAATAGTTTTCAGGTTTGTAATTTGTGTTTCGCATCTCTACTTTCAACATGCCAACAGTCTGGCAATAGCGAATAATTGAAAGGCGCAGCGTATTTCGTCTCGCAAGGTAGAAGGCTAAGGAAAAGTTCAAATAAAATGATCTTACAGTACAAAAGCAGCTTTTCACTCAGGAAGTTAACATTGCTGCATGCAGCCTGACTTTTGGGGAAGTTGAAGCTTCGTGTATGAAACGCTGTGTGCGTTAATTTGGACTGCGTCCAAATAGCTCTTATATTAATAAGTATTCCATGTAAGCTTACACGCTACCTGGCACGCTTCCAGCGAAAATGGACAGCGTTTTCTTGCATGCATACGTTAATGAGGAAGAAGCTTTTTCAAATGGAGTATTGAAGTTTAGATTACTTTTCTCCTAAAGTTTAACTTAAAAATTTTAAATCAGACTATCCATGGATGATGTACTGCTGACAGCTGCAATTCTTTGTAGAAAAGTCGGAAAGTACAGAGAAGTTCTGATCACTGATCAAGAAGGTAAAGAACACACAAACGGACCACTGCCTATGGTTAGCAAGCTGGCGCAATGCTATGCAACTCATGAAAACGTCTGGTAATATTAAGTTTTACGAGAGCTCAATGCAATCCGGGAAGAGGTACGGTCGCTCGGAACCATCTGCGGAAGGGTATTTTTCCAGTTTGGTGAAGCCAGAATTCAAGAAGAAATGCAACTCAGAAACATTCAGATTGGCTCTAAGGTTCAGTCGGGAGGTGCCGCAAGTAAGCAATATGGTCATCTACTAACCTGCTAATTTAGATATACCATGAGTATATACCACACCTTTACGCCACTGACAATGCTTGGGTAACTGGCCGTATACACTTGGTAAGAGTGGAAAGGGAACCATGCTACAGCAGCATAGATTTAACGCAGCCAGCAAATTATCTCCACTACAAATGGAAGCGGTTTAATGGTTCTGCTATTCGCTCTGCGAGCTATCTGACTGAATATGCACATGGGCATCTTGGGCTGAACTCAGTAACAGCTGCACAAACTCCATACGCAAAAAAATATGTAGCCTCAGTATTATTTGCTGTGTTAATAATTGGTCTAGCTTGTGGGCTTGCCAGTATAAGCTTTGCCTATTTTAGTATTCCAATGGCACTTTTGCTTTTGGCAGCTATGGTGTATGCATTTGTTAGCCGAAAAACTTTAATGGTTGCTGAGCGTCTCGTTGGTTTCTAACTTCGCACTCTGCGTTTATTCAACGGAAGCCAGTGGTATTTACATTCACATTGCATTTGACCTTGAAGTAAAGTATGTAAATTCCGTGACGGTTCAGACGAACTGCAAATGAGTAAAATAACTTGTTTTTAAGAAATGTACAGACTGGTGTCGTCACGGGCAGTGTTTTTTAATACAAGTAATAACGTTATCCGGGCGCCACGGTCTCTCTCTCCACAATGTTATGAGGCTGACTGTGACTTCAGGTGGGATCCTCAAGTTATAAAGCTTAAAGAAGAAAGCAACAGCAAAAGGTACAAACGTGCACTATTAATTGATAAGAGCAGCAGGACATAGTAAAATAATAATGTAACTTAAAGGAATCAGAAGAAGAAAAGTAAAAAAGATGGATAGGGGAAGGGGACATATGGAAACCTAATACATAAGTAAATAAAAAGAGAGAGAGAGAGAGAAGAAAGAGAGCAAATGAAAATAAGGAAACTTCATAGAGGGTGGAACAAAGGGAAAACAGTAAGTAAATAAGTAAGTATACATACGGCGTTACGAAATATCAAATTTATCAAAATCATCATCCCACTGTTTTGAGTCTTCCGTGATCTTGAAATTCGCAGAAAAGGCTATGAAGAAATATACGCACAGGCTGAATGTCACTTATTCGAAATTTCTGGATCATATGTGATCAGGAGTATAGAACTTTATGACTTTGCAATATTCACGCCGACTGTTGCTCAAAAGGAAGCCTAAAACGCAACTTGAGGAGACAAATGTTTCCTCCGCGATAATCTTAGGTGTTCTGCTCATTGGATGAATCCTCCATTACACACTAGAAAAAGTTCATCCCTCATAGGAGATAGTAGTTTAGTGCTTCGTGTCCAGAGGCCGTTAACAAACACGACGGCTTTACGAAACCAGAGAAAAGCGTCCCGGCAGAAAAGTGTTTCGATGAAACTGAAGTAAACGAGCCAAAGACCGAAGGAATTATGGAAAACATTAATCAGCCTCACAGGCACGCTTCTTATTCACGATAACTCTCAGCTTCATGTCTACGTGAACGGTTTTAGCAAATGACTGGTTTGGGTTACCCCACATCGCTTTGCCCAGCATACTACCTTTTAAAACATATGGTGTCATTCTTTCGGCAGAAAAACTCCAATAGTGAAGATGTTGCCACATAGGTCTGTCAAGGTTTCATTCAACCCGTAACTTATATTCTACAACAGTAGACGTAATGCGAAGCCTTCAGGGCTACTTCTGCCCTGTTCTCAGGGCATCAAAAAGGGCACTAAGGGCTGAGCAAAAGTATCCCAGAAAGTACGCATCGCATTTCATGAAAGTGTAACATAAAACTTTTTACTTTTCAACAAGTAGACAGAAACTGCGCGCACCTGCTATAAAACGTTAGACCTTTCAAGTCACTCCATATAGGGTTGAAAATAGATCCTTACGATTCTTCAATACGCAAAAGAGTGCAGTCTGCAGGGATATTTTTACTCCACTTCAAAGAAAGTTGTCAAGTACCAAACAAGAGAGTGGAAAAGCAAAGTAGTCTGCTTTATGGACGTGCAGTCAAACCGCTGAGAATTTTTTACACAGTGGGCGGCCCACTGAAGCTTCTGAGAGAAACAAATCAAAATTACGTAAGGTTTAACATATTTCCGCGCATGCTCGAATGGCAGTTACGATCCAAAAAGCTCAAAACGAGAAAAGCAGTTTTATTGCTGCTCGTGTTTCTGCTTGCTCAAGTAATGGAACCAATAAGCTCAAGATTCCAACTTTCTTAGGCAACCACGTAACGAATAGTTGCCATGTTATGGTAGGTTCGCTTGACCATTTACCTACTGACTAAACCACCCATCGTTTAGCAGCATCGTCAAAACTTATTTCCCACCGGGAATATAACTATGGCACACGCATAGGATAGAAGAGAGTAGCAGTAAATCCAACCCGCTCATACAGAAATCTTTATAAGCAGATAAAATTTCCATACTGAGCAGTAGTGTTGGCAAGTATTGATAAAAGCATTAAATATAGCTCAAATTGCATGTATGCCGTCCGCGTTTCCCCTCATTTGAAGCTCAGACTTCCGTAGCCTTAAGCCACGCTTTGCAGTGCCAAAGGTACAACTCTTAATGTGAAAATCAATGAACGAGAAAACGCCAGCAGTGAGAATGGAACAAAAGGATTATAAAAAACAATTAGCATTGATTAACGCAACCCAAACGAGTCGTATCTATGCTTGAATCCCTTGCTTGTGCTCTCAAGATATTTCTCAGCAAAATAGTTTATTAGCTCAAGAAACGTGTTCACTTAGGTGGTATAGGACAGCGGTCTCCTTCAATTGTGGTAAACGTTTTGGAAGAGAAGCTAAGTTCTTCGATCAGCGTAAGTCGTGCAGCAATCCTTCCGTCCGCTTGTTTCAAGCAACTGAACATCCTATCGTTACCATATTTGACACACTGTCCAGGTTTGATAGCTCTTCGTCCTTGATCCAAGTTTGCAATGCACTCGATAAGTTCAGCTCTGACTGTTTTTTCATTTCCTACACACATCATTCTGTAGCTCAATGATCCAACTGGTTTCGTATACCACGATTCACCAAAGTTGAATTCTTTCAATACACCGAATTCCTTTGCAACGCATCCACCGAATACAATACGGACACTACCGCCCTCTTGCTTACAGTGGAAGAGGAAACCGCTATCACGATATTTCTCGCCTGGATCAACTCGCCTACCATCGCTAGTAACACATCCCATAAGCACAGCTTTTACACCACCGTTTCCATATCTTGAGCATTTGTACCAGAATTTACCAATGCTAATGACTTGATGAATGCCTACTCTTTGTCCGCCAATTACACAACCAATAGCCTTATGGATAACTCGACTTCCTTCGCTGAGACAGGTAAATAAGAAGGTGTTTCTCGTGAACGATTCACCAATTTTGGCAACAACAGCATTATCACCAACGCAACCAGTGATTACCAGACCGATGCGTCCTTCCCGTTCAAGGCAACTATAAACGAATGATTTCGTTTGAACGTGGCTTCCTTTTTCGAATTCCTTTCCATTCAAAATGCATTTTATGGGTCTCAACAAGACAGCAGTGTCGTTGATCTTTTCACATTGCAGAACAAAGAATGGGGTTCGGTAGGTTTGTCCGAAAGCCAAATTTTCACCTGAATCAAGTACGCATCCAATAGCAACTGTCCTTTCCTTCTTTATGTATTTCCAATAGACTCGTTCATCTTGAACCTTTGTGTAATCGTAATAGTAGCTGTTGCTGACTTCTGATGTACATTTCTGGCATAGAATGGCTGACAACTGAAGACAAGCGAGTGCGATGAGGAAGGCGGTAGACCACTGCATGGTTGGTGAAGTGAATGATTAGTGGAAAGCTTAACGCAGTTATATAGAAAATGAATGCTTACTCTTTTGGATGTATCTACGTTTCAATATGGCGTTATGTCAATGTTTTCTGTGCTTCTTTTTCAGAACGAATATTGCGTGGTTAATTTTGGTGCCATATGTCTTTCTCTCTTAAATTAGTTCACCTGAGAAAAACAGTTGCTTTGATGGATTATGTTCTTCATTTCTGTTGGACCGTGAAGCCGCATATTTTCTCCTTGTTTGCACACCTGTTTCGTTTGAAAATGAACTTCTCGCTGTAAGTGGCATGTTACTTTAAACGCTCGTCTGCTTCGCTCTCTGTCAATTTCAAAGACGGCTATACCACGGGTGAGTTTCATCGCTTCACACGGGAACTTGTCCCAACGTGCATTCAATGTACGCAACCTACTGAACATCCTTGTTTATATTGAGCTTGCTCATCGTTCCTACGGCATCACTGAAGTAAACGAACCCCCACAAAGCCCACGTTTCAATAAAATATTGGATATGTCATGCAATTTGTTGACAGATATATTGAACTTGAAAAGCAGGTTGGATTTATGGTTGGTGAAGAGACATGTCTGAGTGCACGCGTGGCCTTAACTGTGTTGAAGTACTGAACTAAAAGCGACGTCGCAGACTGTAGATATTGGGAGCGTTGCCGCGCCATTAATTACTTTCTCTCTCTTCTTAGGGACACTAACAACTGGCGGTTGAAGGAACTGAGTCATCCGCGCTTATTAACGCTTTAATATACAGCTTCACAGACTCAACACTATTCTGCCCTCTTTCCCATTGAAGATTTCACCAGCATCGAATGTGATCACGCCTTCATCTGAAGACGTTTCCTCATTCATCGGTATCCTCCACTCCTTTCCCCATTTCGTCGTCGCTCTGCAGTACTTTCTGTCAAAACTTCGCCGCGTGGTCATTGCTTGTAAGAGATCTCTCACAATCTGGTACCCGTACTATCTCCTGTGGAAAATCACTCGTTTAGTGGTCTCCAGGAAAATGTCAGGTTTGGACTGTCCGCTGACCCCTTTCCATTACGTGCTTCTCTGTAGTGAGTGAGAGAGCATGCTGCATATGCTTATCAGATCCTCTGTATCGCTTGTAATTTATCTCGACGTATTCTAATACATGCCCATCATGACTCATTGATTTTCAGGAGCTATCTGCGTCTGCACATAGCAAGAGACTTCGGTATAGCGCATTGGTGCCTGAGAAAAGAAGGAAATGCAGAATTCCAAGTAAAATTCTTGCTGAGTGTTTGTCCTACCACACAACCCTGAATTCGATAAGGAATCTCAAATTTAAGTCCCTTGTGCGCGCAAAAGCTTCTGGTAATGACCAACACCTGCAGTCGTTGTCATCGTAGAGGTTTCTTTATGGAATAAGCCATAGGAAAGCTGTCGAAATACTGGAATACTTCTTCAACTGATCTTAAGGCAAAACGTACATCGTAAAAATCCTTGAAGAAATAAAATATCCATCTTCAGCTCTCATTCGACTGATTGTTCACATTCTGAACTTGTCATTATTAACACTATCCCTGAACTGCTCCTTAGTCCGGAAAAGCGTTCAAATTCTTTAAAACAAGCCTTCTCTTGCTTGCATGAATGATTTAATATGCCTGGGCTAATGTTTGTCTTCGGTCGGTAGCTGCCGTTCAGAAACATTGCATAATCAGCTCTTAGAAAGCAATTCTTTGCTTTGGAACTTGAGAATAGTTCAGAAATTAAAACGTTTTAATCAGCCGCCTCCACAACTTCTGGGAACCCGCATGCGCTCTCTTTAACGTTAATGGAATCTCTAATGCCGAATATCGAAGGCCGTTACTAAAAATCCGCTATTCAGTTGCCTTAAACAATTACAGGATGAGAAATTCGCTACTCAGTGTTACTGTAGCCAACCATAAGTCACCACCACGGTTGATTCTTCTGTTAACAGCCAGAAACCTGCGGACGGAAAGCTTTTTGAAACTTTAAAGCCGTAATACTTGGTTAGGGGTGTCTGCTTAAGTAGTGAAGCAACTGATAAGATTACCATGAGCAGAAGGAGTTCGTTCCCTTTTCAACTGCTCCTTCACATTTGCTAAGTAGATTTTTTTGCCAAAATATCAGAGACGTATCGTATTTCTTCCGCTCTAAGAACGGCTGGTGGGATTAGCTCCTATATTTCATTTACTTACGGAACTTCAACATTGCAACAGTGTTTTCAGGGATTATTTTCATAAATCTGATGCTTTTAGCAGTGTATGTAAATTCTCTTCTTAAGAAATGCATGGATTACCACCGTTGTAGACAGCACCTCTTGGCAGACGTGCAAAGGCTTATCAGGGGACCGCCGTCTGTCTCTGCAGTGCTACATGCACTGACGGTGAATTGGGGTGGGCTTTTAGATTGGAAATTTTCAACAAGAAGGTGACTGCTAAAAGGTACATGTGTAAATTAAGGATTGAGACTACCTAAGACACTAAGTAAACAAATAAGCATTTTTTCCTACGGAAAAGGAAGATAAAAAATTGTACGCCCGTCCAAAAATGCTATCCACAACGCTGGCAATGCGCACATTTCTTAAAACATACAGGATTATTTTGCTTCTGCGACATATTGGTTTGATCGAAGCTGTCAGAACAGGGCAGTCATCGTTTCCAGTTTAACTGTAAAACTTCTTTTATATGAGTTGTAGCCAATTGATTTAGAAGCAAACTCTTCTATGTGCCATCAGAATAAGCATTTTCGTTTATGAACACTGCCGGTATAATGAAAGTATTGTTATTCTATTAGTTCTTTTGTTGTTGCGCGCTACTTTCCATTTTGAGCAATTGTTTCGTTGCCCAACACATTGGATAAATATTCGCAAGCTAAGATTTTGATTGCAAGACGTTGGCACGTCTCTCTGAGTGCCTTGAGTACTAATTGCGAAGGTATTCGGAGTTTCTGAACCACTAGCTGGTTCCGCCTTCATTGTGCAATATTGATAGAAATACGATTAGTAATAATAATAATAATGACCATGCACACAAACAGTGAGAACGGGGTTGTTTCGTTCCTGAAAGGTAACTTATTTTTGTAAACGATTTTGAATGAACAGGTTGGCGCCGTAAAGAACAGACATAAAGACATGTGCAGCTGCTACACAATCAGGTGGTATGAGTATAAACATTCACTAGGAAAAAAATGAAACATAGCACTGCAGATTTCAAATTTACAAGGGTGCTTTTGTCCTCTTTTAGACCACGAAATGTCTTTAGTGAAGCAAATAAAGCAAACGCGTAACCTACAGCGTTCAGGACTGCTCAGGCGCCGTTTATAACCGAGATGAGTTAGAGCCAGTAATGTAATACAGAGCTAGAAATACGTCATAACTCATCTACAAGAATGCTTAACAAGGACCATTGAAAAGACGTTTTATTTGAACGTATCATCCAGTCAGGAAAACATTCACTTAGGTGGCAGAGGACAGCGATCTCCTTCAATTGTCGTAAACGTTTTGAAAGAGAA
>KN538380.1:1777458-1788353 GCA_000797535.1 Trichuris suis
CTTTCCTTCTTTATGTATTTCCAATAGACTCGTTCATTTTGAACCTTTGTGTAGTCGTAATAGTAGCTGCTGCTGACTTCTGATGTACATTTGTCGCATAGAATGGCTGACAGTTGAAGACAAGCGACTGCGATAAGGAAGGCGGTAGACCACTGCATTGTTGCTCTCTTCAGAGGAAGGAAAGCTGACTGATGCATACTGAATTTCAACGCCTTTATATAGAGGAATGTCCGTTTGTTTTTCTGTCATGTCTCTATTATTTTTTGATTCAAGCGAAAGTCAATGTTTGGAAACTCTGTTTTCTGTTAAGCAAAGAGAGCGCCGCTATACTGCTGCGTTGAACAATGTACATATTTCGCCAGTTTTACGAAGCCCATGTAACGCGGCTACTGCTAAATGCAACTTCGATTTGATCTGATATTTCCACGGCTATATTTCGCTCAGCGATGTTGTATCTATCCACTTTTCGCAGAATGCAACTGATATACGTTGTCGTGTTTTAAGCTTCTAAAACATACAAATCGTTCATTATTGAATTGTTTTAATAAAACGTGAAGGAGATCGAGAGGTTGCCTTTCTTCATGCAGGCGTTACAGATGTAAGTATTAAAAATGCAACTTCTTCTTCATTGGTGTCTCCTTATCTTCCTCACGTTGAAGCTTTGGCTTCGATCAGGCCTATGCGCAACAGTGGCCTGAGTAACTTCAGGAAAGCGAATTAACATTACTATTTCGAGCCGTCTTTTTCTGTGCCCAAGGCATCAGCTAAAACGCCTGAATACAAATGATTGCAAGGTGCGCAGATCTTATGTTGTAATGCATGTGCTCCCTTAAATGCGTCAGACAAAGCTTTTTCCTTGTACTGACTTTTTATTTGTTAAACGATCAAGCTTTCCTTTGGGCTTGCGGCATTCTTCTTGCTCGTTATTGATACTGTGGACGGAGGCGTTAGGCAGGCTTAGAAGCCTACTTGGTCCTACATAAAAGCATGATGTTTATACCAATGATCTTCTTTTCTTTCCTTTCTTGTGAACGCTTTCTTTTAGCCGCGTTTAGTCAATTCGTTTTACTTTTCCATGGATGCACAAAAATTCTGAGTTTTAAATCCCTTTGCGGATTTTGCCACGCACAAATGCTACAGAGCTGTTTACATGTACGTTTGCTGCGGCCGGTTCGAGCGATAACTTACACTGCGTTACTTATGTTAAGAATGCATTTAACGACGTTCCACATGTAGGCACTTTTGTTTCTCAAAGAGATATGGAAGTAGGCCACGATCTGTCCTTTTGTTCTTCAGAGAATCGTTTTGTCTATGAACAAGCAATTCAGAGGTTTAATAGAGTTCAGTTACTTTATGACGCGATTCAAAGGCCCATAGCGAAAATGTACGATTGCAGCTAATTTACGTTGGCGACAAGCTAGTCTAGTCCACCCATATTGAAGAGTGAATGTCATACTCAGCTGAAGGACTTTGAAGTCCTCAGATGGGATTTAACTGCCTCTTCAGAGGGGAAAGGCCGGCGTCGTAAAAGAATTGTTCAGACCGTGGTTGATTGTCCAAATCACGCGGGTCGGGTCACCCCGGCGCCAGGCCGTTTCCACTGAGTGGCCACTGCTTAAATGGCACGCGAACTGAGGCATAAAATCAAGCTCTATGTACAGCGTCAAAATGGAAAGTATAGAAAATTACTTTCACTATCTTTACAGGTGCAAGAGCTATTGGCATACGTATTTTTTGACGGACAATTGTAAGCTTGCCTTTGTTGATCGGTGACCCCCCTCGACCCCAACGCGTCAGACGTGAGCGAGTTTCAACGCGCTTCAGCTAATTTCACTGATATGTCAGCTACTGAATGAACTTCCTGCGCTCAAGCTGACTTCCTGACTTTTCAGCTGTAAGGGCTATCAGAGAAAAAGTCATACTGGCTATGAAAGCGAACGCGTCTCTTTTACTTTGCACATCAACTGGCAAAGATGCGAGCTGGCAACGATTACACTCGAATACAGAATATGCAGCGGCAATTTTAAGTAACTAAAGAAATGTTCCATCAGAAGAGATGTTTGCACATCCGGGATGTCCAGCTCCATAAAGAGTCTGCTCCATTCTCATCACATTGGGGAGAGGTTGAACCCAGGATGAAGACTCGTAAGTCCCTTCAACTTGCTGCGTTGAGCAACCGGGAGAATCATAGGTAAGTGGTATAGCGGTGGAAGTTGCTGGCGTCCATTCTCCTTCATAACCCGGAACACTGCCCACAAAGCTGTCATTTGACCTGTAGGTCACCTGCTGACAGAAGTCGCCAGGCCAAGGGGCATTCCCTTGGGATGAGCTAGCCTGTGAGATCATCATAAGGCACCCGGCAGAATTAGCGTGTACAGTTGTTGTTGTTGGAATATAGGCTTGAGGTGTTTCCTGCGCTTGAGCCGGTGAATCCATAAAGTTCGTCAGCTCCTCACTGATCAACACTCTTGGATGGACTTGCAGATGGCTGGCAATAAGATTAGTGGTCGTTTGGGACAGACCTCTCGATAAGGTGTAAGCAAATTCCAAGTTGGAAGGTTGCTCCTGAGAGGAGAGCATTCTGGTCAAAACTATGATGTAGTTGCGTGCCAGTCTAAGCGTTTCGATCTTCGACAACTTTTGATGATGCGGTGACAAAGGAACCACAGTTCGGAGGGTGTCTAAAGCTTTGTTCAGACCATGCATACGTGATCGCTCCCTCGCGTTTGCCTTCGACCTGCGGATCTTGGACTTCGTCAATCTTGCAATGGAAGGTTGCTCAAAGAAACCGCTATCCTCGTGCTCAGACTTGACGGAAGAATTGGATACACTCGTAGAAGCCATGCTAAAACAGTACTGATAAACTGAAGAGCTGCTGCAATGTTAACACCATAAATGGTAGCACAAGGACAGGAATAAATGCCATGGCGAACAGAAATGAGCCAAGCTGACGTGACTGGAGGTCAATTAGAGGATATGCTGGCGTCCACTGTAAATCAAGTGAACAATCAAAGATTAAATCTGTTGGGAGGATACAACAACGAGGTGACGCCGGTGTCAAGCAAAATCGACAATTGTTGCTTTGACAGCGACCACGCCCGTTCTAAAATGCGGCACGCGCCAAGGTAACCTGCTGGCGTACCAACTTGAACCCATACATGCAGGTGAAGCTTACCTAATCAGGAAATCAGCCTAGCAGTAGCAACCAGACAAGAACTATGCAGCACAGCGTTCTAACTGGGGAATCGATCGTGACGGTGAGCCGGAGGTAGATTGGCAACTGGGCGGTTCATCAGGTGGCCACTTGGAAGGACCACCTGCTGACCGACCCTTTGACCTTGTAAGCTTAGGGCTTTTGTAGATGCTGCGCCACAACTGAACAATTATCTCGTTCGCCCCGTTTGGCCGATCGGCTTGTTTGGCCCTCTTACACAACGAACATAGTACAAGCTGAGGAACGCCAGAGGGAAGCTCAGCGGGCTCAGCTCCAATGTGCGAAACTTAGCCGCGGGATATCCGCCTCCGGCACTGGCAATGAACTATTCAGCTATTTAACCTATCCTCTGCTGGTGACCAAAGTCATCTATCCGACAGCTATTGTTTTTTGCTCAAGTACGCCTAGTCACCATTCATTTGACTTTTCAAAGAAGAAGAAGAAGTGGAGGCCTCCTGTGCAAGCCTAGTTAAATGGACAACCAGGAAAGTAGTACCGCGTTAAGACAATGGCATTCGTTAATGGCTAAGGGGACCTAAAACACAAGGAATCTAAGTCTGTATCTCATTTTGGGAAACAAAAGGTAAGTCAGTCTCCAGCCGCAAAGCATGTCAACGGTCGCTGCGGTTGTACATCTAAAATGAAGGATGCGTGTTTTTAGATTTTATTCCGCTGAACGAAACAGCGGTGGTTTATAAAATTTTTAAATATCCATAGGCGGAAATAGCAGCGAATGCAACTAGCCAGAAGTAACGCTACGCTTAAGTAACTTACTATGACCAGGCTTAATGTAGTCAGATTAAAGAAGCCTACTTACCATGAGTCGCTATCAGCTTCCATAAGTCGAGCTAATCTTGGAGCGGCAAAATGAAGTTATTTCTTGGGGCTGTTCGCCTGTTCAGTCTTAAATACGCTTTGCTGCCAAGTAGAGCATATGATGAAGCCATGGGAACCCTAAGGTCGCTGTCAAAGTCCTGTAAACATACTCTTGCCGACGAGTCAGAGCGGTTCCATTGAAGCGCGACACTTCAAAGAAAGCCGCCGATGCGTTAGCTCAATGCAGAGGCATCTGACCACCGCGCGGAGGCGAGCTAAGGACGCTGGTCAAGGCGGCCAAACGAAACCGAAAGGCGCCGAAGCCCCACCGGGGGGGCCGGCTCGCACCCTCCCAAGGTTGAACAAGTCCCTGAAAAGCGTGTCACATGTTGCGTGCCTACTGCTCAAGACGTAGGACGCTTGATGACGGTTCAATTCCAAGGTCTCCATCGCCGCTGAGCTAATGAACGTCCCGCTGAGACCATGCTACTTCGCACCGCGCATCTGCGCTCGTCATGCAGGAATAATTGTCTAATTCTTATGCAGCTATAATCAACCAAGAAGATACCTTTCCCAACTTGCGTCCCGTTAATTATTGATTCCATGCAACATCCCTCAAGGCCTTGGAACCGTGTGAACGTTAACGTCAATTGCCTTACGCGGCTGCTCAAGTGTTGTTTTCCTTTCATTACGAAAAACTCGAATCGCTTGAAAAAGAACAAATGTGAAAGAAGAAACAAATTAATCGCTTGCCAAGGACTTATGAATACAAACAAGGTGGAGCATTAGGGATTCAGCGGATCAGTGGAGATGACGCTTTTCGATTAGACTTACATTGCAAAAGCCCGTGAGCAAGTCAAGTGGGAATTATCATACAAGGTCGTTCACCCGTCTCTCACAGTACAATGCAGAACCGCAGGAATTATATATAATCTTATTTCAATCCGTGTCTGACAAATCTGAGACATTTTTAAGTGGAATAAAGGGTCATAATGTATAACGAATGAAACGCTATGAAACGTACTAATGACGCCAGTACGTACAGCATGCATATACTAAACATAGGGTGCTTTGTAAAGGGCAGTTTGGTTACTACTTGGTGCTACGACGTTGTATTTTAATAATAAAGCATAGAGTTGAAGGCGTAACTCTTTTTTAATGGTGCTTTGAAATTTCAAGTTCGTTTTAAGGAAGCAAACCATTTATAGAAAGTCCACATAAAAACGCGACTCTCTCCTCAGCGATGTACACGTAGGTATACATCGCCTACGGCTGGGCAATGCTTACTCTGAACTGCGCGTTTTTAACGGTCTTTCAATAAACGGCCTCCTTCGTACAAATAACATGAAAGCACCACAAAATTATAATAAAGTCAAATAGCGGAGCTTTCAGGATTCTTCTTATCCATCCTTCAGCGAATGAACTGATGAAGGGAAGAAAGAACGTATTTCGTATATTCATTCCCCTTATATCTCTTACGCCTGACAAGGTCTTCAGTAACGTTACTTGCATTGTTCCTTGTCCGTTCCAGAGTGAACAACGATGAAAGTGATTTAGCGAACTGATCCACACGTTATTCGTTCCGGCAGCTCAGTCCTGATTGATAGTAGTATTTTCTTCGATTTAAAAAAAGCATCTTTAATCTTTCCAAGTTTTTAATGCCTTTCGTGGTAAAGAATTCTGCGATGAGGTTTCTGTGAGCAAACCGCGGCATATTCCACTGCCCCGACAAGTTCAAGCAATATCTCACATTATTATTGTTGTTGTTGCTGCTGCTGTTACTGAAGAGTAAGCCTGCGTGGAAATCTTCCGTAATTTAACCTTTTATAGCCTTCGAATTTTCCTTTTCCACAAATGGATGAAGTGAAGCCCGATTCCAATGGCATGTTCTGCTTAAGTATTGCCAGATCGAAAACTGCGCTTTGCCGTCCTCAGATAAGCATGTTTACTTGATTCGTCGCAAACCAAACCGACTGATGCGTTAGATTAAAGGTACTGAGTCAGCTATTTTTTACCAAACATGTTCCATAGTATGCTGCGCTAGTTATGCGGCTGATAATATTCAGGTGTGCCTTACATTCACAGAAGCAGAGCTGCATGTCCAGGAGCACGGCAGGAGAAAATCCAATGAGTTTGTCTAGACAAAAAATGGTTAACATTAATAAGTTGTACCCTCTCTTGGTACAACTAACCTGTGCACAGGCGCAGTTTTGCCGCGCATACCATTCTCGGCAATAGGCACAATACAATATGCCATTGCCTAACATGATCATAAGCCAGAGACAGAAATTCCATTTTGAGCCTTTCGTGGATCTCATTAAAAGCATAACGCCTACTAGCAAAGCAGAAACGATTTAAGCGCGATGCAAATTAATTTCTTCAACTTACCAGGACCGGCGCCAAAAAAGAATTCCACAAATAGAACAGGATTGAAAAGCCGCAGAGAAATTGTTAATATATATTCGTGAACAACGGCGGACAAGAGGAAAACCGCCATCTTGGCAATAATTTTTCTGCTGCCACCAAGAAGCTGCAATCAAGTTTGATCATTGAATTTGTCAAACCTTGCCCCCCATTCAGTACAGCACAGATGTCCTGGTAAACATAGGCGTGAAGCCAATCGTAAACAATGCAATTCCACTTTCTGTAGAATGAAGGCATCGTCGTACAGTTCCACCAATCCTACGTCCGATTACCAAGTTAACATTCTTAAAGCGAAAGCTTTTGGAGTTACCATGTAAAACATCCTATCCCCAAAACGTAGCATTTCAGCGAACGCATTCATCCATGAATGCAAGACGGCGTAGAAGGCTAGCAAATAACTCATCGATGCAGGCAGCACACATCCAAATGCGGAAAGCAGAAAACTGCTCCAGGATACGTGGTCATGACTGAAATTCTGGAAGAGCTTTAGAATCAAGGAACCGTCATATTATTGCAAAACGACGTTGGCCCCCTTTTACTATGCGCTAAAGTGCTCACAGCAAGATCATAATGCTACATATATGGGCATATAAGTTGAGAATGAATTTTGCGGCCAATCTTTCGACATTTGTCAACGTCGGGCATAGAAGTCGACCCTATCACTTCAGGCGAAGTGAAAGCCAAACCTAAGTGTTATTAATGGAACAAGATCTTGTATTGCGCACCTGCTAAATAGGCTGTTCAATCTATCATTTGACAGCGTTAATTTTATATCGCTATTAATCAATATCATCAATTCTGTATCGCTATTTTCTCCGCGGATGACGTTTTCTCCATTACGAATTGGTACCATTAATCTTGTGTCGCTATTTTGCTTATTCGTAATTTTTTCACCGCTGAGGACGGGTCAGGAGCATTCCCGAAAGCTTCGGTTATGAAAACTTCTGCTTCCCAGCGGCCCTAGTCGTAAAAATCGAGAGTGCAGATCCTATGCATTTCTAGATCAAAAGCTAGTAGCTAAAAATGCAACGGATACTTTAGAAAAAAGATCACGATGTTAGTAGCAAAATGATATGCAGGGCAGTAGAATTTGCAGAGTAATCGTCCAAGAGAATCAACCGACGGGACTTTCTAGTCATTCTAATGTTTTGCCTGGCGCATAAGTCGACCCCCAATTTTGGGACCCATTTGCTGCACTGAAAGGACAACTTATACGCCAGTGTATAAGGTAGTTTGCATAAAACTTAATTATTCATACAAACGCTGAAGGCGGGAGACGGTAAGCCCGAAAGCTAAGCAGTCTAACTTGGCATTAAATAAACGGGTTGTCTCCGCAAGGAAGCATGAATGTAAGTAACACTTTAAATTACTTGGATCTATCTGCCAAACCAAATGTTGTAATACTAAGTTGTAAGAATTGCCGTAAATATATCCTACAACTTGCATGTCTTTGAAAAGAAAAAGTTAAAATTCATATTCACTCGAAATCAATAGTTGGCCAAAAGGACACTTTCAATGCTCCTTCACGTCATTCCATTCTGCTTAGAATAAGGTGGATGTTTTGACAGCATTACGAGTATCGTGCTTACTTTGAATAGCGGCATGCAGAAATAGACAAACAGGTGATGAGAGTAGAAGATGCAAGCCAGTATTTCCATGAAATGCTTTGCAACCAATCTCCAACGCACATAGCTCGTTCTACAAATGTTAGAGTAACATCTGCTCAGCTGATCATGCAAGAATACCTTGGATATACGTTGCGATATATCAGAGTTGGAGCGAATAGGAAATAAATAAAATTTTTCAACGTGGGGCAAGCGTTCTTTATATCCTTCTCGTTTTTGTCTGAAAAAGAGAAATGGGCCCAGAACTGACCATATTCAACGCATAGCCCCAAACCTTGGCTGTATCGTCGTCGTTTGTACTCCACGCTTCTCGTATAATTTTCGCGGACGAATGAGTGCACCTTCATTATAAATCTTACCTTAACATATGAATGAAAGCGTACAAATATGCCGGTATCATTAGATCAACTTGTTCGCAGACAATTAACGCAGATGATCCGATCGGCAAGTCGAACCGGAAAATGAAATGAATTGGCAGGAAGATAAAGGCCGCAATCCAACTAAGGTAAGCCAACGCTGCGATATAGTTAGGTCGTCCTTAAGGTTCAATTTTTAAAAACGCAAGATTAAAGCTGCCTACCGACTGAGCTTGTAAAACATGACCAAACATAATAACCGGGATAAACAAAAAACATAACGCCGCAAAACATCAGTATCCACGTAATGACCATGAAAGGAAATTTGCCAAAAAACCAGCAAAGAAGATCGATTTCCAGCTTAAGGCTACAACGGATGGATTTTCGAAATGTCTTAATGAATGCCCACACCTTCCTCTGGTAATCAACTCCTGAATAATGAGGTTCATGGCCAGTAAGGTCACTGAAGCAAGACAAATGTGGTAGATGGTTCGAATATGAGACGATTTGAATAAGACGCTAAAACAAACATCCATTTAAAAAGCTGGGACAGACAGTCTATTGGCCGTACGTTAGAGGTGATTCCCTCAGAGAAAACACTTTCGCTGCTTCGTAGGCGGAACTATACGAGATGACGAGCAATGCAAATGTTCACTATTTCTTTGCATGTTTACCCGTTGGCAGATGCAAATAGGGATCCATTTTTTAAAGGCAAACTGCCGCCCAGTTCAGAGCTCTGCCTGCTGTTCTCTTCCAGTGCTGACAAGTGCTGTTCAAAAACTCTTCCCACTTGTTCACGTAACGACTTTAAAAGAAGTCACTGTTTGCCTGCCACTGAACTTGGAAATTTACCTTAACAGCAGCTAAGGCAATTTCCGTTTCATCCTTTACTTCTTTGTGTGCATCCATTCTAGCCACTATGAGTAAAACATTGCAAATCACTCACAGTGTGGTGTAGCGGATTTATTAACACTAATTCCCTCCGCAAGCTCATATTTAATTGTGCATTTCCGATTACAATGCTTTCGGTCAGAAGATTGTTACACAACGCTTTGCTATTGTACGGAAAGCTTAAGAGATGTTCCATTAATAATTATTCCATGAAATAAATAATTTCCCGTAATAATAGTTAAAATATTTACAAACTTTACTTTAGCACTCATACGCAAAGTTAGACGCAATTATAGGCAGCTGTTTTCTAGTTCGCTTCATGCGATTTTGGCTAAGCTAAAGCAACTCAAAAAGCAACCTGCGTTGGGTAGCTCAGATCAGGAAGGCTGCGGTAGTAAGCGTAAATATCTGAAAAATAGTTTACTCATAATTTAATATAATCAACGACATTAAAGCAGTTAAACGAAATAGAAGTAGAGGCCACATGTTATTTCTGTTGAAACAAAAGCGGACAAATGGAGTAACGGTCAACACATATCTTCAATTCAAGAAGTGAATCCTAGTCACTGATGCAATCAAGGCTCATCTTGCTTTGGCCGTTCAAGTCCTCAATAAGACGTAATTTTTAATAGCCTTCCTAATTCTCATTGTCTAACGAAAAGAAGCGGGCAACTATGCACTTCACATTAGCTACTGCAGAGCGCAAGAGTAACCTGTACATTGAGGGTGAATGGAAAAAATGAAATAGAAAAGAACGCACCCAAAATGTTGATCAATTCTGTTCATGCGCTGCCGGCCGTTAGCGTACGGCTAAGAGAGACCTATTGCCAATCAGTCGAGCATTACAAGCGTTATCGTCCCGGCCAAAGTCTCTGCAATTTATAAAGCAAAACTTTTTCTACAATGCGTCTTGTCTTTGAAGTACTTTTTATTGGTTTACCCGAACATGGTTATGCATCAAATTTGACATACCTATCAATCCATGCGAAACATGGCATATCGCGTTGGCATTGTCACTGTTTCATTTTGTTGCTCATGTCAGAGCTCTCAATCTCGCGTCACTGACGGTTGTAGACAAGGCGAGCATTATCTTCTTTATTAGTTCAGACGTGAGAAAAAATTTCTACGGAAAGTCTGCTTCGTAGAAGTCTTTATTTGCCTACATGAACTTTCCAGTGGCATTTAAAAACTTCACGTAGCGACCGTTCGCCATAGACTTTCGTTTTTGTGCGCCTGTAAGGCAAATCGACTGACATTTACCGTTAACAGCACAACATGGTTCTTCAAAATGTAAGTAAATTCACTTACCGTCAAAGATAAATCAAAGAAAGTACAATATAGAAATAAAAATAAAATTAAATTAACGGAAAAGTTTACCAATGTTGGTTGTAGTGGGAATTGGACTGAGCTCCCAAAACGCAGCAACCCACATCGTGACTACGGGGTTCCCATATATCATTGACTTCTATACCATTGTCCCTGTTGGTGGTGTTGTGAGGAATGTATAGGGCAGTGTTTCCCACCGACCGCCTCGCCAGCGCCCCCCTTTAGGACCTCAGTGCTCGCCAT
>KN538380.1:1788453-1815274 GCA_000797535.1 Trichuris suis
GCGGTACCGCCCCACTTGGGAAACACTGGTATAGGGTCTTTATATCCTTCTTAGACGGAACTAGCTTTCTCTGTACATAATTCTGGGTTGCAGAGGACCTGAGCAAAGTGATGCACGTTCCGCAACGACGGGTGCTTTTACAGACTGTTCCATTAGGTGTGAGGGGGCCCATTGAATCCCTTGATGCTGACCCGCAAGGTATTACTTATGAAATCAAAGTTAGCTGCTCAGCATCTTACATAGGAGAAACTGGGCAGAGCCTGATTAACACATTCAAAGAACATATCGATAATTTAAACACGTATAAAAACTGCTGTGTACAGGAGGGAGAGAAAAGCCACAATACGTAGGGGTTGAAAGGCATTACTGGAACCCCCTGATTCCAATGGAACAACATCTGCTATAGCAGAACATCTGTCATATTGCTCAGATTCTCTGCACCCCAGAATCATCTTTAGAGAAAGCTCGTTCCACTAAACATAGAAAAGGTCAATACATCCATCACAACAACATCATAAATAGAGATAATGGTATCGACGTCAGCGATGTATGTGAGGTCGGTTCAACCTTCAACGGAACCAACGCTGAAACACTTCCCTTAATTTTATTTTTTTATTTTTCATTTTCACATTACTGTTACTTCTATTCACATTTGCTCATACTTTATATTTCACTTCGTTCAATCTTATTTGATACTTGAACAATACCCAATGAAGGCAGGGTACCTTGCCGTGAGGTAACTGATTTTCGTAATGGGCTTCTCACGGCTTTCTCCCGCTCAGGAATTTGTGACACTCCATTTAGAAAAGTTGTTTTGCTCAGGTTAGAGCTGCCCGCGCAGGAACTCAGGCAAACTCAAACGACTTGAAAGCATAACTGGTTAACCTTTTATCTCCTAGTAACCTGTATCTACTCTATTGCTAACGGTTACTGATGTTTTCCGGAGACACTTGCTTTGCTCCAGGCGAGCTGCCTGGGTCCCAGCTTTCTGCACAGGAACAAACTCCTGCTTTTTCCGTTAACACATGCTTTCCATTCTTATGCCACCCCCGTTGTCAATCACAGCAACACCTGTGAGTTCCGTGACCACCCTTGAGAACAGCAGTTCTAATCTGTCGTCAGTGGTAACTACATTTACTTCTAAAGCAATGCAACAAAACTATAGCAGCCCAATATGACGAGAGTAATCATGATTTCACCCACTCAGCATACTACGGATATATATGCGAGAAAGATACGAAGGAAAATGTAGTTACACTAAAAATTGCAGCTCACAAGGAATTTCTACTACGCAGCCATCGAAGAAAAGTTTCTATACAACGCCTAAGAGAAAAAACTACTTAATGGTCATTATGTAAAGGATTCTAGCACAATGAAAACGCTATCTGAATTTGAACGAGGAAACGAATGTGCTAACAACGACTTGAGCAGCTGCATCAGCAATGTTTGCTACTGGAGTCAGTTTCTTCTTTCTCCTTCCCTGCAAAACGTTGTATTTGCAAAATTCATTCTACAGGAATGAAGCCTACCATCAACGCGAGGTGCAGCCGCTTTTGCGCATGCGCAAATTTTCCCATGAATACCTCTGGTGCACATATAACGAAACAATGATTTATCTTCCCGCGGATCATTCATTTGGATGACCTGATGTTCCAGCGTTGAGAAAATTGCCGCGAATTCTTTTGGTCTTTTTTGAACCAGTACTTCATAGCTAATTTTCATAGCTTTCTTTGCGCAAGCAACATTTTGCTTGTTTCCGGTGTTCAGCAAATTGCGAATTAGCCGAATCAAGATGCGAAGAAACGGAACGAACTGAGTGCGCCCTGCCTTCATCTGTGCCACTAACTCTGCGTAAAACAAGCAGCATCCATGGACTTTCCACATCATCCTGCGTTGAGCTTCAAATTCTTCAAAGTTCCATCCCAACATTCGGTTGCAGGCTTTAATTACTTCAGTCAATATTAGCCCTGCTTGCAAAGCGTCATGTAGCAGCCATATGAGCTTTGCAATTGCACGAGCTCCAACAGGGTACAAAATGGCTGACACTGTCAGCGACGACACTTCAACAGTAAAGAGCCTTGTGTGCACTCGCACAAATTCCTTGCGACGCTCAATGCGGCTCATCACTATTCTTTCAGCGTCAGGTTGATGAATTAGAATGTGCACACACTGGTTAACGAAGAACTTAACTTTCTGATTGCAGCTGAAAATCGGATTGCTCTCTCGTCTTCGAGCAAACACGCGCCTTGGAATATAGTTTCTTGCGATTAGTCTTTCCCTTCGCGGAGCTTCCCTCTGGTTTACCACTTCAACCACCTTCGCACTGTCAGAACGGTACTCATTTTTGCGCATTCTGTCTAACTTTTCCCCATTGCGCTGTGCGTCAGATTTCTTCCCTGACATTCCTAAGCTTACTGTAGCCTCCCCTGGACTTGGCTCACCAACTTTAACCACATTCCCATCGCTACTCTCTTTCCCGCGCCTTTTAACTGGACCTTCAAGCAGTTCAGCAAATGCCGAAAGTATAGACAACTAACTTAGAACCTTACCGGCAGACTGCTCGGGACCAGGAATTACAGTAGTTTCTTGTGCCATTTATGCTAAATATCAAAACGCATTACTGCATATATATACACTTTAGAAGTTAAGAAACGAAACCATCTTTAAACATTACAACTCTTAGCTAACACCACGTGAATAAGAGTAAATAGTGGAGCAAAGAAACGAAAAGCAAATCGTCGTCTTGAGATGATTAAGCAGATTCTCGTGCAATTAGACCTTACACCACACGATGGCATTTGGACGGAATGATCCCTGCTGCTTTCAACTTTCATACAGAGGATGAACTGCACTGAGCTGGAAGTGAGCAACGTTGCTGCTTGCAGAGCAGTTACTAATTCAACCAGCATCTGTACAGTTGAACTCAACAGTAGTCATACCGCTCAGCCGCTAATTTGAGAAAAGCTTCTGTTACCAGTACAATCTTCAGAGAATCTCTGCGATTGAACCGTGAACACAGAAAGTACAATGCACACGGTGACCGAATTGAGAGGAAGACAGTGGAGGAATAATTGATCACAAGCGAAGACAACAGACCGCACCAATGATCGTAACAGCAGTTGCGAAAACACAGCAAGTGCAACGCACACGGTGACCAAACAGAGAGGAAGACAGTTGAAGAATAGCTGACCACAAGCGAAGACAACAGACCGCACCAACGAGCAACCAACGCACAATGATCTTAACAGCAGTTGCAACTGCTTTTAGTTTTAAAATGATGCTCAGGCACAATTATTCGCTTTAAAGTAAGCTATCGATTCCTTGCTAAAATGAACAAAAAATGCTCACCGAATAGTCCAATTACAACTAGAACTTTTAAGCAACAGAATATTCTGGATTTTAAACTTATTCCGAACAAGTGAAAGTGCGAGATGTCGCCGCAACAATCAATGAATGGAACAGCAGGCGCTAGTACTGTCATTTGTGAAAATGATTTTCAGGTGCAACAATTTGTTCTAAACAAAACTACCCAAAGTGAATGCACTGACGTATTCAGGAAGTAGCCCAATTAAAGTTACGCCTCTGAAGGACTCGTGATTCTTTATCCGCTTCTAAAAGCTAACAAAACGAGCTACTGTCATGGTTAGCTATTGAAATCAAACTTTCTTTTCGTTCTGTGTATTTATTCTGCAAATTGCAACTCCAGCTTACACTGAAGCGCCTATGTTTATAATAGAAACAATTAACAACATAATATTAATAACCATTTTTAAATTTCGTATTTCACATTATCAGTACATCTGTTTACACTTGTCAGTTTTCATTCCCATAATCTCAGTGTCAAGCCAGAAGAAATGTCAAAGGGAACAAGCTGAACATGCTTACAGAAAGACGTGAAGTCAACGTCATGAGTTTACACACTTAAAGCCTGTAGGGCAGAGCGTGGCGAAGTTCTAACTGTAAGCACAGGCTCCGCATTGAGTTCAAGACCAATTTTCAATATATTGAATCATGTCGTCCATAGCGCTCGATCTCGCAACCTTTAAAGCTTTGTTCATAAAAAATTCAAACTGCCACTGATATGCGACGTACCTTTGAGCTCATCACTATCTTGTCCCAATCTTTTCTGTTGGCGAAAAATGTGGCATTGGGAAACGCCTTTCTTGGACCAATTACCGGATAACCTAATGTTATTTTTAAAAAATGGATCGAAGAGGAGGATTTCCTTCGTACCAGTTAGAATGCAGGGATCGGACAATGAATTATCTGCATTCACTAAGCACGCTTCGTAGACGCCACGATCGTCGGTTGGAAGCTCTCTTTTTATCTCCTTGTCCACGCTTGCGGCCAAAATCCATTCCTTCACTTCCTCCTGTTCGCTTTCCTGCAAAGCCAACGCCCGCTAGCAACAAAGCGACAAAAGAAGTTACTTATTCACTGAAGCAAATAAAGTTTTCGGTAGTGGGGAGGGGCACGGTATGTCGGTGCCATCAAAGTCACCGTACTCCACTAAGGAGGGGTCATTAACCTCAACAGCCTGCAAAATACAACAGTCACGATCGATATATGAGTATACTGCGATAATACCTCGCAAATATCAAGGAAATGGTTTAAAAACACGAATGCAGCGTTTGCATATCTGCCTCCCATTTTCTACAAACGGAAAATAGGGTCGAGAGGAGAGACGATGAACCTGACGCTACTATTACCATCGCCGCCATGCCGGCTTCGTAGAATACCCTGTCAGCAGGTAAAATGTCGCTGTATCTAAGCAGGCTGAAGCTAATTTTCAGAGACACCATTTGAACTTCCTTGTCGTTGGCAGCAAAGGAGATCGCTATTCGATTTGCTTGATAATGGGCAGCGTCCAAGCAGCGTTCAAAAAATTCAACCTGGTCTTCGTCTGACGGTGGCGATGACATCCCCTTAGTCTATACAGGCTGACAATAGATTCCCATCCGTACGTAAAGCAGCAACAATATTTTACCAAGTCATTGAGGTAGTTTCGCAAAGCAGCGTAAGTTGAATAGCCCTTCTGGTCCCACAGCAGTCGGCGATCGAATATTGCATTAATAACCGTTTTTGCCATGTCCAAAACCTGCAAATGCATTTGCTCAGAATTAGGAAGAAAGTCAAATTCTTCTCCAGCGAAAGTAGACTACAAGATGCACATTTACCTCGTTGGTTAGAGACAGATCATTATTATGTAAAGTTTGCATAGCTTCCAGATAATCACCATTATCCAGCTGCTTCCTGAGAACAAGAAGAGCGTACTTGTTCACAAGTTCGGTATTCTAAAATGCCATACAGTTGACATTTCAAGTAAAGGTCCCAGCCTGATGTATTAATCACATTGCGCTGTTTCGCGAGGCTCAAAGCCCCGCTCCAATCACCTCGACTGGCAAAAACCTCTATTGCTGAATTGAGGTCCACGTTAGCAAGCTTAAATGGCCCAGAGATATTTGGAATTCAATCAATACGCGGTCTGCTCACCAAGTCAGCCTTCCCTTGCTGCTTCAAGTAGCTCTTATACCGCTGTTCAATGTACTGACTGAGCTCTGGAGCGTAGTCTATTGCTACCTGCTTAGCTTCTTCGAAATTTGAATCATTCATCAAACAGTCCACAGCTTCCTTGGGCTCATTGCATTGAAGAAAAAGTTCAGCAGCCTAAAAAGCAAATACTACGCAACTGCGCAGAAATAAAAAACAAAGTTTCTAGCCATTAGTGACGTCACAAAATTTTGAACATAATGCTAATATAACTTACTTGTCTGTAGCGCTGAATGGTTACGAGACATCCCGCAATTTGTTTAAGCCAGACTGCGCTGGGTTCAAGAAATTTTGCTGCAATATCAGCTGCCTAAGGTGGAATATATTCTCGACGTTATGTCCAATATATTCGCTTAACCTACCCGTAGCCAGGACTTTTCCAGCAGCATAGCGTCATTGGTCAATTCAGGCGTAATTTTAAGATAACATTGAACAGCCCGCTCATACTCGCCTTGCTTTTCCCAGTTGTTTGCCTGAGCAAGGAATGCGCCAACATCCCTTAAACACAGGCTTCAGTTCCCATTATACAAAGTGGTGAAACATACTTCGGTCCGGAACTGAGTTGTAGTGCGTCGTACTCGTCCTGCAAGGCGGCTAGTTGACTTGGCAAGTAGTCCCGAGCAACGCGTAGTGCCTCGGCCCAAAGGTTCAATTCCTGGGAAAGGAACAACATACAAATATCTCGAAGGAAAAATTATCCGGGTTCTTCGTGCCTTGTAAGTCTTGATGAGCAGTTCTGGCCTTTCCGCTCGTAGTAGATACGATTCACCCTTCAAGTAGTCTCTCTGTTGGAATGCTACCCTGGCTTGACCAATCAGAATTTCAGAAATTTCCGCAGGGCAATGTTTTTCAGCTACACGTCGAGCGTTATCCCAATCCTGCCGTTGGACGTACCTTTAAAATTGGAAATGCTTTACGAGATCTACCTAAAGTGGTTCCGCAAAGAAACACTGAAATACAGTCTTGCCTAGTTTCACATAGACAACGAATTTTTGGATTCAGCTTGCCTACATAGCAAGCAAAGGATAACTGAGTTATATGCCGCATGCGGCTTCAGCAGCAATTAAAAAAATTTCATTAAGCATATGAAGAGCAAGTATAAGAATCACGTACATGAGCACGGCTTCCTTAGGATTGTCAGCTTTTATAAACTCAATTTCAGCCATTTCGAGGTCATCGTGTTCCTCCAGTCTCAGGCCGTGCTTGTAGTGAACTTCCGAAAGCTTAGAGTTGAAACCAAGCTTGCATACTTCTTCAGCAAAGTCAAAAGCGCTATGATCGCATGCGAAGCTTATAACCTTATCAGCACAATCAAGCTTTTGCAACAACATAACAGCCGCCTCTCCACGAACAGTCGAAGCCCATAAAAAGGCAAGTTGAACGGCAGCTTCTGAACCACCGTACTCTTTTGCAATCTGAAAATTATGCTTTTAGCTACACAGATTTAAAAAAGGTGGCAAACGCCTACGCGATAAGCGTCTTCCCACTGACCCACAGCGCGATACATTTTCACGACAGGTTTCCAGGCATTGGCCAAAAGGTAGTAACTTTCAGCATCTTTGAAGCGACCCTCCTCTTCCATCTCCTGAGCGACGTGCACGTAAGCATTGGTTAAATGTTCCGGATGGAATTGTTCGATTAGGCGCATCATCGAGTCGTGCTGGCCTGCATTTTTGTACATGGCAATGGCGTGGTTTGGCTGCTGCATGGCGCAGTACAACTTTTCCGCGTCTTTTAGCCGGCCGGATTTTTCCAGCTTTCCGGCTTCTTCCAAAAAGCGATCGTTCAACTCGTCATCATTCAAACATTTGCAAGCAACCTAAAAACCAAAATGGCACAATTAGCCTTATACTCGCCTGACATCAAATTATCTTCAGCAGAGACGCTATAAAAAGGCGTTACGCAAAAATGCACATACTCTGTAAGCGTCTTCGTACATTTTTGCTTTGTTGTACATATCAACCGATCGAGTCTGCTGCCCGGCCGACAAATACAACCTTTCGGCTATCTGAAGACGCCAACTCTTAAAGGTAACAAAGATAGCTGTGGCACAAACTTCATATTTTCCCAATGTGGCCATGTGATCTGCTATCTGGCAGAACTGAGAAGCATAAGTTGGACCATTCTCCAAAGTTTGCGAGATATCTAATGCCTTCTGCCATTGCTGAGAGTGCACTGCGGCGTCCAACGCTTTACCCATTGCTCCACTTTCTGCAAAATGTACAACCTTAAATGTTTCATTATTGGAGGAATCAAATCCACATAATCATGGTCTGATATGAAAAAATATCAGGATTTTGAAGCAGGAAAGGAGCTCTAATAAAGACGCGTACTCTGATTATCAACGGCGTTTCTGAATACGTAGAAACATTAAATCATTTCACACTTTCAGAAAGTGCAGGCAAACTTCTTCAGCACCCGTTCGGCATACCTATGTAATGATTCACTGCGACGTCAGTGCAACCTTGATCAACCAAATGATCGCCCCACTCCTCTTCGACCTTGATGACCTCCTCAGGAAACGCATCGCGGCAAAAGCGAACGGCTAAATGAAGAATGCTCATTGCAAAGACGAAATGGAAAACCTTCTCGTGCCTCTGTCAAACGCCTTTGCCTTCCTGAAGAGTTGCAGCGCCTTTTCTGGATTTCCGCTTTTAGCAAAGAGAATACCGGCCTGAAATGACCATGATAAAACTAAGAAACGCAGCTAACTTGTGTACTTGTTCATAGCACTCGATGGCGATCAGTTTGTCGATAACAGAAAGAGCAAGTTTGTTAGTTGGTAAGACAGCCTGAAAAAATACTCTTTTTCTGGACGTTACAAATATGGGGATACTCGCTTGGTCTCGAAGTAGAACTTTCATGGCTTTAAGGGGCAGAGATGCTTTCAGGTACAGTTCCGTTGCGACTTCAAAATTTCCTTCATTTTCTCTTACCTACAATTTCTACTTTGCTGGAGGAAATCAGAAGTTTCTTCCTACCCGGGCGGCGTCGTCGTACCGTCGATTTTCCATCAGATAGTTCATGTAACGTTCCTTTAGGCTTCCGAGCTCAGAATACCTCTGCCAATAACCAGCAAAGCAAATGTTAGGACCGGTGCATGGAACTTTACACAACGGATAAATAAACTATATGAAATTATTAATAGAAATAGGAGTTGTTTATCGACGCATACCATAACAGGCAATATTATATCAGTTAGCAGCATGGTTCATACTTTCGCTTGTGTCTTATAAACAAGGATACCTTACCTGCTTTTCGGCTAGATCGATAGCATCCTCCCATTTGTGCAGGGAAAGGTACATTTCAAGAGCTTCGTCAAGGGCGTTCTTCAACAATATGCAAATTGCCCCTGACAAAACAAGCATTCCTTACTTCGTTGAGATAAAACTGAACTGCCGCCGCAAAATCTTTTCGCATTAGAGCTATTCTGGCGCGTACTCGGTAGTGTTCCAAACCCTTGTTGACCTAAACGTCTTTTTCAACAAACACAAAAGGGTTGTTGTAAAAAAAATGACGCACTGCTCCGTCAGATAGCCGAGCTGCTAAATTCTTCGTTTCAAGGATGTAACGAACTCTGGGCACGTCTCTGGTGGCGGCAAAACAGCTAAAATAAAATTACTAAAATATTTGAAACATTAACACAATCGAACAACCTACCGCTGGGCCACGTTCAAGTTCTCCTCTTGAAGTGCCACTTGTGCGAGCTGTCTCCACATGGAGGCCACCTCCACATGACCAGTAAGGCCTTCCAGGTATTTCACAGCCCTGCAAAACTACTTTGAAGTGCTGAAGGGGGCGGAATCCCGAAATGTTGGAATCCCGAATCGGTTAGCTCAACACATCGAATGAGCACAAATCAGTAGAGGCTAAAATTCTGAAAAGATCAATTCTGTACTCCTATCGCTACAATATATCCCATTTTCAAAATTTTATTTTTTTATGCACGAATATAGTTCGTCTTGCCATGGTTTTTACGCCACTCACCAAAGTCCGTAAGCCTAAGCGTACACCTTATTGCATAGGGATATTACCAACAATGTCATTGAACAATTATCGAAAGATGAAACGGAAAGAGAAGGAGAAAGAGAAGAAGAGCAGTAATACAGAAATGCTTTTGTGATTCAAATGCGTCCATTATTCAGCAGCTGTCACTGCAAAACTGCTGGAAGGCAATCGCACACAATAGGATTCCAGTCGCTCAGGTTCCTAACTTTCGGGATTATGACTTTGACACTGGATCGTTTAGAACTTTCAGATTCGGGATTTGATTTTCGTGATTCTGACCTGCACCGGTACGAATGACTTAAGCTGCAATATTCAGCGTGATACAAGCGGCTCAAAGCCTTTGTAAACATTGGCGCTAATGTCGATGTCACGATTATATCCCTGTTAACTTTGAAAGTAATTCTATTGGCAAAAGTTCAAAAACTGCCGCAGCTTTCAGGACTCGTGTGGTCCCATTCTCAGCGGCAAAATTAAAGACCTATCACTTTTTAAACTTCAATGCCAATGAAAGTGCTTTCAAAGTTAACAGGGTTACAACCGTGATATGGCCATTATTATTCAAAACTTTAGTGCACAAAACGAAGAGAAATGACTGCGTTCAAAATGAACGGTCACTTTCTAACGGCCATGAACACAACCTGACAGTATAAAAGCTGCACATGCTTAAAATTCTAAAACGATTAACTCTTGCAAAGGAAATATGTCAACAATCGTTTAGCTGTTGCTCATGGCTACCTTTTGAAATCTTTGTCCTCAATGGCTGTTTGAAATTCCACCATGTTTTCATCCAATTCGTGTTCATATACACCACTTTTAGATTCGATTACGACAAATGTTTTTCCATCTTGACGCACGATTTGCACCGCTTCGCCCTAAAGTTCAACGGAAAAAAGTTAAACATTCTTCAGTGTGTCGGAATTTCAACCTTTATTGGGGTTACTGTAGCGTCCGTACTTCCACGGATGTCATACCAAACGCATAAATTGCCATAAGACTGCGCAACGATTACGTCACTTCCTGGCACCCACTGAAGTTATAAGTTGTGTTTGACAGCAGAAATTATTAATGAGATGCAGCCTACCTGAACGAACTCACACTGACAAAGGAGCGCAACTTTGCTTCCTATTTCCAAATCTTGCAGGAAAAGCTGCCGCCGTTTGTCTCTCCAAAGGAGAAATTTTGCCGTTTCATTCAGCTGCCAAATTAACACATCAATAACAGCTTCACTTTAGCGTACACATTTCAAAATATAAAAAAAATCTTTTCCACTCTGTTATGGAATAACAACCCGTTTTTGATTACTCATTGATGAAACGACGACACTTTCAGGAAGCGGTGTTGCGAAAGCGCTTTCATTTAATAAACGATTAACCAAAAAGCAGACAGTCACTCCTCAACAAAATATAAAACTTTCATACTTTCAAAAGAAGAAATTTAAATGAATGAAATTTGGCTTTTTTACGCTCAGGGAAATTTTGCGATAACGCAATTACTAACAAAATTCAAACTTGGCAAAAGCAGCAGACAAAGAGTGACGCAAAACAAAAAGTAAAAACATGGATTCAAACGCTCAATAGTCACATGTACGTTACCAATCGTTTTGTGGCTATTAATGACCAATTTCAACTAACATCACTTCTTACGTTGCGGTTAATTGACACTCCGTTCAAATGCCCAATTAATTCAATCAATTTGATTTAGTCCTGATCCATAAACATATGGCATACAAAAGATTTCTACAAGATTATTTCAGAAAAATGCTCAGCCATTCAGATTACTTAGATATCAATGAAACCTTAGACGATAAATCTATTAATATTAGTATTAAGGATTGGTGTTCATGGAGAATCAAGAAAGATCCAGGCGGATACGAAAAACTTACTTCAAGCCAATCCGCAGCGTGATCAAGGCTAAGCTGTGCCACGTTGCTACCATTCGACAGGTTTACTGAATGAAAATACGCTTTGTCAAAATGGCTAATGGCTATTTCGCGTGGAACGCCTACCGACGGCTATCAATTTTGGATCCACCGCATAGGCCATGAACTTGACCTGTCCAACTTGGACGCCCAAACGTTCATTTATCCGAACGCTGCAATGTAACAGCATAATATAATCTCCAGCAGAACTTAGAGGACGAAACTTTGCAATCCCGAAGTAGTCTGACCTCATTGATAGTTGGGAAATGTTTACAATTAAAGGAGAAAAGTTTAACCATGAATGAGATGAGCAATCATAAGCGTAAAGGTTAAACCTGTATTTTAATTTAGGCACAATACTATAAACTAATGATTTATCCGTTTAAGGGAACAAAGTACTTCATAAGCAAACTGTTAACAAAATACATTGCACCAGGTGAAGCTAGTTGTAGTGAAAACAAAACAAGACAGCTCAATAATATTAATTGTATCTAACATCATAAAAATAAAACAATCACCTGATGACGTGCGGATTCATCGTATTCATCTTTAAAGAGATCAATGGTTCGTTACAGCCATACTCGACCACTGTTAGCTCGCCAGCGTTGAAAATCAAGCATGCCTTCAAGATAACGCCGTTACGCGTTGAGTTACTGGCACGTGATTACATTTTTACATTTTCAAACTCAAAGTAGAATTTTTCATTTCCAGCAGACTGCCAAAGTATCTGTAAATGAACAATGGAATTTCTAAGGTTGCAGGAAAAATCTGTACGTCACTTACTTCGCTAAATTTTCCAGAGAACATATCGCCTATCAATAAGGAATTCCGACACTTCGCTACCACGAAACGGTCATTGCCAAGAACTCTCACATCGCTGATTTCGTCAGCGTATCGAGACCGTAAGGTCAAACGTTCCGTGCCTTTTCGACTTTTCACCAAAATCTAAACAAGCTACTTTTGTAAATCAATACTTCAAGCTCAGAGTACCTGATTATAGCCGGTGTAAGAAACGTCAAAACCGCGACCAATGCTCAGCTGCTTTAGGCAACAATCGAAGAGTTCTACTGCACCGCATAGCCCTCCCTGTTGGAACAAAAAGTTTAAGGATAACAAAAAAGGCAAAAGCATTACAATGGCTATTTTGGAGCTGTCACTTTTCCAGCTCATCGCTGTTATGGTGTACATATTCTTCACCAGGATGAGATCACCTTCTACCCAACCGGACTTTTTATTGCTCCAGCTGTACGTTCGGAATCTGAGTCATAGTTCAATGGCTGCCAGAGAAAAGCGTGACAAGCAGTTTCTTACTTATCGTAACTGCCCAAAGCGACAGACTGTCCCCCAGGACTCAAGGCAGCCGAGCTGACTTCCCGATCGGTCGACTCATTTGCATAATTCAGTTGTTGAAATAGATTGCCGTCAGCGTCGTACACGAGCACACGTCTGTCGCTTCCAGCTGCTATCAACGTGTTTTGACTCCAAAGCAAGACGTACGGAGCAACAGAATGGCTACAGAATTTCTGAAAGACAAAGGAACTGAATCTTCACCTATCATATCTCCACATCTACCCTCGCAGCTGACGAAGAAGCACCCTGATAGGCGTACATGACGATTGAGCCGTCTGCGTGGCCGGACAAAAATCCTTGATCATCGCTATGGCAACAAAAAGATGAATCATTTGTACTGATTTTTAAAAAGTTAATAATGCAGACTGATAGAGGTTTTAGGATATTGTCGTTTAGCCGCCCTACCGTCATACTGTAAAGTTGCCGGTTATCATACTCTGCCCTTACTTAGGCCTAAGCCTAAACATAAGACTTACATTTTGGCTTTGACTTAAGTAAGAGCACAACAAGATGACCGGCATGTTCGCTAGTAAGCGCAGAACAGCGTAGCAGCATGCTTCGCGGGAAGGAACCTGCATTTTTCGGACCGGTGGGACGGCTAAGTGACAATATCTTGAAATTACTGTTTAACACTGGAAACTTAAATGCAAACCAGTCTGTGAACACATTGTTGGATAAGGCAGCTAAATAAACAGAAACAAAGAAACAGAATCAAAGGAACCTTAGCGCCCTTAGCCAAAACTACCTTGAGCAAAAATGAGCGCAAAGTTAGTCTACCTTATCTTAAGAAATGATAACCGTAATACATCATATGGCTATTAGATCATTCTCTAAGAATTACTCTAAAATATACAACAACCAGCTTAAATAATAAGCGTTGTCTGCTACGACAAAATAGCAACTTGCAGGTCGTTTAACTGACTACTTCAAAGGATACAGCAACATATCCCAGCCACTGTATTATTACGTAAACATCTCCTAGCTAAGTTGGGGAAGAATATTTATACGCAAAAAACAAAAGACAGAAATATATTAGCATACTAGGACGGTCCCCGCTGGGTTAATGGAAAATGTTTCAAGCGCTCATATGGCAAATCTATTCGCAAGTAAGAAGGCACAATTTGTCCTATGCTACGCGTACCATGAAGCTAAGGATGTTACCATGACTCCGGTATTATACATAGTTGAACATTTGTTCGTTTTTGGGTTTGCCAAGCGCACCTAAAGCAAAGTGTCATAAAGTTTGAGGCAATAGTTCAACCTAACAAGCTGACTTGGTCTTTGTCAACGATTATGCCCCAAAAATTAGATTTGCATGCTTTTATTATCTACAGAAAGCCAACTTTCCCGCCTGCTCAGTCATTTGAGATGAACTAGGAAAAAGGATGAAGCAAAAACGCATGGCTATGAGGAATAGTTTGTTTATATCAACATATATTAAAGTCTCGTAGGTTTGAGCTGTAGGACTACATGCAAGGATAATTAAGTATCGAACACTGGAGTAATTGTAATGTAAAACGTTAACTTAGATCGTCTTTACAGGGCCAGCGCATTTTAAAAGTAAAATGCTGAATTCCCATTCAAAAAGTAAACTTCAGCGAAGATATCACGAATATTGAAGAGGCAACACGTTTTTTAAGCTCTAAACGGGATATTTTTCGTCCAGTGTTATGAAGCCACCAAACAGGGAACAACAACAACGTTTTCATGCTACACCAATTAGGAACTGGTTTACCCGTCCTTCCAACGAGCCGACAACAATCCTTTGCTCCGACGGCCATAAAAGGCACGTCACCGGGCCTTTATGAAGAAACTTGTTGCATATTACCTTCCTATCAGACCTAGAAGTAAAGTGATGACGCCTATTTTGAAAAATTGCTGCTTAACGTATGCTCACCATCTCTGCCCTAAACGATACACAAAAACAGAGCAGTCGGACTGACCAACGGCTAGTTTGGTGGAATCCGGAGAAAAAACGATGCCCTTGACAACATAGCTAAGCTTCTCACCCTTGAAAACGCAAAGACAACTCCTATTTAGGTATTTTTACAAAAATTAAACGTACCTTGCTGTCAACCGACTTTGTGTTAAACTTGTCGCGCTTTTCGCCAGATTCGTCATAGAGAAAAATAACATTGTCCGAATTGCAGACTGCCAAGCGAGAACTATCGGGCGACCATGCAACGCTTTGAACGGGCGCAAGTCGGCCCTAAGTGAGGAACAACGGTAACGCCATTTAAGGCAAAATAACTGCATTACTTGATAGGGGATCAACTCCTTGTCGTATCTGACGAACATTTTTCCACCTATGCTTCATAGTTGTCATGACAACTGAAACAGTCAATCTTAGGATGAAAAGAATGGATGAAATATTATTGCAGCATGCAGCTGAAAATCGTAAAGCAGCTCTAATTGGCAGACAGTACGAGAAAGTATGCGTGGCCGATTTTACATTCAGTTTAGGCGCTCCATGAATGGAATTTGCGTACTGCGCTAGAAGCGTGCAACGCCCCTTCTCCTGCTCAAATGATTCTTACTGTAATTTTAGAATAAATCGAATAAAAGAATCTTTATTCCTTAAAATGAGTAAAAATTTATTTTACTGCTCATGCAGCTAATTAAGCCAACAGGTTATTTAAGAACTTTTAATCATTCCTTCACTTAACGCTCGCTTTACTGAAACGAAATAAGGCGTTGTAGAACTTTTTTGCAACTCTTCCGCTAACATACAGGCGCGATTCATCGCCTGCCAAATTCTTCCACTGATCACATACAGTAAGCACAAACCCTGCGTATTAGTTTTTATCGCATCGCAAATTTTGATCAGAATTTCCCGAAATGCCGGTAAGTAACATTTCAAACATGTTCAGCGATTTCTAACGGGTCTTATGGTTTTCCTTGCAATCTATTTTTCTACATGCAGCGCGGCGTTCAAACTGCTCAGCCACGTTTGTTTTGCTGTTGTATGGCTTGTTTTCGTTTTTCACAATTTGTACGAAGTCTCTAACCGCTTCTTCGATCCAGAGCGTAATTTTGGCAACTTGCTTCTGTGATTAGTCTTGTAGGTCTGTCAAGGTTTGCTATGCTGCTATATTGGTTGTATGTTGTAAAATATCTTCATTTCATCCTTTAAATTGCGCTAATTCCATTTATTTATGCGAGATGGTTCGTCTAAATTATCTGCATCATTCAAAGCGCCATCTTTTCTAGAAGTACTTGTCTTCCTTGCAATAATACATGAGTATGAGGCGTTTATTGCTTTGCATCTGTTGTACTGATACTGTAGTTACTACTACATTGAACCAACGCAAAAGCTTTGATGCAAAATTCCTGACATATTCCATCGTGGGCATAGCATAGTATTTGATGTTAGATTTTGCTGACTCATTCTTCACGAAGAAAAACCTTGTAGCGTAAGCGTGATTCTTGTCTCTCAGACTTCAGTCTGATAAGCGTATCCCTATTTGGCGCAGTCTCGTAATAGGTGAATTTATTTTTCGGAAGAAAACTGGCGCTTTAATTCAAGCCGGTTTAGAATTCGCCTTGTATGGCTGTTCCCGGTAGTTCTGGGAATTGCGTAGCATAGATTTCCTTGATGCTGGGATGGTCATATTCGACAGTTTAATCTGTAAGAATATTGCGGTTCTGACTTTGTTACTCATTTAAGGCTTATCATTCAAAATACGTCGATGCACCACTGAAAGTTGGAAATATGGCCTTGTTGCCTTTACGCACAACCTTTCGCGGTCCAGCACCAAAAACGGGTTAATCTGTTTGCGTAAAATCCCGTGTCTAATATCGTCCGTTTAGAGGAGGACGACATAATAGACGAATCGCTTTTTTATTTTAAGGCGAACATATTCTTCCGAAGTTACGAAGTGAAGGTACGATTTTTTCCATGCCTTTGGGCCATCTAATTTTGTACTCAATTTGGCCGGCCCATTACGTGGTCTTGTGTTTCATTTTGGAGTCAATTCATGCTTGTTTTGCATAAATATTGCCGATTCTTTTATGTCAGACTGCGGCGGATAGAACTCTAATCTACTTGACGCTGTACATAACGGAATGTCTGAAAAGACTGCAAAAGGTAATGGCCATCATTCGGTATTTGTACTTGCAACGTTTGTGCTGTCTCATGTAGTGCCCTAGCAAAGCTGTTGGTTTGAAGGAGATGGCAACATTGGCTTTGTCGAAATCGTTGCCTATTCCGGGCGATCAAGGCTTTCCAATGAACGCTGTTTTCAAAGCGCCGGCAAACCGCAACGAAGAAGGTGACCATATGTGGAATTTTTGTTGCCCAAATGAAATTAGCTTTCTTTCAGAAACTATGCGAAGCTATCTGCAACAGTTGCGTCAAGAGTTGGGCGTTCGTCTTTGCGACAAAGTCTTTGATCCGGAAACCGACAGACCTAGCAAGGTGGTTGGATATTTTCTTCTTTCCTTACCACCACGCTTAATCGCATAGTTTATTTTCAGTGGTGGACTTGTTTTGCCAAACGACGATTCATGGAGAAAAGCCTTCTGCCGCCGGGAGTTGCTTAGTCCTTAAGAGTACTTACTCGATTGGTCTTCCGGCAAACCGTTGCAACAGTTCCTTATTTTCCTTAAGTATTACTGTAACTTTTATTTTTAAAAAATGAAATGAACTTCTTATCCTGTATAATCATCTTTTGACTTTAAATGAATATAGCCGCCTCGTGATATGATTGCGCAAGTCTGATAACGCAAATAGTGCTCTTTGAACTTCGCAGGTTAGATTACAGTCGTGGCTTTATCGCCATTACATGACCGGCTAGGCAGCAATTAAGCGACCTTGTGTAATTTACTACATGTGGCACTGCGCACCGTTTTTTTATTATTTATTAAACTCCAGTTGATACCTTTGGCTAGCGCAACAGAAAACAAGTCCTATCCCACTGTCTTGTTGCATCAATAAGATAAACCAGAATGATGAAAGGGTAATCTACTTATTTTGATACAAAAGCAAAAGTGTGCATAAGAATGTCGAGATACCTGCCAAGGGTTAGCTGGTGACGGCGGGTATCTAAAATTTATCTACGATTCTGTTATAAGGAAAAGATTTTAGGTACAATTATAGTCTGTTCGTTTCCGTGATGGAAACTGACATATTAGCGATTGAATCAGCCAAGTGATCAAATGACTCGTCTTCTTCCCTTCCCTCGTCTTCAGGTTCCAAGTGGCATTCGTTTTCTTAAAAGAGATGTAGTGATGGTTAACAGTGTGTGCAGAGAAGCAGAAGGGCACTTACTAGCGACAGCGTTATGTTTTTTGCGTTTACCTTCTTTGCCCCAGCTGTGTCGAAGGGCGCACAATTGATCGTACAATTCTTTGATGGGCTTTTCCTTCCATTTGACCACGGCTAAGTGTTCTAACACGACGGTCATATATTCAAAGTCCTCCTTCCGTTTGGCAAGTAGCACTTGGCCACCGTTCTTTATTGCCTCAAGAAAACACGAGATGTTTTCTACACTTCCCGTGGCCAATAAATTAGAAAGAAGTTCGCTAAATATGCGTAGAAAGGGATTGTAGTGTGACTTATGCTCGCCCATTTCCTTGACCAAATAAGAGAAGAATATACAACATGAGCGAACTTCATTTGCCCATTCGGTATTGCTTGACTTAAGCATTCCGTAGCGTTTTGGTATCACTCTGTTGCAGCTTAGGACAACTTCTCTCAGTATGGCTGCGTTGCTCGGCAGTACGTTGTGCACCATCCATACCAACTTTGCAAGTGCCAGGCTGGACGTTTGGTCCACCAGAGCAAATTTGGTCATGGTGAAGACGTTTAGTTTGACGTATGCGACGTTGGCTGCCAAAAAATCCTTAGCACAATCGATCTTCATGGCAACTGCTCCACTGGCGGTCGGGTCGGTCAAAATCATTTGTATGCAGTTGTATAAGAAGTTGTTTACTTGCTTGTAGAACAGTCCTCGACTCCCGCGTACGACTTTTGCCTTTGTTCTTGTTGACACCATTTGGCTGGACGAGCATTCATTATTCGTTCCAAGCTCTTTGTTGCTACAAGTATTCTCTTTTTCTATCGGCTGCCCCAGTCGACTAAAAAATGCTTTGCCTCCGCGTCGCCTTTTCTTTTGCATTTGGCTAACGGTGCCAGTAACCTTCTGCTGAGACTCTGCTATTCCCTTCGTTGGACTGACTTCAGGGTTTTCCTTTAGCGTCATTGGTTTGACGTCTAAATGAATAATCGTAACATTAGATGAATGCTTCCATAAACCTGTGCGCGGCGGTGCTCGGGCATCAGCGTGAGAAGCCGTTAAAAACAGCAAATGGTCTTGCTTTTTACCAGTACAAAAGCTGACCACTAAAGGCGCCACAGCCGCGCAACTCCCACCTGCTCAGCCTTAGTCACTCAGTTGGCCATGCGAAACACAGCGCTGCCTCGCCACGGTTCAACCGGTGATAACTTCATAGCCTCTAATATGACTATGTGTGGCATGCGAGGGAGAGCGTTCAATAAGGCAGACGCCCCCGTACAAATCACCGGGTAACCGTCGAAGAAGCGACTGACTAACTGACTGCGCTACGGAATGACACTAATTATGAATAACAGGTAGCCTACCATAGATGAGAGTTTAAACAGAGTCCGCTTAATGAATTTCAGGTATTGTAGTACCTGAAAATCATTAACTGACTCCAAAAAACTAACATTGCAATGGCAGTTCAGCCGTGCGAGATTCAGTAGGCAGAACAAGTGCTTTTCAATGAAATCAGTTCACTATTTTTTCAACAAAAGCCTGATTGCTAAAAAACTAGGAAACGCCATCTTTCAGCATCCGCTAAAACTGTGATCAATCCCTTTGCTTATTATTTCTCTGCTCACCGCTCAGACGAGTCAGACAACGAGTTCATGGTCAGTGGCTGCAAACTCGTAGTCTCCGTTTTGAAGTGAACGGCCGCTTCACACTCTTCTTCGAACACGGGGAAAACCGTTCAAACCGTTGACGTTGTGGGCGGTGTTACTACGAAGCGGTCAACTAACTGATAATTTTGCACTGTGTTTTTCGCTTATTGAAATTGCTGGGTATTTCTTTAAAATTATTTGCAAATGACGGACATTGCTAAGACGTCTCGTTGGTCTGCTATTCTTTCTGCCCCAGTAACGAATTCCGCAATTCAAAGTTTTCATGAATAGCTTTTACTTATGGCAGAGCCGAAGTTTCCACTTATTTTGTTGTTCGCTAAGGTTTTATATGGCGCTAATCGAGTAAACATCAAAAACAGGTCTTCTTGCTCGTCAGGCGCCCCCCGTCATACTCTAAGCTTGCTGGACACCTTTTCTGCGATTTTCCAAGTCTAAGCGAAAATAAAAGCCATATGCTTCGGCATAGGCTTAGAGGCGAGTACAGATAAGGATGGCCTGCACGCATGGCAGAAAGGAACCTGCATTTTTTCAAAAGTTACAGTATGGCTTGTTGGGCGGCTAACAGATACGATCTGAAGAAGGCACAATGTTCTGGCGCATGGAACTCAAGAATACCGTGACCGAGCGTCTGCGCTAGCTGTCAGTACTGATAACCCTAAGCTTATTCTCGGTTGTGTCAAAGGTACTACTTATCCTAGTTTGCTAACATCCCAGATTAAGGCAAGCAGCTCTTAGAAATTCATGCAGAAGCCTTAAGCGCTCCACGAAAGGCGGTTAAAGCCTGCCATGCTTCCCAAGTAGTGCGAGTGAAATCTTTTGCGTGAAAACATTGTTTATGCATAAAAGCTTTCAACCTGACTACAGTTAACGTTCATTGGGTGTCAGCGAAATAGTACACACAACGCTCAACAACAAAGTTTAAGAGCATCGTAATCTTCGTTGCTTTGATAATTGATGCGAGTATACATTACGCGAGCATAACTGAAGATCCATAGTTGCTTCGTCGTAGCAAGCAGCAGCAGCTAAGAAAGGCTTTGCTTTAGACGCAGCTGCACGTTCAATGCAGTGACATATACTCAACATTGATTGATCGCATTTATCTTGACATGGAATGGTATATACATTTTAAAAGTGCTTTCAATCATTTGAAATGGTTGCTACATACGGTAACGTTCAGCTGGACAACAGTTAGACGTAAAGAAAAAGGAATGTGCACTTTTCAACTTCATCGGAAGTATTGAGGCTTATAGTAAATCTGGGTCATTTAAAATTTCCATATCTTCCTCAATGCCATCAAGTATCGAAGAAACGTCTAAAACAAGAAAGCATAGAAACATAAGACTTTCTGATATGCGCTAAATACCTTCGGGTAATACGTGATGCCTCTTTTTGATTTTGCGCGCTGGCGAAGTGCATACGGGTGTCCTTGCTTGGGTGCATTCCTGCAAAATCTCCTCAATTTCCATATCCACGTCTACGACAGTTTCTTCAATATTCTCCTGCACCACCATCGAAGAACTGGGACCCTGAAACATAACAACGTGACCGTAAAGCTATTGATACAACACATTGACAGTATGCCTGAGGAACCGGCGAAACTTTCAACGTAAGCTCTTCAGACCGTGTTTTCCTGTTTATGGCAACAGAGACACCTTTGAGACGCGTTTTTCCATCCGCAAGCGTCAATGTACTCAACTTGTTCTGCGCACCGTTGCTAACAGAGTCCGTTGTGATCAGCTCCCCAAAGTTGACCTTTTCACCTGCCATTCTGAAATTCATTTGTCGGATAGGGAGAAGTAGCGACGTAAAAAAGCAACCTGCGTTCATTGTCTTTCTTTATGGCTTCATTCAGCAAATAGGTAAGGTAGTTTACTCTAACGCTTACGCCACCTTGGCATCGCAGCACCTAAAAAAGAAGTGAAGTGCAATAGACATGTCGAAAGGGTGTTTTACACGTACGTCGCTTGTATCAATGAGCGCGTACTTGCGCACATGAAAAAGGCTAACCTCCCTGTAGGAGTTCATAGCAATGACCACAATTTCATCAACTGCCATCTCCTCCCTGTCATTCATATCGCTTACAAGCAAAGTTTCTCTGAAAGAAAATTCTCAACGTGAAACTCTAACGCTCTGTCATACCCTTCTTTACATATCCCCGTGGATACGCAAAATGAACAACTGTATATCGTCAGGGGAACCATGGCTCTCTCGGTTGGATCGTGCTGCAATTGATTATTCCAATGTCAAGCACTCAGATTTATAATTAAATAAGGCATACGATGACAAACTGCCGCCCACTGATACTGACGACAGGTATTCTGAAATGTTTCAGGGCTGCCATGGCGGCAAACATGGCGCAATCCAACAGGGAACCATCATTGTCGATAACATATAAATCACATCTGATTTGCCATACCTAAAGAACAAATACCAATATTTCGCTTTGCGGAAGGTTGAAGGAGACCTTTTCTCCGGCAAGAACGCATAAGGATTCGAGCTCCACGCAATTTGACTCCTTGAGCATACGTTCCAGCAAACGTTGCATTTCAATCCACGTATCTGGTCTTAAAATGAAAAAATATGCCCACTGAGCACAGCGTCGTGGTAAGGACTACCGGCTGCCCTCGAAGTACGAACATGCCATAGGACTTAATTCGAGGTTCACAACGAGGCGCCCGGAAGACGGGCGATTCGGCCTCGGTACAACGATGGAGGAAGAAACTTTAGCAAACACTCTGCAACCAATAACTGTTGTTAGTGACGCCTTTAGAATGAACATCAATAGGGCAACACAAGGTGGGAAACTTCACTTAGAGTTTATCTGCTTACTTAGTTTTGCCAAAGGTGGCAACGCAGGAACCGTATTCATGTCCAAAGTTCAGTTTAACCGGACGGAAATCAGCGTTCGTTCTCCCGTCGACTCGCTGCAGCACGTGAATACGAGAGATACAATAGGCGACGCTACGAAAACGAAAAGGTTCATACCGAACTTGTTTCGAAGCAATTTTTCAAGAATTCCCTTTCGCAAATTGCCAAAGGAATTAAGCGCATGACGACCAACTGAGATCACAACGACAATTTGGCACTACTGGTTGTTCAAAAATACGCGCGAGCGCTAAACGATAACTACGTAGAAGCAGCAAAGGAAACATACCACAAGTAAATGGCAAAGGCATACCCAAGTTTCCAAAGAATGCAAACGTTTATTCACTTAGAAAAGCAGAAAGAAAAAACGCTATTGCTTTGCCAAAACTTTTACGACGAAAATATTGGTTAGCTTCCTTAGCTGTACAACTTCTTTTAAGTCCACTGTCCTACAGTAAATCGGAGCGAAATGTTCCATCGAAGCGAATGCGATACAGCAACGTTTCTCCTCCGAGGGAAATTGAGCGCCTGGAATGGCAAAGTGCAAAGGGGTAATTTCCAGCAGAACGAGCTGCCTGTCTACTGCAAACGAATTCTGTAATCTGCCCGGCAATTAAACCATGCAGGCAAAGTGAAGCCAAAAAACCATTTAGCCGCGCGGAGCAAGTTGCGTAAAAAAGCCAGAACGCTTTTATTTATTGTTTACTCGCAAGCCAACCTGTAGCCAACGACAAAGGTTAACTCTAGAATGTGTTCCTTTAGCTATTCCGTCAAGCGGACTGCGTCTTGGTGACCAATCTGTTGACGCAAGCGGTAAGACGCAAGCACGCTTTAACGCTAGAATTTAATTCACTTGACTAAGCAGCAGCTGATGATACTGGTAAGCATAAATGTAAGCTAGTTTTGTCAAGTTAATTTATGCCGCTTTTAAAGCCACTCGCGGTGGTGCAGCATAGTTTCTCAACTTCAGCGGAGGTTTAGTCACTTAGCGCCAAGCAGGAGAAGACTTAAAGTTTACCTTAGCTCTAAAATCAGTTGCGTGAAGTCAACATATTCTGCGACAACATGGGACACCTGCAAAGTTTGCGCTTTCGAGATGAAATCAGTGCGCGTCAAATGGTTGCCCACTCGTTTGCATTTTAGACACTATGCATAGCTTATAACAACAAGGATGTGAGGGATAATTATACTGTACAATGAATTCAATGAGCCTACATTTATAAACATTCCTATGAACACACATGTTACCTGAAAATCAAAGTGCATTTTGAACTATCTCCTTTCGTACTGTACTTAGCACCACAGAAATGTCCGCTTTACAAAACGATGAGCAAATTAGCACACCAAGGTTTGAAAAAGCGTTTTCTCGCATACATTACATTGATGAAAAGACAGAACAAGGCAGTCACGTATAATAGTGTCCATATATTTTATTTAAAGTACGAAAGGCAGTGAAATCAGCCATTTACCTCTCGGCAACAAAACTGGCAAACGGCAACAAACAATTAGCAGCTTCAACGGCCGAGAAATATGATACACTGGTGACCTGAAAGAGAAAGGGGAATTCAGAAAAATTGCATCCATATCATTGTTCTTCATCCTCGTAGCATACGGCATGCCGTGAATCTGGACACGCAGGTTCTGAAAAACAGAATCAGTACAAGAACGCTGAATAAAGCAAAAAGCGAAATGTTGGCCGAAAACGCAATACAGCTATTCTTTTAACCACGCGAAACACGACTTGGAAATTTGAAGACACGGCACTACTACCTGCGAATCTTTAAAAATCCTGAAAGATTATGAACTATTGGTAAGATGAGTCCTCTTAAAGCCATGATGACTTTGTACGAGAAAAGACAGAAAAGAAAAAACGCATTCTCTTCTAAGGTAGTGGTTTCGTCTCCTCCAGCGTTCCATCTTTTATCCCGGAGACGGAGCCACTACGTTCCGGAAGCACGTTTTCTCTTTTGCATAAATTTGAAGAGGAAAACAGCCGCACAAAGTCGTCACATGCAATGCCACTTTTTCAAAATCGATGTGAGCTTAAAGCCTGCGCAATGCAAACCGGATGAGCCCTCTTCAACATTGAGCAAAACATGCAACTTGGAGAACTGAAGTCCCACTACACTGGTGCAACGTACAAAACAATAGAATAGCATGCTGTCTTTTACTGAATCATGATAATATCAATCTTTAAGATTTCCATTACAGAAACAAGACATTTCAGATGAAGTGCGTAGAGCTGATGCAGTTCACGTACTCGTACCTGCGCATACGAGAAAGAGAAGAATTCCGTAACTTAGTCTTCATTGATTTATGGTGGTTCGCTTTAGGAATTTGCTTTCATGCTTCGTATTGCAGAGTAAGGAATAGCAGCATTAACTTATGCAAAAACTATTGCCCAATAAAACGAAATTGTAGGCTACCCTACTGTAAAACACATTTCGTTACTTGACAGAGCCAGAAATTCGGAGCGCGCTTGGAACAGACTAAGAATACAAACTGTTACGCAGTCTTACTGTAGCTTATTAACAGAAAGCAAGAGGTCATCTCAGTAAAAGTAAAAATACAAAGAATGTGCGCGAAAATAAATTCAATCAATAGAAAGTTTGCCACTAACTTTGCGCCTCACTGAGAAAGGGAGGATATTCATTGAATGCGCGACAAAGCTGCGCGTTTGCAATTGACACGGTTAAGGGCAAACCGTCAATATGCCTGCCATTCATCTGTAGGAAAAAAGAGGGAAAAGTCTATTGCCAACTCGTCGACAACGTCGTTCCTACCTCTTCGACAGCTGCACTAGCAGCACGTGACGTTTCGAAATCCACTATGGCCGATCTGAAAAGTAAATTTTGCTCAAACGAAACGCGGGCAATAACTGACTGCTTACTTGTCGTATACGCCACGTTTGATTCCAACAATGGTTCCAAACTTTGAGAAGCAATCACGAATCGATTCTTCAGATATATGACCACTTCTAATGTAGACAGATTTACTAAAGGGTTCCGCTGAGCTCTTTTCGCTTGACAATGAGGAACTGTTTGGTATACAGCTTTCGGTTGCATAATAAGTGCCGCTATTGCTTGGACGATTGTAAATGTTCGTGTTTCCTGGGAAAATGGCCTGAAAGCGATCGTAATGGAACGACGAAAGCTTAAACCATTTTGTTCCGTCTCTTACTTCATCGAATGAGTAGTTAAAGCCTGAATCAAATGGTTCAGCTTGCTTGGAAGGAATTAAACCATTTCCAACTCTCTGAGAACAAACAAGTGCACATTCGAATCTTCGTTGATTACTATACTTACCTCTAACCTTCGAGCCAGTTTAACAGGTCTTTTAAATGTCGTACGCTGCTCCGCTTTTTGAACTGTCATTGTCTAACAATGAAACAATGAGGAGAAGATATACGCAACGTGACCTACTCCAGCTTTGACCAATCGCTTAGCCTCCTCGGTTGCGGCGGCAACTTCTTGCGGTACTTGAAAAGTTCATAAATTCTTATGCAAAGTAAGAATTAAGCAACGTAACACTGACTCGGTATTCTTAGCTTCATGTCCGTTTCGCATTTGCTATGCTCTTGCACTAATTTTGCCTAAATATTTTCTCACGATGACCGAACGAGTTACCGCAGGTCATTACTCACTGTCAGAGAATAAATTTCGAAGCTCTGTTTCAAAAGCCGCTCGCTATCAGTAAGTTCCTCCGGAAATTTAATGATGGCTAACGGGTCTGATTCTGCAAAATAAGCAAAATGATCAGCAAACGAATCCCCGAGTTGATTTCTAATGTTCAAGTCTGAGACACGACGATGGCTCCCGGTTAGCGCTAGTGCGTCTATCGAAGGCTGTAACCACAACGGCTGCAACTCGCACACTTAATCAAAACAAATGTACGCACACTCCCACTATGTGTCAAAGTTAAGAACAAGCAAAAACTATAATTAAACTTCAATTTTTGTAACAGGATTTTCCAAAATTGTTTCTATTAAGCAGACGGAAGGAAAGCTGCGCCAAATAAAAGCAAAATATGAAAAACAAGGACATTGCATTCATACTTCTACCATGCGTTAACTCTAAACTTTAGTAAGCCATTACTTAATGTACAAGCCAAGCTCGTTTCGGGTTAGGGTCAAAATCCCGAAACTCGAAATCCCGCACGGGTCAAAATCCCGATAGGTCGAAATCCCGAATAGGCCGAAAATGCAAAGCGTGGCCTTGTTTAGGTTG
>KN538380.1:1827109-1844978 GCA_000797535.1 Trichuris suis
CAACGTGATCTGCGTCAAAGTAAACTGCACCCTTTTTTAATTTGTACTGTAGAACGTTCGAGCCAAATCACATTTCGTCACTGTACGAACGCCACACGAGATTAGACACCTAACATCTCTTTCGAGGAGTTAGTTACCGTACGAAAAGATACCTGCGAACACTTTATCAATATGAGTCAATTGCTTTTAAAAAAATAATTTTATTGGCTTGCTTGACGAGATGAAAGAACTCTCGGAGCACACCTAATCCTGTATAGCGGTTGCTCGATAATGAGATAGTAGAACGTCACGTAGGACAAGTTGTAAGTTAACGGAGGGTACAGCAAGAGCCACTTTAGCTAGAAAGAAACCGATGCGCCGCCTCTGCATATGAAACAGTGAATTAAAGCTACTGGAAAGGCATTCGCAAGTGTTCGACGCCATGCCGATAATTCCTACGTGATCCATGCACGGGCTTTCAGAAAATTCTCTTTTCAAGGTCAGCGCTGAAGTGTTAAGGCAGGCTTGGGTCCTTTTACCTCCTTGGCAGAAGAAAGGGGCGCGCTTCGCACCAAGGCACAAGATCGCTCTGCCTTTGAAACTCGCCCGTAATCCATACAAGCCAACCGGATTGCACCGTAGCGGCTACGTGGGATCAACTCATGGCTCAGTTGATGCAATACAGGGGCTAACATACATGCACTTTTTTTACGTTATACGGCGTAGCAATGACTTTTACTTATGCTGGGAAACCATGAAACTCGTTTAAAGTAGCATTGCTGCTGTACTTGTTTATTGCGCTGGTCTGGAATGGAATCGGGAACAAATGAGCATCAAGAGGTCAGGTAGCCCCTGATTGAAAAGCTCGATATGGAGAAAGCTTAAACGGCAGTGCCAAAATGCCAACAGACCCTGAAATGAGAAGGTACTCGTGTTTGAGTCAACGGGTTCTGGTTGTCCCGTTCTGCCTGTTCTATTGCGGGCTTAATAGTTATCCTCGCATATCAGCGGAATAATTACTGCCGACAACAGCGTTCAGGTGGCTTATTTAGAAGACGAATAAGCAAAAGGCTGCAACTACTACTGCGGTAGCAGCAGTCTTGAGCATCCAGTTTCTTACTGTAGTAGATCTTCATGGACTCAACTGGCAAAGCATCGAGCTCAACTGAATCCTTGGAACAAAAGGTCTTAGCAACAATCGCGCAGTTTCCTTCTGGGTGCTCCGACGAAGAACTGCGTAAGCAGGTCGCCGTAAATGATGTATCGGAATACGTGAACGCCATTAATTCGCTGTTGGCGGATCAGAAAGTGGAAATCTTGCGCTTGGGAAATCAAATCTATTACCATTCAAAAACTTCGTCTGCCGCTGAAGATTCCGATCTTTACGAATCCGTCATCTATCGGATGATCGAAGAAGCCGGCAATCGTGGAATATGGGTGCGAGACTTAAAGGCGAATTCAAAGATACCGGCTCCAAAGTTCAAGAAGCTATTGAAATCGTTAGAAAGTCGGAAGATGGTAAAATGTTTAAACATGGCTGGCGCTCTTCGTAAACAGGTGTATATGTTATACGATTTAACTCCTGATGAAAGCATATCTGGAGGCATTATGGATGAGCAACTTGACGCCAGTTATGCCGAGATAATTAGCAAGCGGTGTTTGAAATTCTTAAAACAAAAGGCTCAAGACCAAAGCGCAAGGGATGAAGGCATGCTGGCCATCGACTGGGAATACGTAGGTTCCGCTGAACTGTGTGATTTCGTGAATGAATTAAATATCAGTAAAGTTAAACTACGCAACAAAGTAATAGAGAGAATCATGGATATGCTCGTCTACGAATCCGTATTGGAAAGGACCCATTCCGGTGAAATGAAAATGTATCGCATTGCTCGCCCTCTCTTTACTCCCGGAGGATTTTCGCAATCACCTTGTTTCTTCTGTCCTGTTTTCTATGATTGCACTTCCGACGGGTTGATTTCGCCGGGCACGTGCAGCTACTTTGATCAGATTTTAGATTAAAAGAAATTTGCGATTGGCTCGTCAAGTTGGTTCACTCAAAATGATCGGGCTTGGCCACACCCTGTTCGACGCGGGCTCGCTTTGACCGCCCACGTTTGACGCACGCTAACTGCCTACAGAATACATTGCGGGAAATCAGGTTCACTTCGTGGAGCAGCTGCGCAGAATCTGTAGCAATCTTTTCCCAACTAAAATAGATTTCTAAAGAACTGATTTGGTAATTTTAAGACCTAACCGGTAGGGTTCGATCGAGGCAAACGAGTAATCAATTCTTCTCGATGATGTCTAATAGCCGCCCTAGCGCAGCAACGCATCGAACCACCGACGTAAATGCATTTCATGATCGCAGTACACCGAGCTATCTTGCTAACAAAAGGGACTGAGACTGATAGGAAGTTTGCGCACTTGTGCTCCACTCGCACGACGACGACTTTCGTGGAAGCATCATGGATTTTCACTACAATTACAAAGGAACTCTAAATTCCGACAAACATGTAACACTAACTAACCTTGGAGGGAATGCCGACATCGACCAAGACCGTATTCTCCAAATGTGGCACGAATTGCTGCGAAGATCGCGTGGTATACGTCAGTGGAACTGCAATCGATCTTTGAATCCGGTGGGTCGGCCAGCAGCTGGTACAACATATACCTGCAAGTTTGCGACAAAATATGAGTAAGCAACACTGTAACACAGCATTTAGTACTCACCTGTACTTTATTTTCACCATTTAGTTATCACGAAGGTCTTACGTATTAAACCTTAAATTTCAGCAGGCATAACTATAAATCAAATATAAACCATGCGACGGAAATGAAGAAGGGGCCCTCTGAGGAGCTATGCGCCTGAGACAAAAAACAGCGCTACAGTAGACACGCAGCAAAAACGATTTGCAGGATAAAGCACAGTCTCACATGGTTTAACAAGTTCGCTCATCGCCGGAAAAAACTGATTCCAAAACTCCTTAAAACAAATTTTTATGCTCGTATCGTTTTAGAGGAGGAAATAGATCAACTACATACAGCTTGGGGTAAAGGTCAAGCTAAACGTTACAAGTTTTACCGGCCCTGCATTAAGCGATCGATTTCCGCACCATTTCTCGCTTTGAAATTTTGTTTTGCACTTTTACTTACAATTTAAACCCTCGAACGCACGAAGCACACTCGCGTAAGTTGATTGCTTAAGTTGCAAACTTCGCAGAGGATGCAAGCAGTCAGCGGCTATTTGGAACATATGCTAATTTTAGTACATGTTTCCCAAAGCCCGCGAACAAGCTAACACAGCCCAACAAGCGCAGGTTCCCTTCCGGAAAAATGCCAGCCATTATATTTCGCGCCACTGGCAAGAATGTGGGTTAGTCTGTTTTGCAGTTTACGTAAGCCTAAACACAACGTCTATAGTTTGGCGTAGGCTTAAACAAGGGAAAAAGGGATGGTGGGGAACGAAAACCTACCTTAACCCATCATTTTCTTACTCTGCGTATGCAGGCCATCCCGTCCTGCCCTTCCCTAAGCCTAAAGCTAAATATAAGGAATATATCTCGCTTTAGGCTTAGGTAAAGGCAGAATACCATTGGTGGCATACTTGGGAGTAAAGGTCGAAGAGGTTGGCCATCGTTTTGCGGAAACGAACCTGCATTTTGTGGGGTACGGTGGGCTGGTTGCGGGGCTCTGCGAAACAAAACCCTTTATTTTTCAAGGCGGCCCTTATTTCGGAGAAACTGTTGGTACTCAGCCAAAAGTCGGAACACGTAATCTTTTTTAGTCGCTTGCGAATATGGAGCTTATATTTTCCCAACAGCTCTTCGCGGTTTCCTTTGCTATTCGAGCAACAGGTGGTGCAACTACAGAATTAATTCAACAGACGAAGCCTAGACGAGCAAATTCCGCTAAATAAGATTTGTGTAAACGGGAGAATTTTTGAGACAATTGTTCTTTTGCTTTCGTTGGCTCCCCAATTATGGCGTATTTTCGCAAACACGTGAGTCCTGCTGTCTGCAGAAAACTTGCTATGCCTTTGATGCGCATTCCGGCGTTTTTAACCTATGAGGTAGTTACAGAAAACTGGCCTCCCGCTATCTACGACTGGTCAATTGCACAAAAATTGAGTAGTATGGTTTTACAAAGTTTTATTCGACGCTGACTTACCTACTAAGCTCTCCTAGCTACTCTAAAGGTTGAATTGAACAGCAAGGGAAACTTGTATAGTCACTCTTCCTGAGTTCACATTAGTGAGCTACCGTACAATGTTGCGTGCATCTGACAGACTAGAATGTATTCAGGCGCTTCTTTTGGCAGTGTGAGACAATATAGCGACGAGGAGGGTGGGGACCAACTTTTATCTGGGCAAGGAGCGTGCAAGAAGTGCGGTTATGTTGGTCACTTGCCCTTCCAATGCCGGAACTTGGTCGCTTTGAAGAACCAGAAGGACGTTGTCCTTGATGTTTCATCAACCTCCTCAGAAAGCAGTATTTCAGTGGAAGATAATCTTAGTCGATTTTGGAAGCGCCGTGAAGCAAAAGGCAATGATTCTCATGATCACAAGAGTACGTCAATGCAGCTTCAGTAGTATTTTAAAATGGGAGATAACGTACGCGGGAAAGTATACACTTCAAGTTTAATTAAATTCAAAGTTTAGCTATCGTTACTTTTGAAATTCGATTGTCTTGACGCTATCATAACACGTCTCATCCTTGCAGGAAAGGAGAAGAAAAAGGGCAAACATAAAAAGCACCGAAAAAAGTCCAAGTAAGTAAGCTTGTTAAAATGAGTAGAGTTGGCATAATTTGCCGCATTTGGCAGTGCGTGGGCGGCGGCAAGTTTTCGACCATAATTTGTTTTTGGGTTCTGACTTTCTTCTGTGTCTTTTCGTCAGTTTTATCGCCCAATATTAGCGCCTACTTCACTTCTTTGAAGGTATGAAGCGGAGCCATCTTGTTCATTTACGTCATCTCCTTCTAAGTCAAAACGTCACAAAAATGGTAAGGAGAAAAAGAAGAAAAGAAGCAAAGAATTAAAGAAACATAAGAACCATTCAAGGAAACGTTCAAGTTAGAAAAAATGGTATGAGTGAAGTGCGCGCAATATTTCACTTTACGTGAGCTTCGATATTCGTAGTCTCCCGCGTAGTGTTCATCAACGGTTACTGTTTGTTTAAGCACGCAGTGCTGTGTAAAAAGTTGGTTATGTACTCGGCCAGTGCTTTCGTAATTATAGAGCCGAGTGCGGGACAGATCGGCAATGAGCGATGTCTGACTTTGTTGATTAATGCGAGTTACATTTTAAATCTTCTATCCTGCGCATTCTTTAAACCGTGCTTACTGTATCGTAGACTTGAAAATCAATATGACAACTGTGCCGGCAGATATACGGCGAAACGGGGACCAAAGGTCAAGAACGATCAAGCAGTAAATGCAAATCAAAACGGACAACAAAGTGATATTTCGCGCTGGCTTCAAGCCTTATTTCGACGAAAGAATGATGCTTCAAATAAAACTTTCCATTATTGTTGCATTAAAAAACGGTTCTTCAGCTGAAGTTTAAAGTATAAAATCTGGCTTCGCATTTGTGTTTTCGTAAATAGAGTTTGGCAACCAGTTTACTTCGCACGCAAGTCAAAATCAAACGAACTACAGTACCCAGGAGTTGATAGATAGGTATATAACGTACGGTATCCTTTTGATACTTAGGTAACAGGGACGGTCGCGCCTGCTGCAAGAATAGCGTTGTTGCGCAGTTTTCCGCTTTTAGACGGTATACTTTTTGTATAACTTGACGCGTTGGCAATTCGTGTAACTTCCTAGAAGATTGCGTTGGAATGGCCTTGCTGGCTGACTGTTTTGCTTTGCTGTTATACTGGCGTTTGGTTAGTGGCAATGCCGCGGAGACCTTCAAATGCCCCCATGAAATTAATCGCGGCTTCGAGGGTTACATTTTGCGTGGCGCCTTGAAGCCTTGCGTGACTGTCATACGCAGGAAAGATGAGAAGCTACTGAGTTCGGATTTTCCCAGCTTCTTTGACGTGGCAGTTAAAGTTTGCAACGAAAGTCTTCCTGGAGGCATTCCGTTTGCGCTCAACTATTTGGATTTGGACGAAGCAAGACTATCGTATGGTCGTTTCAAAGGTGCAAAAGAAGCTGTGACAAGTAGAATTGGAAATAAAGGCCACGTTATTTTTCTCGGTTGGAAAATAACGAAGTTTGACAGAGGACGCAGAATGGTAATTGTATTCGGAGATGGTAAGACCAAAATTTATAGAAGAACTCATCCGGAAATTGAAGATTTTATAAAACGGGCAGAGCACAGATGGTATCGTTCGTATTATAGGAAGGGCGATAGACTTCCTGTTTGTGGAATGTATGATATGGCCACGAAAAAAATAACACCAATACATTGTAAGCAGGAATTCTGGAAACGCCATTTTCACTCCTTTATTTGTCAAAGCTATGGTTATGACACTTGCCATCGTAAAAAACTAAGAACCCGTTGCGCTTACGTCGGAAGGGACAGATGCTGTCCCAGAACAAAGTACATTATCCTTAGAAAGTCCCAAGTTCCCGGAGAAACCTGTGACAAAGAGGAGAACGCATGCGATCAGCCTTGTGATACTCTACCACGGGCGCCGAAGTGGAAAACAAAGGGTAGTTTCGGGAGAAATCCCGGCGATGTCTGCGGCAACGTGACGCTACGTCGCTTTTGGATCCCTGAAAACTTTAGTGATGAGTGGGATTGCAGGGAGAGACCCTGCTGCGTCCAAGAATTAGAAGAAGATCTCGGACGTTGTCCCTGCCAGAACGTCACATGTTTGCATAATGGCCGTTGCGTAAATTTCAACCGTACCTCGTTTAAGTGTGTCTGCACTGAAAGATACACAGGCCCAAAATGCGAAGGTTTGTCACAAGTTTTCACCGACTTCTCTATGTAATCATTCAGTTTGAATAGTTTCAGTTTCATATTGATACTGTACTGTATTGTACAGTATGCAGGTTCAATTAATGTATTGTTTATTTTACTGAAAGATACTGATAGGACTCTATTCAAAAATGTGAAACTTTTCACTTAGAAATATTCTTGTAGTTTGCTCTAATAATTGTAGCGGACTTCTAGAGGAAAGAATTGAAGAGGAGGAAGAACAGAAGGTTGAGGCTGGTATGGCATTTTGGCAGTACTCATGGCCTTATTTAGTCGGCGCAATGGCTGCCGGAATGGGTACAGGTGTACCGTTTTGCGCGTATCTTGGTTACTTAAAGGGAACGTATGATATTAAACTAAAACGTGCTCTAGACAATGGATAACGATCCGCGGCAAGCAGTCACCGTTTTGAAGCGGTAACGAATCATACTTGTTTAAACAGATAAAAACCACTATGTGCATTATGATTGCTGAAATAAAATAAACTATTTCGCACTATGGTCTTCGTTAATTCAGTTTATCTCCCACGAAACGGTTCGATTCAATGCGCGGACGTTCCGATGGGCTAAGCGGCAACTTTAATTTCAATGCCGCTTGTCAGAAATTTGCAGCCATCTCCCGACATTTAGTTGCCGATATGCGACGTTAAGCGACGAATTTCTATTTCAGCGTTCATTCGGCTTTTTGCTGCCGATCTAAGTTTGAGCGAGAAATTTTAACTTCAACTGACTCTTTGACTAGCCGACATTCTGAAAGTCGTAATTTTGATTTCAGACTCAACCCATCCATTCGTTTGTAGAGAGCGTTTGATACAACTGCTATGACCTAAGACTAACAGGAGAAGACGTAAGAAAAAGAAAACAATGAAACACTACTGTCCCTTTGCAAGACTCGCACCCTTCAATAATGTTACAAGGTTAGGCAGCGAAACGTCGAGGTATTCATGGGCTCCGCGCTGAACACGGAGTTGCCTTTGTTGCAACAGGGAGCAGTTCGTAGAACCTACACTCCATTTTGGGCCTACTGTAACTTTTAGCAATTCTTAGTTGTTTCGCTGTGTTGTCGTTGACGCTCCCTTTATTGGGATCTTTTCAGTTATCCGCGCGCAAACGTACAGTAATCAAAGCGATAAGCAAGGAAACGCAGCTACATTGTGTCAACAACAAGTAAAGGCGCCAACAGTAAACGCGGCGTAGTTCACGGATCGTATTTGACTACACGACGTTGTTGTTGCGTCGAAACGCAGCTGTTCCGTTTTTGCAAACGGCAGTGCCAATTAAGCCAGCGTCTAAACGTGTCGTTCGCTGTAGCTAGAGCAAAGTTAGTTACGAGCACAATGTTTTCATTGTCGAGGCTTTTCCAACATCCGCTGCCATTATTGTAACTGCAGGGCAAGGTGAACATAAGTTAGTTGCAGTTATTGGAAATTGCGCCGGTACTGTTTCGACTTTAAGGAAACTGCATGTTACAGAAAGTACTTTAACCTGCGCATTATTATACTGTATTATAACTTTTCTTTTCTTACTTGTGGAAGCCTGGATCTGTTCGGTGGTGTACAACCGACGTATAGGTTGTATAAAGAACTTATCTAGGTCGAAAGAACGTGCAGAAGCTTATGCAGCTGGTAAGTTCATTTCGATGCTTTGTATCTTTAAGACGGTGTAGTGTAATGGCAATAATTTGCGATCCGTTAGTACTGCAGCTGTTGTACTTCTTCTCTGTGCTCCCTATGGCTGAGTAGGCGCGCCAATTAGAGATAGTACATTGGCAGATGAGTGATTCGGTCTCGTGCCGCAAGGACCTGATTTCGAATGACCATGTCCATTTCTGGAGCACCGTGAAGAACCAGCAATTCCCTTTCGCACATGAATTCATATTAATGACAGTTATTCGCCTGCTGTTTTCATTAGTCAGCACAGTGCTATGGCTGACGTAACGGGGAGAACGCTGCCGCTGGTGGTCACCTTCCACGCAAAAATGTTACATGATCCGAAAATCTCGTGCCAGACGACGTGGTCCGCACCTGCCATCCAGACAGTGTTAACAAACCTTATTACATATGTAGGAAGGGTTACGTGCAACGTGTCCAACCAGCATTCAGTGAAACCAACGAAATGAGAAAGAGAAATGTGTACAACTCATCCAATGGCTTCTTGCTTGCAATCAGAGAAGGGGCGTGAATTTGAAAATAGACATAATCATCTCGCGTAGCCGCTGACTATCTTTGGCAAAATGTTAGCGCAAGTATAACTGCGCTATCATCCTCGTCATGAACATAGTCTCCGTTAGCAATCTAATATTTATTCACATGCACGAAAGGTTCTTGTTACCGTTGTGGAAATATACTTTCGTAAACATTAGTATACTAATACGTTGATTTCATTTTTGTTCAACCTTGTTAATCCTTGCTCAGATTTACTCAGCATTGTTTAGAGTGCCAACGCTTCCCTATGGGGAACTATTTTCCAGGCGACTGTGCCAAGCAGCAGCCGTACACAGAGAAAAACTAATCTGAAGCATCCTTGACAGAATTTCACTGCGCGGCTGGACGCAGTCTAACAGAAGCTTAGCTCTGTTTGACTGTTGTTGACAAATTGCGAATGCCATTGAAGAGCGCTGGGATTTTTTAAACTGAACCCTTCTTCAAGGTTGAAAAGCACCGATGATGGAAAATTAGAAAGGAAACAACATGGAGAATAATTGAAGAAAAAACTGAACAGAAATAAAGAAGCGATATGATGGTACAATAAAGAAAAGGGGAAAACGATGTATATACTTAAAAGCCATTGTGCCTACAAGAAGGAGAAAAATGATACAATGTTACTTCGCTGTTCTGTTTTGCTGGTGCTGCATGCTGGCAGCTACAGTAGGGCTGCCATAGCCTAAGCGGTTCCACTGCTCAAGATTAAAGGGATATCTGCCTGTTATGACGTGTGACTTTCAAATAAACTGAATCCCTAAAATAAGCATTCCGCGAAGAGCAACATTTGAAGCCAAGCAAACTACCTAATTAACCAAAGACTGAAGTTTAGCGAAACCAGCAGTTACAGGCGTTTGTCAGCAATGTTGGAAGCGCAAAGGTCGTTTCAGTAAGCGTCAATGTAAGAGTCACGATTGTATAACCTTCACGTCAGAATGTCGTAGTCGGTTGGGGGCTTTTTCACCTCCTGTCTCCACGTCGGCACGATTTGGCGGGTGGTAAAAAGGCGGCAAATAATTTACAGAGGCGCAAAATATGACTTGCTGCCTTCATAAATGTTAAATTATGCTCAGGTAAGTTCATACTGTCTGTAGCCTTTAGACGGACGTGACACTTTCTTCAATTCGCTGTTCACTGGACTGACATACGGCATTCCAAGCTTAGTTGGCTCCTATTCTACAAGTTTGCCCATCGTACGTTCAAGTGATAGCCGTTCCGTCTGGCTTTGATTCATTGGAAGCTGCGTACTCAAATGAGAGGATAGGAAATCGGTTGTCTTCCTGTTTTCGAAGAGCAGCGCGAAATCCTAATCCTACTTTGTAACTGTTGCGCTATCGAGATGAAGTCAGTGCATGATTAGTTAAAGATACATGTCAGTTCCGAAGTTACCATGGTTGCGCCTTTTGTCCGCGGAATATCGTGTCACCGGCAGCGAACAGATATTTAAGAAGATCGCAGCCTTTGTTATTAAGCGAATACAACGCCGACTCAATTCGTCTCGTTTGGTTTGTCGACATTTTTTCACTGCCCAAGGCAGCAGCATGCAAGATTTACCTGCGCACCAGTTGACTGTATTACTATGAATGTTTGAACATTGGATTGCGCTAACCGCTCTCTGCCGGTATAGATCTGTTCGCTTGTGTAATGCCTACCTGCGAGCTTTACAAAGAACAAGTGTTGCCGCCGCCTAAGCCTATTCGCACGCGTATACCTTAGCTATAGGCCGTATAAAGCGTAGGTCTAAGCGGAAAGAGTGCGACGGATCGGTGGACGGATACGATCGCTGTTTTGAATGTGCTGGTGAAAAACAGCACATACCAGTTGCCTGCAAGCCAATACAGTAATCTATGCTGGTTTCGTTTGTCGCGCGGTTCTTGTTATATTTTCCTTGAAGTTGCCAATAAACCGCATTCTACGCCGCATTCTCCACATTAGTATTCGTTGGGGTAACCATAACGTCATTATTTTATAGGAGAACAACTCCATCTGTGATTGGAGTGGTGATTGTACCTGCATTCTACTAAGTCGTTCAAATATTTAAAAATCTTTCCGTTCTTAGACTCGTTAGCGCGATGCTTCTTCTTTAAATCTCCAGATTGACTTCGTTTAAGCGACTCACTTTTCGTCCAAGTAGAGTGCCAGTTGAATTAGGTGAATTGTTTTTCGCCAACTGTTGCCGAAAAAGCAAATAAACTGTTCCGCATCTCAATCTCGTTTAGTTCTTCTGTATTCAGCCTTCTGACCGGTTTGCTTTGTTGAAATTCTTTTGCTCCAGCGGTTCACCTTTACTAGTTACCCTTTAGTCTCATTCCTGATGTTTTTGCGTTCCACCCTAAAGTTGCGTTAATGATATTTGAATTGCGTAATCGCAGTTATTCAAGAAACTAAACTGTCCGGAAGCGACGACCCGCAGGTTAGTTCTGTAATCGATGTCGTGGAGCAGTGAAGACGGTAGAAGGTGCATACGTGATAGCTGTTCTATTACGCGCTCTGGATGCCGGTAGTGTAAGCAAACTTGCTACGGTTGATCCTTTGCGTTCCATTTGAAAATGTGAGTCCACTTTGTTTTGCAACCACTGCAGCACGCTTCTCCCTCCTGTGAACTCTGATGATAATACTTAGCAAACTGATTTTTCGTAATGTATTCGTTTTCTCTCTCTCTCGCTGTTTAAGCAAAACAATGGCGCCAAAAGAAGAACTTGTGGGTAAAAGGAAAAAGAGGTTTTATGCAATGAAATGGACGTACAAACGCGCTAACGTCTCGCGGTCCAAGCAATTGGGATTCCCAATAAATATCATCATCCGACAAAATCTGGCGGTAAAAATTGAAATACACGATGATGTAGTGGAGTATTTGCCCTCTGTAGATTTCATTCACCAAACTGGATGAGTCAACCGCTATCTGGGCATTAGTGGAGAACTCGTCGTTGTGCGTCTACTTGTTTCCTCAGCGCATTTAAAGCGCTTGGCCGAGTTAACGGTGACGTCATTGGTTATACCTTCCCGACGTTTTACCGTCAACAGATCTGATAAGCAGTCACCACTACGCGTTGCCATACGGTCACTCAGATCGACAGAGAGCAAGCAGGATGAACTGGCTGACTGGAGCCTGCAACTGGTCTCAAGATTTAGACTCTCAAGGAGCCTTGCCGACTCAAGATCGCCGCTCCTGCTGTAGGAGGATAAGGATTTCTTAGGCGACACAAGCAAAGCAACAATCGCTTCCGCTCTCCGACTGTATATCTTGTCATCTCTGATCATGTCTATTGATAACCTATCCAATTGAACCTTCGAATCATTGGATGAATGCTCTACAGTGGCTGAGTTGAACAGTCGATTGCAGTGGTCCAAATGGGATCGATGCAGGGAGCACCAAGTGGTCACCTGACTATCGTAACTTGAATTTTTGTCTCTAGCGCATATCAAAGACTGCTTTGTTTCTTCCTGCTTTAAATATACATCAATTTGTTCACCCGACTGCTTGTCCTCCCTAACAGATTTATCCGCTTCCTGATCGCCATTGGTATCACTGTCAGTAGCTTGTACAGCTCCATCGGAACTTTTGCAATTCAAACATAGTAGCGTAGTCCCTTCGCTGTATTCTGTATATCCCGGACCGCAGAAACGCGGCGGCAATTGGCTGTTGGCTACCGTTTCAACGGTTCCGTAATAAAACAGCTCTACTGGACTGGTTCGCAAGGCGAGCACCCGTTCGGCACGGATATGAACTACAGCCGACGGCTGATCGGTTAGCACCTGTTCAATATCGAGCACCTCTTCATCATTTATAACCGACGATCGGCTGTAAGACGATGATGCACCGCTGCCGCATCGGTCGAAAAGAACAGTAATGACGCTAATATTGTCAGCCCTAAGTCTTCCCCAACGTATCAGCGCTTGTCTGGCAATCCATCTGGCGTGATTGATCTCCAATCCGCAGGTCTACAAACGATACTTCACGTAAGCAACAGCAACACAGAACCGTTAAGCAGGTGCGCTTCAAAAACAAAGAAAACTAAATTATGCATGTATATATAAACCTTCGATTCGCAAGCATTCCAACCGCTGGGACAGTCCTTCCACTCATTACAATTAACAATTTCGACCACATTTTGAGCGTTTAGCACATTCCAGAGACCATCAGAACCTATCACGAGACATACGTCATCCGGTTGCAGTTGCACCATGCTCACATCCGGAACTGGACTGACCACAAAGTCGTCCTTGCTGGAGTTGTACGACCACAAGTCGCCTGCAAAGAAAAAATGTCCAGCATGCTCGTAGATTCTTCATTTTGAAAATTTGAACATGTACCAACAGTATATCAGTGATTTTCAAGGAGCGATATTGTCCCGTGCTCTGATTGGTCAATTGGGCAATTTGAACTGATTGGCTGATGCTGTCCCGGCAGCGCAAAATTAGCGGGGAGACGTCTGAGTCTCTCCCGCTACGTTATCTCTTCCAAACCTTTTGGCCGGTTGGGGACATCATCGGCCAATCAGGTCAAGCGAAATTGACCAATCAGGGGAGCAAAGGGCGGTGGCGATCCTGAGCATAAGAAACAACGGTATACATTTATGCTATTACATAAATATGAAACAGCTAATGACATTTGAGCGAACAACCTGGCTGTAACAAGAATTCAAACTGAGCATAATAAAACATACAATTAAAGGCAACGATTGCTGTTCTTGCCTTCCTAATTTCCAGACAAAAATTAACAGAAATCTGCTGCTAAACATTGCTTCAATTCGCATGCATGTTACTAGGAAAAATGGAATGTACGAAGAAGCTAGATTTTTGCAAAACTTGAATCTACCACTTTGGCTACCGTAATGATAACAGAGGATTCTAGCGTGAACTATAAAAGCTTCAAACTTCCAAAGAAGGACAACTTGACCCCAATGGATGTTTAGATTTCAGGGTGTATCGCTGCTTTGGTGAAACGGTTTTGTTGGTGCTTCCCAAAAGCTCTAGCTGGCTGTGCTTAACAGTAGCTACCGTACTCCCTGAGTTGGGCTTTTAAATTCAAACTTTCTTATGACTCGTTTTCATCGACAGTAAGAGACTCCAGCTTGCACGGATTTAACGGAAGAGCCGTTAGTAGAAAAAGGGGAACGAGGCAACAGATGATGGGGTAAAACGTCCACGGATTAAGCTGTTTGTCCTGCAACCAAGCTTTCAGATTAAATGGTACTTGATTTTCATTCAGCATACTGTAACAATTGAAATTCAATAATATACTTTTTGAGAGGAAAATTGCCTAACACTGCAAGGAGCTTACCTAAAGCTCTGGCCACTGCCAAGAAAGGTATTTTCTCAAACAGTGTCGGCCGCTTAACAGAGTTCGGTCGAACCGGGCGAACCCAAACAACGCGCTTGACGCCCGATTTGCTCATTACTTCACCACCGCGTTCCCAGATCCGACGCTGCTCTTCCGGATCGTCTGGTTTGTGATCCGTAGTAAGCTTGCTGCCAACGACGGAACCGTCTACAATGAATTGAACAAAATATGAGCAAAACTTCCCAATACTAATGTAATCGAAGCCACAGTTACATGCGATACTAAGAATCTAAACGCAAAGCATACGGGCAAAAAAGAAAAGGAGCGCTTATACCTGGAAAACGTTTGCCTAACGCAATAGCCGAATCGCCAACATGACCAATGTACACTTTATTGTGACGAATGAAAGCAACGCTGGCCGTCGTCCCAGAGGTACTTGGAAAACCAGAGGACGTCTTCGGCCAATTCTCTAAAGCAACAAATGCCTAAGCGAACTTCTCGATGGCATGGTCGACCGTTCACGCATTCGGCAAGCGCACTGCTTACCAACTTCGTGCAACATTTGCGACTGCGTAATGAGAAAGCCGTCTTTTATGGCCTCCAAGACGTCGTCGTCGTTGTCGGACAAAAATCCAGGATTTTGAACAATGTTGGCACGAAGTCTCTTCTGCGCCATTTCGCTGGCATCCGATCCACCATGACCGTCGAAAACGGCCAAAAACACGTAACCAAGACAACCGTCTTTGTCCCTCTCGCAGAATATGCTCACTCTGTCCTCCATGTATCGACGACCACCTTGGTTGCAGCAGACGCTTACCCGCAGGCGGTTACGTCCCGAAACGCCAGGACCCATAGGAGTCCCTGAAACACCGCATTTCAGGTTGCAAATTAGCCACACTTTAGCTTGGTATAACTGTCAACGCGCTGTTTGATACTCGGCGTAATGTACACGAAGCTTCCAGAGTATCAACGAACATTATCCTGAATGGACGCTTGCGGTAGGAAAAGGAAAATACGAGAAGGTATGTGTCGGAATCGTCAAATATAAAATGGGCTGAAATTACGTCCAAAGCAGTAGCTAACTATTTTAGTAGTCGATTCGACTTTCAAAGCGCCGATGTGCAAACTCTGGAAATGTTGAAAAGCAAAAGCGGGCGACTAAAAGTCGCGAACGGAAAGGTGAATAACGACAGTCCATGAATCGGGCATAAAAACACGATGAATTCAAGGCGTCCTGATAAATTGCGCAAAGGAGTGGCGCAAAAAGAAAACCCGGAATTCCAGGAAAGCACTCGAACGTCCAAGGCGATCGCGGAAAGACCGCGAACGCTGGCGCCGGTCAGTCGATGCCAACGGAAAGTCTGACTTTCGACTAAACAAATTCGCCGACAACGGTCGCATGGTAAACATTGAAAATTGGCGCCTTACGTTCTATGTTTTCTCGCCAGCAAATCCAACAGCAAGCAGGATGTTCACTATGGCAACAATGAGCTTATGCCGCATTTTTCAATCGCTCATTTTGGGCGCGATTCGATAATAACCTACAGTAGGAAATAATTGTAAATAGAAGAAAGTTGACTGAATAAAAGCTAGCAAAAGCAATTGAAAATAAAGTTTCGGCTTTAAGCACTTTATGCGCTGTGCGAGCATTGGCGTACGCTAGAAACGAGCCATCTAAAAGTGCATTCATTTTGCTGACAATCAAGTTAAAGACGCATTGATGACGGTGTAGTGCCAACTGGTACCTTTTTAAGCCATTTTGCTTTGTTTTACAGAACATTCCAAGGCAGTGGCTTTAACTGGTTTTTTGATCACCAAGTGGCAAAGGGCTTAAAGCAGAGAAAACAGATTTGATTCTTTCTGGAAGAGTTAAGAGAGACACACGCCAGCGTATATGCCAAGGCAAGGCGCTGCTAATGTTGCACAAAGGCAGTTTGCAGTAACTCCTCTTCTCCAACTAGTGAATTATGGGCAAGTATGTTCAAAGTGCAAATTGCTAGGCATTTTTTGCCGTGAACAAAGATGGCCTCACTTCCTTTCTTACCGAGCAGTTAAGCATACAAGAATGCCGTAATTCGTATTATCCTTGCCTACTGAAGCGCACCCATCATGCATCATTCACTTATGCTATATAGCAACTTGCTTTCTATTTACTATATTGGATTTTCTGAGCGCTGTACTGCCTGCTTTCTCAATTTTCCATAGCAACACAGCAAATGCATCAAATTGCCTACCGTTTAATGATGTGCAGGTAACACGGAAAGTTGTCCGCCATTAGCGGAGTCTGCCTTTTGCTTGACGAATTAACTTAATGTGATTCCTTATTCTTGCATGCCTGACTGTTTCTCGATGGGCGATTTGCAGAACCCTTGCAAAATTCAGTATGAAAAGCACGTCGAAAACATTATTCATTTCGACCATATAAAGTAAAGCCTAATCTTACGAACTATAATCTTCAGTGAACGCTGATCGGAGTGCAATTGAAGAAATGGAACTTTTCAGAAACTTAAGTCAATCCGTATGCCTTCGTTTGCCCCGTGGATGGCAGAGAGCATAAGCACTTGCGCTTTTGAAAACTTCGATTTCCAATTAGGATCGCTGCGCCTACTTTTGCAAAAAGACGTGAGCAATACCTGTTCCATTGTTTGGCGGCGGTTGCCATTATTTGCCAGCGGCATTTCTAATCGTTGCCCGTGGTTGCGGCCGTCAATTTGACAATTTGAATTTTCGAACTGAACGGTTGTTCAACATTTTGATAAATAGACAAAAATTTCCAGCACATAAAGAAGCTGAACATGAAACAGTCGGCGTTGGGATTAGTCGATTAGTAAGCATTACGAGCAGCTTCAACAATCGCGTTTGGGCGTACGTAAACGATCCAAAAGATTGAGTAAATTGATAATTGAAAGAAATTGTGCAAACAATTATGCAAATTACGTTTAGAATTAACCGCCACAATTAGGCCCGCAGATAAGCTAACCATTGAAAGCATAAGTTAAACCTTCGGGCTGACCCGAAAGCTTCTCCCTCTATTGACTTGCCAAGCAAAAGCCGAAAAGATTCGCTATGGTCTGACGATGCAATGGAAGTGAGAGCTCAGCGCAAAGGATATGATGATTTCCGCAAAGTATTACAATGACCGAGTTGCACCCATTACGATTAACTTCATTAGAACAATTGAAGTAAACAAAGATTTTTGAGAGATGAAACACACAGGATTAACCGGCGAATAGGCTCGCAGTGTGAAGGGCAATACATAAATAGAAACTGTATGCTTTTCACTGTCTAACCGAAAATCATGTTTATTTGCTGTATGAAAATGCAATGCAAAAAACCGCTTTTGCGGAATGACAAAAAGGTAAAAACCAATTTATAGAATGCTACTGTTCAGCATCTATTCATTGCAATGTAGCGAAAGTGGAATTCGAATTGTTGCAGCTCGCGTTATCGTGACACAATACCTGCTTATATTTAAA
>KN538380.1:1845078-1866076 GCA_000797535.1 Trichuris suis
TTGCGTTCGTTGAGACAGTGGTCCCAACGAACACCGTTGTGATTGTGGCGCTTATTGTAAGCAACACGAACATTGACGGCTCCAAAACACGTACCTCTAAATGCAGGCAACATTCAAAAAGAACACGACGCTGTATCAACCACCCTTCGGTGAAAGTACACACAAAAGATAAATCTTTCCTCCATTTATTCTTCGCGCTTGGTTAGCTTTGGTATAACTTATTTTACAAAAGACCATCGCGCTGCTGAAAAGGAAATAAAAGTGTGTAGAACCGTAATGCTGCTCAAAATTATTATCCATTTCGAAGAGTACGGTAATTTGCATAATACTCGCGATGCGGAACATATTGAACCTTCACTATTCTCCATTTTGAAGTATTTTGCTTGGCAACAACCTTCCAACTATTGCCACCTCTTTGAAGCACAGTTTTTTCCCTTTGAAAGCCGAGTTCAAATGAACGATCACAACCGGCAGCCTTTGTTTTCCATTCCATCTCAGTATGGCGACTTGCTTTGCCTGAATTTCGCTTGCCACAAGTATAGCCTAAAACGAAGACATATTTATAAAACAATTAGTGGTGAACCATTTTAGTGTGTACTTTTACGATGACGTGGTAGGGATCTCCACGTGGCCCAACTTCCCATCGCGAACACTTTGCATGTTCGAGCTCATCTTCCTGTCAAAGTGAAGCCAGAAATCTGAAATGTAGTCCAAATCAGCGCTTTTTGCAATTGTTCGTATTGGATAAAAGTATTTTAACCAAGCAGTGAAAAATACTCGTATTTTCAGGCTCCTTTCCTACAGTAATCCACGTAGACATAAAACAAGCGACTCTCAGTTCAAAATGCTCGTATAAATAAAGCAATATTAAAAATAGCGTTTTCAACGTTCTAGAAATTTTTCGAGAGCTGCGATACTCCTTTACTTCATACTAAGACGGGTTACAAGCGAACTTAGGATATTCATTGCTTAAAGCCCTTACATGCTGTGCGGAAGCGTTTGAAGACTTCTCTAGCAATTATTAGTGCCACTCAAGGCATCATGGAAAAGACGCAACATGCAATTACGAAATGCCATGCTAAGAGCTTACCCAAGTGACCTACAAACGAATTTCATCCGCACTACATGCAACTGGACATTGCCATTTTTGGCACAAACTTGCAACGTGCCAAACGAAGTTACGACTGTAAATGGAAAAGGATAAGTTTGAGCCAGTGCAGCAAAGAAGATAACTATGCTAGACGCGATTCGAATTGCGTATTCCAATTTGGTCACATTTAGAGTTCACGGAAGCTCAAAATCGATTGTTCATCAGAAAGCTTAAGTGGGCTTCAAAGTTTCTGTAAAGCAGGAATATGATTTTGTTGCGCCTGCACTTACGGCGCGATAATAGAACATATAAGGGCCAGTTGAGGGCAGTACTTGCTTTTGGCACCACTCACCCGTATCACGAAGGGTTTAGCGGTGATGCGTATCGCGGGCTAGCAATCTTCTATGTTACTATGAAAAGCACGTGATCGTACGAACAAGCTCTCACGCGATACGCACATGGTACCACCACGAGCAATATTAAACTGAACAATTTATACTGTCGTTACCGTACTGGTATGCAGGTTATTATATAACCTGAGGGCCATACATCACAGATTTAAAAATACACGACAATTATTAACTTGAATGAAGTCGGGCAGACACCTCAACACGTTAGATTCAAACATCTTTCAAATTAAGCTATAACCGCTGGAAAGTGCCAACCTTTGCACTTTGAGTATGAGCAGTGCTGCCCAACTAGAGCAAATTAAGCCTATCCATAGCTTCTCGTAAGTGCTATTCTCTGCCAAAAGGCTTTATCGGCTAATAAAAAAAATATACACGCAAATTGGTCTGATGTCTACGTGCTTATAAAATTAAAATCTGTCACGCGCGCTCTTCATCCCAAACAACTCCTTCCAGTTGGAGCACACGTCAAATAATTACATGCGCATTCCAAAGAGCTTTCAAGCGCATTAGAAACTTCGGCACATGCTTGTGAGGTAATGATATCAATGCATCCATGCAGACAAGTCAGGAAAAAACTATTTATTTGAATAATTTTCATGCGCAATGGATTCCCTTAAATTAAATCACTTTGCCTTGAATTCAACATCGATAAGAGTTAGTACGGTCGGCGGAAGCATTGAAGCTAAAGAAAAGGCGTTAACGCGTATAAGCAGTTAAAGAATGATGGGTGCCAAACAATTCCCTCCAAAGTTGTAAAACTTTATATGCTCGATGAATGATCGCGCACATTGCCTTCTACCTATCAAGTTTTGATTTCGTCTAATGGTTTCCAAATTTCGCCTTGGGCCAAAGTTGTAAAGGCATTTTCCAGCTTTTGCTCTTTTGCTATAGCAGCAAGCTTGCAAGGCGGTTCCGTTGCATGCTGAAAAGAAAATTCTTCTGCTCAGATAAACCCAATTTCAATTTGCCCAAACCTCGTAGGATCCCATGTCGTAGGTGCCCCAATGGATTCCCAAGGACGTACGCGAGCGCAAGTCCTTGTGAATTTGTAAAGCCTCTTCCGGGCCGACGTGTTGATACTGCATAAACCACCGAGGTTCATAGCAACCAATCGGGATGGCAGCCAGATCGAATGGCCCGTAAATGGTGCCAACAACTTTGAAAGCAGGGCAATATCCCGTATCGCCGGCGAAGAAGAAACGTCGTTGCTCCCCAATCACCGCCCAAGAGCACCAAAGAGACTAACAGTATAAAGGATTAGGATTAGCACTTGCAGAAACTTCTTAAGGTTGGTTAATACCCGGTCTCGATCGAAGATCGAACGCATACTCCAATGCTGGGATGGAAGACATACAATACGAAATGATCCACCGCGTTGTGAATTAAAAGTGATCTCTTCATTCCAAGAGAGCTCATTGACCGTAATATCGCCGAGGGTTGAAAACCAAGATTTCAAACCAGACGGAACAAACCACGTCAATCTGGAGCCGAAACGATTAATCAAATCGCGCACAGTAGGCAGGTCCAAATGGTCGTAATGGTTGTGGCTTATTAGGACTGCGTCGATCTGTAAAACGTGAATGATAGTCAAGTTAATGTGCTTTCCCGCCATTAATACTGTAAGGAATGCAAGTAATTAGTCAATAACTTTTCACGCGCCTCTTCTAATCATCCTGTTTATGATTGCATGCTTACGCTCCAACTGGATTCTGTCCATATTTATCTGGCTCAGGTCGTTTTACGTATTAAAGCACTCAATACTAGAAATGACACGACTTTCTCGCTGTCCCAGCAAGGAAAATCGTGCAACGTTGACTGCAATAAATCAATAACCAATTTAAACGCATGACAATGACAAATAAGCGATTAACAAAGGCAACTCACTTCTGGCAAGTCGCCGACCTTACAGGGAACAGGACTTATCCGCTTTGGTCCGCAGAATGGTAGTGGAGAACAACTGAGCGACAAAATGGGATCTGTCAAGAATGTGCCCTTCGTGAAGTTGACCAAAAGTGTAGAATGACCCAACCACACTGCAGACAGACCGTGTTTTGCTGCTAAAGAAGAGGCTTCATTGAAGTCAGGCACTAAGTATGGACCAAGGGAGTGCTAAATTACGCAATGGTAAAGAATAGAGCATACGCGACTGCAAATACTTCAACTTGGCAACTGCACAAGCGATTCTTGCTTTGGAATTTCCAGCGCAGTAAATCCATAAACGTAGGCATATGGTGGCTTGAAGGCCAAGGATTCTTGAACTTGCCATTTTCGACAACAGGATGTAGCAAGTCGAATGAAAAAGATTCACTTATGCTCATTTCCGTAATTCTTGACGCTCCTGCTCTCCAGCAAGTAGAGTTAAGGAAAAACTGAAAATATAAAGTTACCCTAACCGAACAATCCGAACCGCCCCGCCAATATTGATGTCGTAACTTAATAACTGCGCAACAATCTCGACAGCATTTCACTCGATAAGCATACGCTCCAGTCAGTTTTATAACACTAGTTTAGCTGGCCAACGCGTCACGCTTTACGTTACAAACAATTGAAGTATGCTACTAATCTTCTACCAATTAAGACACAAAACTAAACGTCGTTTGTAACCAATATGTGATTGCATAAAACAAATTCAATAACCTTACGCTTGCTATCTTCCCTGCGAAGTATTTACTGAAAGTATGAATCATGTGTACAGTAAGTAAAGAAATTCAGGTGACATTGTTTACAGTATGTGAGAGCTCGTTTCCTGCGAGAAAGTGCATCCGGCCACCAAGATGGATGCAAAAAGAGGTTCGGTAGTCGATCAGGCGGAAAATTCCGATTTGGTGCTGTCTACTACAGAGCTTGCTTCAAGCCTACCCTTGCAAATGGCGATCTACTTTAACGCGTACTTTGCGCCTTGTTGGTTGATTGCCCATATTTATACACTTGTGCAAAAGGTACAGGCTGACCGTTGGCCTATGCTTTTTTCACTGTTACTTCCATTATAGTACGAACTGTTGGACGTGACGCATCGTTCCATCGTGCTTGCTTTGCATTTACTAATGGTTGTTGTCGAGATGGTGCGTTTGTACGTCGGATTCCTTGGCAACATAACCGAAAATGTAGTACGCCTTTGCTCGCTATCGCTAATGACGTAAGCGGTCGTTAAGGTGTCTCAACTGTCCGGTTTTTGGATAGCAACGTTACTTTTGCAACTGCCCATGTGCTTATTTTTCACCTTCAGTGGTGGCTTGATAAGCTTGCCATTGGATATTGGCATAGACGTTGTCCAAGTTGCGTTTCTACTCTTTGAGGTGAATTTCTGTTCTTTGCTCTGTGCAGCAGTTTGGATTGTTTACGTGTTAGCTAGTCGTTGGCGTTTTCGCGATAAGGAAGATGTCCAGCATTCAGTATAGCCGCTTTCGGAAAGACATCACTGACACTGCAGGCAGCAAAGATAAGGGAAAAGTCGAATAACAATCGGTGAGGCGGTGAGGTAAGCCTACTCCAAATGTCATTACGCTTTGCACGAAGTCGCTTATTTTTTTCAGATATGTATGATTTGTACGAAATGTTTTATGAGTTGTCAATAGGTGTACAAAAGCATTTGGGTAGAAGAATACCCAATCATCATTTACAGCGCGTACGTAAACATTTTTGTGTTTGGTTACCGTAATTTGATTTTCAGGTACCATTTTACCCTATCGACAGCGGGTAACCCCGTGAAATTGTGACTCCCTCGCTTAATGCAGTTGGAATAAGTTGTCGTCATGCAGCAATTTTAAATTCGGGACGCGTCTTATATCGTGATGATTCTGCTGGCACTTATTTCCGCGTCCCGCCATTCAGACTTCTATCCTATAAGTCGAGCCTGGAGTAAAGGAGTGATCGTGAACTTCTAAGCCCTTTGTCAAATGCTCATTAAGTTTCTCTTGAACACGCAAGCATTGAATAGGCAAAAGTTGCCATATCAGTACTTCCGCTTGCATAAGGCATACGAATTCGGGATAAGTAGTCTTCTAGATTTCGCTTACCTCATCCTTATTCACATAATTTAAATTATCCTTTCTGCAATTGATTTTGTGCAATCGATGATATTTTTTATCTTTTCTAGTTAAACGAGCAAGGTTACAAAAGGCCGATCTTTTCATTCTCGAACGTTCGCAGCAAGAAGTGAAGTCTCTTGAACAAGTTGGCTCTTTCTCAGTATTCAGTGAATCGGTTAATACAGCTTACTGCAATATTGAATTCCTTTCTTCAAGCGGTCACCTTTTAAATACAAACCTGAAATATGAATGAAGTATAGTACTTGCTTTTCTTTAATTGTTAGCAGTACGCCATTATCATAAGCGTTTATGTACATTGAAGCTTCTGCGTTCGGTGGGACGCTCGCTTCGTTAGTGGGAATTTATTGTGGGTACGCCAACTAGTAGGGCAATGTTTCTTCATTGTTTTGGCGCCAAGATTCTTTCTTAGGGATGATAACTGATATTTCGAATTCGTTCTGCGAAGCATCAACATGGCCAGCTGCTCCGTCGGCCTCTTACGTCGAGGGCAACAATGCAAACAGCATATTGTCGTTACAGCTCTCTGCCAGGTCCGTTTGTGCGATTGATGTGATGCTTTGAGCATTGTTTATTTTCTACCACTACCTCGAAGCATTTTTCCCTTCAGCGCTTCCTTTTGCAGACCGGCTGCCTTCAATGATGCCTTAAATGGTCCCAGCGGTTGTTTTAATAATAATACTCAACATTTTGGTGAATACGAATTCGCTCCATTGCTACAAGGCAACCAGCATTTCGTTTCCCTTTGCTACGGGTTGCCTGGATTGCCCGCCGTGGGCACTTACGTTGATATGGGTATTCCGGGATTTGAAAGGGACGATAATGAGCTTCAAAAATCTGGAAAGACTGCCGGTCGGTCCCGCGTAAAGCTTTCGTCCTACCAAACGTCACAATTGCTGGGAATCTTTCGAAAATCACCGTATATCAGCATTGAGGCCAGAAAGGAAGTTGCAAAATCTCTGCACTTGACGGAAAAGCAGGTAGGAAACGGAATTTTGTCTTTGTTGTCTGCTTTCCGCTAGCAAGCGACTCACCGATGTACTTGCTGGTCGGGGGTTGCTATTTCGTTATACGATAATGTTGAGGGGTTGCTCAGCCGTTTAAAAAGACACGTAGCGTTAGCAGCCCACTTTTCTTAAGTAGATAGATCCAGTTAACTAGGAATTTGCCATTTTGCTGATCTGGTCCGTCCCTGTTTTGATAAAGAGAACCTGAGCATCAGTAAGGCGTAGACCCGGACGCATCGCCAACCTTCCACGTAAATCATTACATTTGCGTAGTACGGAGAACAGTTGAGCAAATGTCGTGCAGTATGCTTGGGGCAAGTATTCTGTTTAGAACTTTTCCTCTTAACGATTATTGCTTGTTCAGGCTTTTGTATGCTGAGACGTCGTAAGGTTCGAAAGCACGCAGCTGCGTAATCATTTCGTTTTGGGCCTACTGCGTGCTGAACTTTTTTTCGCAACCAGCAGGTAAACCAGTATTTCAAAGACAGACTGTAAAAAGAAATTGTTTGCATGTCGTTTGGCCTTCTCATTTTATGTGCTGATGCATTCCTTTGCGAGTGTGCAAGATTCCAAGCAGTATGAATTATTTTGTATCCCGAATTAGCATTCGCGTAATTCTTTCCCGATATGTTGAAACTGAACTCAGTTTCGCGCCAGCTTCTTTTCCAATAGCTTATGGACGCATTAATGCATTCGAAAGCAGGTGCATTCGACAAGTGTTCCGTCGCTTGCAAGCAAAATTAATTGTTTGCGCTCGATTGCATGCCTGAAATAGTGTTAGCGTTGACGTGAATAGATTCGTGATATGTAGTGTGCGATAACGATGCTTTAAAGGGATCGTCAAGTTCGATTACCGTACGCTAACGTCAGCAATTCAAATATTTGAATACGTGTTTACGTAAGCGTCATTTACGCTAGAGTTGTTGACATCTCATCAAACTTTAAAGCGCTTTAAACGCATACGTTACCTTTCGCCTTTTATGCCGCGCTGAAATTTCTCTTTGTCGCTTTCCCAGCTTCGGTCCAAGGTACCAAGGTTTTATTTGTAGCAAAGGCTTAATGTATACTTTGGCGTTTTGAAATTGCATGCCTTAATTAAATGTCGTTGATACTGCTAGAAGTTTAACAGTATTCTGATTTGCAGGTGAGATTGTGGTTTCAAAATCGTCGTCGATTGAATCGATGGAACCGCCGAAAGGAAAGTAATATGCCTAACGCCGAGCAAAGAGGCGTCAACGAAAGAACCGCGTTAGCCGTGACAAGTCACCCAACCAAAGTTGACAGTTGTGACAAGCATTCCTTTGACGATTGTCGTCCTTTCAGTATAGATTATGATCGTGAATCTGACGAGGACTTGTTGTCCGTGATTGTATCAAAAATTTTTTAAGTGTTCTATCGTTCTTTTCCGCGGTTGCGTTTAATTCCCTTTTCAGTTTGCTTTTAAAATAACTGCGCAGCGTCGTTGGTTTTTCTTCTCTACCGGTGGTACATTGCCACGAAATATTTGCGATAATTATTATCGCTTGTAGAGACTTGGACTTTTTGAAGTTGCATTGTTCCTTTAGGCAGCAGAGCATGCAAAGTAATACCGGCTGGGATACGGTGACCGTGCTGCGAAAACGTCCGCCAAAACCGAGCGAAACTCGAGGCGATCAGGCAGTCCGCTTGGCCCAGCAGCGCGGTGCCGAATTGGAAACAACGAGAAAGTTTAATGCAGCAACAAATAAGCAGCATGTTATGACAAAAAGCGCCGCAAAATTGGACAAGGAAACGGAAGCGCAGCATATTGACACGGTTGGCATTGAAGTTGGTCGTATTATTCAGAAGGGTCGTCAGACGAAGAAGTGGACTCAAGCGGACTTGGCTCGCCAAATCAACGAGAAGCAGTCGGTGGTGAATGACTACGAGTCGGGCCGCGCCATCGTTAATCAACAAATTTTATCCAAACTTGAGCGCGCTATTGGTTTGAAGTTGCGCGGCAAAGACAAAGGATCTGTTCTGGAGACGAAAACTGGTGGCAAAGCTAAAGCGCAGCCACGCTGAAAGTTTGTTACGGCTCAGCGGTGGCGTAATTGCGTTTTTAAATCCAATTTTCTGTTTATCACTTTTCTCACTCAATCATCTTCAGTTTTGGCTCTGAATAGCAAGTGGTAAATTTCTAGAGTAAATGTTTTTTTAAAAAAACATTGGGGTTTCTATTTTCGCGGATTCAAAAGATACGGTAGGTTATATGAACTTGACTACAATTAATGGTAGGGCAAATCGATCTTTGCGCCTAGCGGTCCAACTGTGTAGTCTTAACGAGCTTTTGAAGTCCGTAATCATCAAATCTGGTGTTACAAAGTAATTGTTATTGAGAATACACCTAACGATTCCCGTCAAAGTGAATTGTCCATAGCTTCGTCAATTAGGGACTTATAATCGTAAAGCAGGTTGCTTCCGTCTATACAATGAGCACACGATTGTGCGTCTGACAAAAACAATCGAGTGGTAAAATGTGAAACCGTACACGTCCAATATCTTGCATCTAAATTCGAACTCTACAGTACAATTAATGATAGGCAGGTACTTTCAAGCTGGAACGCATTGCAGTGATAAAGCGCACTCAAAACGAAGCTTCGCGAATTACCAGCACAGATTAGTCCGACAGTTCGCTGCCGCATTTAAGAGTACCTACCGCCAGCGAACCAGACGAGTAAATTACAAGTGACAGACAATGACGACACTGAATTTCCCTGTTCCGTAACTTTTCTGCTGTCCTGCTGGAAAATGAAAATTTGAATAGAAAGGTGAAGCGCACGCTCTTCATTGGAGTGATCTCCCTCGTACGGTTAGGAGCAAAACCACATGAATAACTTAAATGTACTACAGAGCTTGAAAGTTCAACTTCCCTGAGTTCTGAGAAAAGTTCGACGTTTATTTTCCAAAATAAGGTGAGTAACAAGGATTTAAGTTTGGTTTTCGGGCGTTTTGTACAGCGCCGAGCAATATATCCTAATACGCCCACGCATTTAGAAAGCAGGACGCCTACGAAATCCACCCCTTCCGCGCGCAAAGCCGGAATGGGTAGGAGGTATAATTGCCACGTCAATGTAGTCGCCAACGACGAAGCGAGCGTCCGCCAGAGTTTTGTTGTCGTCCATACTTCCAGGTTGACCAATAACAGTGCTTCCAATATCGCGCGATCGGAATACCATTGCTCGATCGTCCGGCGATACTACATAAGGGCGCGTGAAAATTAGTATAAAATGCACAAACAGAGGCGAAATACGTACTTATTGCAAAACTGCAAGTGGTGCCGCGCTTTCTTGACTCCGGTATCGTTTTCTTGATCAGCCGAGTCAGCTCACGTAACGAACAGTCCTTCCTTGGACAACAAAACAATAAATCAATGTTAAGACAATGCGTTAAAAGTCTACCAAGTGTGAATTTGCAACTCGTTTAATGGAACGCGGGAACGCCCGTAGTCGCGCATGGCGTTGTGCCTTTCCAAACAAGTAAACAACCTTACCAACATTGGGCACATCTAAAAGAACGAGCTAAAACGGAGACGTAAATACTTCTCCTTACCTTTTCTCTGTCAACCGCTTTTCCCTCCTCCACAGATTCTTGTCTCGGTTCAGTTTCAACTTCCTCCATTATTTCAAAATGCTCTAGAACTTGTTACAAACAGGAAGGCCGCCCGACTACAGTATGCTAGCGTATGTAGAATGTTCTTGTTCCTGCACACCAACGCAACAATGTCTTCCGGTAGTTCTTACGCATACGAGCAATGAGGAGAGCCATTAGGTCGCGTCAGTGTCAGTTCTGAGGGAAAAGCTTTTCCGAAGTCTATAAGGCTATTTACTTCGCCCTTTCAGCATTAACACATCACTCGTAGGAACAGCTTCATTCACGGGTAGTGTAAAGCTTCGCTTCTTATCTTCAAGTTACGTTCTTATTGCATTGCTTCATTACAGAAAAGAAGGCTAACTGTACACGCGTTAAGGGGAATTTAAATTTTGCAGACAAAGTTAAAAGATATGAAAGCCACTATTTTTTTTCTTGCATTCTGTTTTGTAAAATTAATGGCCCTAGGAATAAAACAACCGTAAAATTTACTCGCCGGAAGGGCAATCGCTTCAAAGTTACGCAGTCGAACGTTTTTCTAACAGCTCAGTTTTAGTATTTTGAATGATAAATAAAAGATTATCGTCGTTTGGGGTGTACTGTATATTATGTCCTGCTTATCACAGTTACGATCTTGGAGTTCGGTTCAACAATAGACGATAATCTTCATGGACCTATCCTTACCAATCCGAGATTGCCAGCACATTTTGCCTCATTCAGGCATATCCATATTAAAAACTGTCATGTTTCGCTGTCGCCAGGCATTCGAGTTTTCAAAGAGCTCTAGTAAATTGCCGACAAAACAATGAATACCTATTGACCTGCGGCACGCATCTATTCAGCATAACGTCACAGTAACATAGGCGAAAGAAAAATTGTGAATCTCTTGCAAAACTTCACCATGGAGGATGAGGACCACTATGCAGAGGGACGGAACCGGCAGTGATCAACATACTCAGTACGAGCAAAAGCAAAGTTAAAATGCTGACTTTTATCTCTTGCTCCGCTTGTTGTCTCTTTTTGAGTCGAACATAATTATGGAAGTCGCTATTTCGCGGACGCGCATAGTTGCTCGAATTTTCGGCCCATGAATGACCGTAGGGCGAATAACCTCGCATATTCCAATAAAATTCGCTTTCAGGCCCCTTTCGATTAGCGTAGCTTTGAAAATTCGGGGCATCAAAGCCCGAACTTGCCATTGGCCTTCTGCTTCCGAATCGTCGGCGAAATTCCATATACTCTCTCATCTGTTCGCTATCCATTTCATATTTACTAAATGGCTGACCACTTAGGCACTCGTTAACGTCGCCAAGCAACTTCCTGTCGTATTCCATTCGCTTTGTTTCGTTTCCAAGAATTTGATAGGCATTGTTGAGTTCTTGAAATTTCTGCGTCAACTCAATACAATCCTTGTCGCTGTTTAGGTCGGGATGATATTGTCTGGACAATGTGTAGTAGGAATTTTTGATTTCCTGTGCACTGGCGTCAACAGGCACCTTAAGCACATCATACAAGCTGGGCGAATGCTGCTGAGTGGCAGTGATGTGAGAATTCCTCGTGTGCACTGGTTGGTTCAGGAGATAACGACTAAAGCAGGAACACAGAAAATTGCATTTTCGTCCATAGGCCATGAAAATAGCTAAAACAAAATACGCCAAGAATTATAAACGATGGATGATAAGGATATATGAGTTTAAAGCTTACGTTTGAAGTCTGCAGCTTTTCTGAAAAATTAGGTAATACAACTAATTGCAACTCAGTACCTGATGGTAGCAACGATATTCGATTTCCACTAGCTAACGAAAAGGCAACATCAAGATAAAGTTGCCTACAAGACAGACTTACAAAATAGGCAAATTCAATAGCTCAACAACTATGCAGCTTATGGAAGTCTCAAGAGCCAACAATTTAAACAGGAAGAGGAAATACTATTTTTGTTCTACATAATATGGAGTTAGTGCATTTGCTCATTTTAAGTAAACAAGAAAACAGACCACCCTGAAGAGTCAGGATGACCAATTACTGCCAATTGACAGTTTTGCACAGCATCTGTACACTTTTGAAAATGTCTATATTCAAAGATGCGGCAACTATATTTGAACCACGATTCATGCTTAATGTGTAGAATTGTAAGCTAATTCTATGACAAGTGCAGCAGCGGGAAATTGTTTGCAGTATTTCTGCCCATTTTAGGAATCAGCTACTTTTGAAGAAACTGTCGAGAAAAGCAAAGCAGCAAAAAGCGCGCTAAACTCCGAAAGTAAAACTTTCAGCACTGATAATCGTATGGAACCTCTTACTTTGAAAAATTTAGTAAAGTGCATTTCTTAGGAGGATTAAGAAGACAAACTGTCATTGAACGTGTAGCTTCTTGGTACGGGAATGCATAACGCTTTACGGAACAACAACCCGTGCTTGTAATCTTTCATTAGGTTTTCCGTCGATTTCGGGATGAGCCCTACCCCGTATTCAGCGCGTATATGGTTATAAGGGAAAATTATCACTATTAAATCATATCCCGTAACCCATTCGACAAGATTATCAGCGAAATCTTATTCATCAATCCTACCAAAATAATGCCGGATGAAATCTTTTAAGCCACAACTCAGCCTTGATATGAAGATTAAAAATGCTTAGACGATCCAAAGAAAAAACTTGCAATCTGCGTGAAGCTGAATAACCAGAACCATTTCGAGAATTGAAGAGGAGTACGCATGAAGCAAAAGAACTAAAGTGACTTACGTCAGACAAAGTAAACGGCCTTTAAACCAAAGCAATGGCATATGCGGCTAAATGCAAAAATCTTGCACACTTCCTAAAGCTGCTTAGTCCAGAGAGCGGAAATTGCGTAAACAATAAAATTATAATCACGTACGATTGATATAATGCAACTCGTTGTTTCGTAAATGGAACTGAAAACAAGTTACTCTTAAAGAGAGCAAATGCGCGTCGCTGTTGCATCCTTGTTTTGCGGAGCAATAGCCATGCGTCCATAGTATCGTTTTTGAACTCTGACTCTCTGGTGGAAAAATTTGAAGTGTTCTATTCTGGTTGAAGATTTTTTGAACTTCTGTTTTGCATTTTGGATTTCCTTTTCCGTTTGCAAATCAAATTGAACACCGGGAGTACTGAAGGTTCGCAAGTAAGCAATAAATCCAGCGTACGCTGCTTTTGCGGTCAGCAATTCTTCGACATTCACTCGTCCGCCGGTTTTCCGCCAGAATCGAAAATTAACAGGCAATTAATAGTCAATTAGCCTCCTTGCTTCCAATAGAACTGCTAAGATTTGGAAAGAGCCAAAGGTTACGGTAGATGACAGCCTGAACTTGCTTCTCAAACTACAATCGAACCTGAAAATTCAATAACGATATAGAACATTAACAAAACGCTGCTATTAATTAACGGTGAAGAAATGTATAGTTCGAGTTTTTTCTTTTGCTATAAGTTGATGAATGCTTAATAAATCAGTTCTTAGATGCCGGCACACCACGTTATTTCCCCATTTGCCAATCATTTGTTCAGTAGCCATTTGGAATACCGTTAAAGCTATGTAACATTTGCGATGATTTTATGCTTGAGGGTGTAGCATCCTTGCTACATGCGGGTTCCGTCGACATTGAGGCAGCAGATTTATTTCCAGACAGAGCAGAAGCGGACACGTCAACTGAGGAGAGCGACAAGATAGACTGAGCTGTCAGCAAGGTGATACGATACTAATACGAAAACAATGCTTTTCAACAGCAAAACTCAGCCAGCCGCTACAAGGGACAGCAGTTTTTGCAAGGGTGACTTTATACGTCACCTTAATAGGCTAAAGGGGCATCTGCATTTTAAGTTGATTGGTCACCGCTGTTTGAACGCATGCGTCAGATGTGCGACCAAGTGATAACAGTGCAATGCTATACATCGTTGGAGCGTCATCTCGTCTGTTAAAGGAAGGCTTTTAACGCAAATGGAAATGCGTATAAACAAATAAGGCAACTAATACAACAAACAGCTTAACGTAGTAGCGCGGAAGTTTGAATAACTTAACAGTTCTGTGGCTTTTTGGGCGAGTTACCATTTCTGCTCTAATTGCTTCCCAAACAGGCACGAGTGTATCATAGCAAAGTAAGTGTGCTAGAAAGCTAGGACAGTTTTACTGCTGAAGAAATTGGACTCCAGAGCTGCAAATATAGCGGAGCGTAACTCCTGCGGAATATACACTCATATCCTCTTGGATATGCTCGATGAGGGATTGATGATTAAATGCAAATCTTTGCCAATCTGAAGGCTTTATCGGATCTTGTCTTTCAGCCGCCCAAGGTTTGAAAAATGCAGGTTCCTTCCTGGCATGCATGCGGCCATACTGTTCTGCGCCTACTGGAGAGCATGCAGGTCATCTTGTTCTGCTCTTGGTTAAGCCAAAGCCAAAATACAAGGCTGATGTCTAGGCTTAGACTTAGGTAAGGGCAGAACGGGATGGCTGGTAAAGTTACAGTATGACAGTGGGACGGCCAAGAGAAATGATCCGTTTGGATCATATGGCTTAGAATGTCTGGATCATTGGTCTTATGTTCTAATTAACAACACTTGCTGTGTCGGAAGAATGAGCGTGAACTTTTGAGGAATAGTTCTATCTTAGACGAATTATGCAAATTAGCGCATTTTTAGGATAAGCTCTTGACTTCTAGTTTTTACTTATTTCTTAGCGAACCTATTTTCTATGGACCGCTTCCGTATGCAAAGGAAAAAAACAAACAATGCGTCCCTTGCACAGGGGACATCTTTCAAAGCAAGAAGCTTGGCATGTGTCGTTGAATTGCGCGCATAGAAGAGTGAATCTGATCAAATGTTTATAATTTTTGCTTCCTAATATAAAGTCGGGCATTACATTCAACAATTAGCGTATGCAGAATGGGATATGGGCATAGCGGCTCTCGTTTTGTACATGCAGTGTACGAACGCAGTTGAATTTTTTTGGTCTCTTTTACCTGTACACAGCATTTATTTCATTGACCAAGACAATTCCAAATTTACCAAAAAGATAGCCAAGTGTATGTGCAGTTATTGAGCTGCTAAAAATACCATTAGCTAGTTCATTGGTTGTAGGAAAATATTAATCAGTTCAGACGCGGCAAGACTTCGTGTGATTTGCAGGTTCGATTGGTCTTAGGTTATTTTTTTACTAGAACGGGCACAAGGAATGGAAGGGCAGTCAGCCCAAAAGATGTTATTCATCTAATCGAGGGCACTTGATATCACCAGTTTTCGTCCAGAAAGGAAAGTGTTCAATTCGTATCATGTTTCCACGTGCTTCACCGGCTGCATCTTTTAGGCAGGTCGCTATGAAGTCATCACCATATTTGGCGCAGTGACCAGCTCGGAGAACCTTTCGCCCGCGATTCCAATCGAAGATACATTCCAGGACGTCCGTTACGGCGTGATCTTCATTTCCAGTGCATATCTTCTTGTAGCTGATTAATCCAAGCCGCCGTGTCAACCAGGACTCACCAAAGTTAAATTCGTGTCTTCCGTTGCTCTTGTAATCAAGGCAGCCTGCGAACACTATTTCCAATCCCGTTTCGGTTGCTTTGCATTGGTACAAGAATTGGCCATCTTTGTATTTTTTACCCGCGCTTGCCCATCCGCCATCTTTAGAAGCACAAGCCAGAACTTGAATGTTGATGTGATTACCAAGGCGCCTCGTTTTAACGCACGTGTACCAAAGGTTACCAATCTCAACTGTAGTGCCCACGCCTACCTTAGTGCCTACAATTATGCAACTGATCGGATTGTGAACCGTCATATCGGCGAGGTTGTCGCATCTGTAAAAGTATGAACCTGCCGTGAAGAATTCGCCAAACTTGGCGTTGCCACCTTTATCAGCTGAGCAGCCAGTGATGTAAATATCGCTTTGGTACTCGTCGTCAAGGCAGCTGTAAAGGAAAGGCTCCTTTGAAAGATCTTTTCCCACTGCCAGTTCCGTTCCATTTATAATACACTTTGTTAGAGTCAGAACCGCGCCCGTTTTGGTCTTTTCGCATAGAAAGACGAAACCAGCAGTTCGGTGTGTTTGTCCGTACTGCAGAAATTGTCCGCCATCAAGCATGCAGCCGTTAGTTACTTGTTTCATTTTAATCATATGCCGGAAGGAAAACTGCCGTCCAATAACGCTGCCACCTTTCACCAACCCGATGATATCATTCCGGGCTGAACTTATCTTAGGGAAAGCGGTTGGTAGTTTGTAATAAACAACTGCGATTATCAAAACTTCCATCCACTGCATACTTCGGCAGCTGACTTCCGGCAATTTCCATCCCTTTTATAAATAAAAAGTTAGATCGGAATTTGTGCAAATGGTGTATCGTTGCTTAATTAGCTGGAAAAGACAAACATTTGAAAAGGTGAAATTTTTGCAGAAAGAACAAGCGATGTTCAAGTAACAACTGTTTTGGGATACTGTAGTACTGCTCCCACGACCAACTGCCTTTGTAATGCGAAAGTACAGACTACTACTAAGGTAAAGATAGATTGCTCGGAGAGCGATTTAGAGGACTGTAAAAACAACGGGAGGCCGAAGGCGGCCTATTCGGAAAACTGAACTAGCCCTTTTAAGAAGTCACAGGCTCTGAACTTGGACATCGTTCATCATACTGTAAGTCTATTGTTCTCTTCGCCAAATTCCGATAATCGAGTTTCTACTGTATTCACTTATCAGGTTTATGTTAATCTCTTTCGCAACTATCACTCACCCTGAAGTAGTGTATCAGCTGGGTAACGATCCCAGTACCTCTCGCATGCTAAGCGAGCGCTCTACCATTTGAACTACTGGCCCATGTCAAGATGCTCTACAGAATAAACCTAGTGTTAAGTGGCAGGAAGCTTTAATCTTAATACTCAGCTCACATTTTATTACTTTCTTGTGAAGCTTTTTACTTTAGCTTCCTCTGTACCTGAATCCAGGTACAGTGGAGTGTGTCGAACTATTGCCTTAGTATTAATGATAATTATTCTTATATGTTTATTTGTCACGGAAAAGGTACAAACTTGTACTGTATACTTACACACAACTATAAATTCTCGGAGCTTTCGGAGCCTAGCGGGCTCCGTTTTCAACGACAACAAATCTGAGCTCTGCGTTTGGCCCTCAGGTTTACCTTTCGGCAATATCTTTCCGTATGAAGTAGTGGACCTGCTGGGTATCGATCCCAGTACCTCTCGCATGCTAAGCGAGCGCTCTACCATTTGAGCTACTGGCCCATATTGAATTGTATACCGGCTCTATCTGTACCGCACACAAAGCTCATACTTGTTATCATTGAAAACAGAGCGCGCTAGGCTCTGAAAGCTCCGAGAATTTATAATTGTGCGTATGTATACAATAAACGGTTTGTGCCTTTTCAGTAACAAATAAACATGAGATTTCAAAACGCCGTTACAAAGTCTTTCATTTTCGATAATTATTCTTGATTTGTCGCAGATGGCAAAATACGGTAGGATTTTAATGTCCGCTGAACTTCAACGAAGTCTATACATGTTGAGATATGACTGCTTGAAATTTCTCCCTTCGCTTTTACAGGAATACCAGCGCTGGAAGGGCGCATGTTTCAATTTTGCTGTACGATTAAAGTTACCTTCGCTACGAGCATAGATGAGCCGCCGTGAGCCTGGTTGCTGCCAAAATCCTGAAATTCAGCTTTCCGAATCGGACGAGATCCTCAAAGGTGGAAATCCTAATAGATCAACATCCCAAATGGGGTATAAGATGCATTCTAAGGGATTGCCTTGTTACAGTTCTGCATTTACAGCTGCTAAATAAGGGATACATTTGAACCAGACTGCCATGGGCTATCTTGAAGTGGCCAAGCAGATTTTTCCACCCATTGCCCATTTTGTGTAGCTCTGCTAGGCTCCACTGTTCTATCCCAAGAGAAATGCATAGTTCAAGGTAGGTAGCCAGTACGCGATCACAGATTCATTTGCCTTTTCGATACAGAGCGTCCAGTCACCATATTTATACACACTTATGCTATATGCATGTGTATATATATATATATATATTTTTTTCTTTTGCCTTTATCACACATACATGGGCTCGCCAATAGGCCGGTATGGTGCCTGCGAGTTACTGCACCAGCCGGCTCGTCGCACAGCCTGCCGCCAGTGAGGAGGATGCGCTAGGATTCGAACTCTGTACCTGTGTTATGGAAGGGAATCCCCTCCGTTGACTACTGGCCATATATATACGTGTATATGTTTTGTCTATGCGCTTGTCCGTCTAACAACAACAGATGCTCCATACAATTCAGCAGGAATACATACTGTCATAGAAGCAATGAAGAAATTCAGGTTCTCTAGTAAGCAACCAATATTCAAATCCATTCTTGGGATTTTCATATGCTCAGCTTTGAAGCGTAGTGCAGTCTTGACGCTCGCAGGGAAGGGGATCAACCTGATGCAGAAAATTATTCAACTTTTCTGAAAGCTGCGTCTTTTAATTGAAGCTACGTCCTCTGGTAATTCGTACGACTAGAACCGTGTTTATGCAAAAGGTTAGATGAGCAGAACTCATACTATACAGATGCTAGCAAGAGAAATGTTCCTGCTTCAATCGAATGTGCTTTCAGAGCAGAACTAGCGGAAAGCAATGAGATAACTGCTTGAACTGATTTTATTAATAGTCTCAATCGTCTATTCTAGGGCATTCAACTCCTTCGACAGTCACTGGATAGTTTTCATCTAAACTTCGCTGATCGACTGTTGCAAGCCTTGCAGTGACGGAGCCATTTGCGTCTTCTATGCAAGTCAGTACTCTTTTGTCATCATACTTAACGCATTGGCCAACATTGGCAACTTTTCGTCCCAGTTCCAAGTCGACAATGCATTGAGCGATTGCAACTGTTGCACTAGTTTCATTTCCAAGGCAAATCATACGGAAGCTGGATGGTCCAACAGGTTTGGTATACCATGATTGACCAAAGGCATATTCTTTCTCCGTGTCGAATTCCTTTCCAATGCAGCCTATCAGCGCAATGCTGATTCCAACGCTGGTTTCTTTGCAAAGGTATACGAACCTATCCTTACGATATTTTTCACCAGGATAGAACCGCTCATCGTAATTATCCACGCATCCCATCACCTTCGACTGGACACCACTGCTTCCGTATCTGGCGCATTTGTACCAGAAGTCGCCGACGGTAATTGTTTCGGATAAACTCACTGCTGTACCGTGAATTACGCAACCGATCGCAATGTGCAAAGCTTTCTTGCCTTTCTTGACGCATCGAAATAGGAAACCGTCTTTCTTGAAGGTTTTGCCAAAAGCGACCGCGTAACCAAAATCACCAACGCACGCACTAACTTGCAAACCGAGGATACGATTTCCCTGCTGACGACAAGTGAGAACGAACGAAGCTGTTCTGATGCTTTCTCCTCTATCCAGTTCGTGTCCAGCCACGACGCATTTCACTGGCCTCAAAGTGAAATGCGTGCTGTTTACCTTTTCACATCGAAAAACGTAGTGCGTGGATTTGTACGTTTCTCCAAAGTTCAAATATTTTCCATTATTGAGCACACAACCTGTTGGTAATTTTCTCCTCTCCTCTACGTAGTTCCAAATGTCGTCTTCTAGAAGATTTCCATCGCTGCGGTAGTTGTTCGTGCTTCTCTTCGCTACACTTTGCGACCTTTCAGCTGACAGTTGGAGATAGGCAGCTCCAATTACTAAGATTGTGAACCATTGCATACTCGCTTCGTGAAGTGATGCGCGTTGCCCGAAAGAAGCGTTGAACGACATGTCGCAAGATTAGCGCAGTTTTTATAAGGAGAACAGTTGAATATTTTAAGCAGGCAGCGCATCCTTGCTTGTCTGCCGAGAAAAATAAACTTCTGGGAAACTTCGCCAAAACAGGATGGGCGTTTGCGCATTTTCGAATTTTCGGCACTACAAAGACGTCTGTTCAAATGATTGCAAAAAGGAGAACGGTTTGCAAGAGTAAAGAAAACATATTAATATTTCACCTTATGCACTGAGAAACGAGAAGCATTCCAAGCTGGAATGCAACCTTGATCAATTGAATATATTAGCATCTTGCGAATGCATTATTAGCTCATGCGAGAATTCAATTGAAAGAATGACTTCATCGCCTTTTCTTTGTACTTTGTGAAAATTCTTTCAGTAGTAAAGTTCTTGACTTAATGAACCATTCCTGTCAGTCCGATTAGGTGATATCAATGATTCGATAATCTGACGTATTTGAGAATTCACTTCCGTCGCAAGCCTACTCGATCGTCGTTGCTTCAACAGCAGTTCTACGTCAGAAGGCAGAAGTCCGTAGACTTGTTCTAACAGCCCTTTTTCTTTGCCGAGCCCAATTCAAAAGCTCTCCAGTTTACAATGGCTAAGAAAAGCCGAACATATATGCTCATTTATGTTAGGGATATCGCTCTCTGCGATAAAAGTTTACTCTGCCCTTATATGGCGATACTTCTTGCTGGAAAAATGAAAACCATTTTAAGGACATTATTTTGCAACCATCTCATGCAGAACACAGAGTACAAACGTCAGCAGCTTGTTATGCATTCTTGCTACCCTCAAGGCGAATAGCTCGAGTTATCTGATTGCCTTACGAAGCTTTATCATATGCAATAGAGGTTTCATTGAAAAATCAAGCTTATCGCCACCAGAGAGCAGCGTCGCATTAAAAGGATTAAAACTCCATTTAGAGCTTTTTCATAAGTTGAAATTTCAGTGGATTGCCATGATAGAGACAACAAAAGATTATTCAACCACCTTTATTCTTATTCAACAAATGTTCATTTCTCTAACATGGGGCACATTTGTCCATCAACAGT
>KN538380.1:1871484-1883755 GCA_000797535.1 Trichuris suis
CAAGCATAATGGCAGAAATCACGTTGGCACCTCACTGGTCATACCAAATCACTTTAAAAGGACGATATAAGGATTCTTGGGAGGTTTAAAACACGGCAAAGTGAAACGCAGCCTCTTTTCTATTTTTACCCTTCCAAGCAGAATCTGGCATCCATGATAATTTGAAAACGCTAACTTGACGGAATCTTGGAACTATCATTAATTTTAAACAAATGCCTTGCGTTCTGGATAAGGAAAGCATTTGCAAACAGCATTGAAGTGTGTGGTGTATTAAGGACAAATTAAAATGTCGCTCAGCACATTTACGTTGCTAAGTGAAAGCTTTTCATGATCGTAACATGATATTACTTTAATTCTCAACTTGCGAAGATAGCAGTGTTGATGAGAATCAGGGGGCACCTGCTTAATAACTGTTTGAGGAATCGTATGTTCCAAGTTTGCTGTCTGTTATTTTTTTCGCGTGGGTTTTGACGCCGACGGTTCGCAGCACACACAAGTTGAAAGATTCATGATAGAACGTACGGTGTCCCCGTTTGGTGAAAAAGAAAAGGTTTAAGAAAAAACTGGACCTCCCGTTCTCAGCGCAATAGGTTAAAAGGTGGAAAGTTGAAAAGAGAAGTTTCAATGGCATTGCTGCGTTAACGTACTACGGTTTAAAGTTAGCCCGTTTAGTTTAATGCTTTCTTTTTGTTTGCTGTACTGTTTATTGTGTTTTTCTTTCGTTCTTGTTCTTTCCTTTTTCAGTTTTGGTTTCTTCTTCTTTTTGTTCTTCTTTACGGTTTGCAACTTTGTTTTCACTTTCTTTGTCTGTCTTTAGTTCGTTTCAGCGCTGGCACTTTTCTTTCTTCTTATTGTGCATATTGTCTTCTTTATTCCTTTTTCATTACCGTCCCCTTTTTCTTTACCCTTCATTATTCTTCTTGCGAGCGTCGTCTTCGAAAGTCTTTCTTAGTCGTTTTGTTTTTTCAATAAATGGCCACGCCGTAGCTTTTATCACGAAGACTGTTACTGATTCGTTTATTACGCCTAAGCTCGTCGTCAGTCTCAGGGAAAACAACAGCCCACACATGCACACACGCACACATGCACACACAGATCGCAAGTCTTTCATCCGTGTACATTTGGTGCACGCTTCACCTGCTATATTGGGCCTACGCGTTTCATACGAACCCATAGCAAAAGCCTCTACGCCCGTTATTACAAGGCATCCCATTTCCTAGTTGGAAAACAAGTAGAGAACCCTCTATTTAGCAGACGTTCTAAAAGAAAGCACTCTAGCCGTCTGAAACACGCTCAAATCGAAACGAATAATGGATAGTTATACCAGTCAAACAGCGTCTTTCATCATGAAACTGAACAGGGAAATTAGGTCCAACAGAAGCAGAAGCTAAATAGGTGACTCGGCTATTCACTCTCAGAGCTAGAGCAAATCAACATGGACGGTTTCCACACTACAGATGCCACAAACTGCAATGTGTCAATAAGGGAAGCTTGATATTCAGTGAACCAGTGTCTCATGCGACTTGTTTTCTATCTCTGAGGCGTAACTAGGTGGTGTCAAATCCTACTGCGAGATTCAAGAGCTAAAAGGAACCGATAATAGAATGAAACGGCTTGCCGTTTTGATCATATTGCTCTACCATGTTCATCTGCCTACGGAAGAAAAGAAAATGGTAACGTACAGTATCTTGGCTTAGACTTATAAACTATAAACACCGTTTTAATAAATCTTTTTACAAAACAGCACTGCTAGTAACGGGACTGTAAGGTTTCATATTGTAAGACTGCTTTCCCCTTAAATAGACAGCTGTTTTATTTTGAGAATACGGGACTTTCAGACTTTTCACGGTCAGTCATCTAAGCTGATGATAAATCAGGAAAAAAATAAGGAAGCTCCATTTTTTCAAAGTAAAGCGTCTGTCAGTCTAACGGGAAAAGCGGTGTTACAAGATGAAATCCTTTTTTCTTTTAAAATAAACCATAGTTTATCAACATTTTTCGCGCCAACGCCCCCTGGAAGTCACTAGCGCCCCCTAGGCGCCGCAAGCGTCCTTTGGTCGCTGGCGTTTTGTTGCGAGCTTTCCCATGTCGATTCCACATGGTCAACAAGAGAGCCCAAAGAGACGACTCTGCTACGGGTACATTTTATTTCAAGACCCATTAGCTTTTTGCTGCTGAGTTACGTTATATCGACCATTGTCAAACATCTGCGGTCCAGCGCATCTCTCCAGGTGCCCCTTTGAGAATCTTCGAAGTACTTTTATTTTAAAAAACTATACATTCTCCACTAAAAGCGTTATTTTGTGTAGGAAAGGTCCATTAGTGCATTCTTCAGTGAAAATCCCAAGTAAATGCGCTTATAAACTTTCAGCATAAAAAATGAACTCTCGGCGCATATCACTTTACGTAACCCTTACAGAACGACACATTCGAAGAGGAGTTTGACAAAGTGATGGATGCGTTGGCTTTCGAAATTCAAGATTTCCTTCCTAAGCCAATCCAACGCAGGGAACAAGCAACGCAAGAGGAAAGCATGCAACACCTAGAAGCTGCAGTAAGAGCATTCTACGACATCTCACGACATTTGTACAAAGAGGAGCAGTACGAGTTTCAAAGGCTCATCTCCTTTGCAAAGTGCACCTCTGGAGGAACCGGTGAAACCATTGTGCAATTCAAACTCTTAAGACGGGCTCCCTGCAAACTGGTATACATTACTTTCTCTTCACGGCTAAAACCAACGCAATCTTGAATAATCATTCAAACTTCCTTCGCTGCTCTAACGTCTGTTGACTTTGCGCCTAAATGCATTACTTTCTTGCCATATCCTAAAAGTGAAAAGGACAAGCGCATGTAGAAAGTATACAACATTTAAATTGCATACTAAACGGAAAAAGGAAAGGCATGCTGCAGAGATAAAGGTAAAAGAAGGTATGTTTATTCCATAGCTCATTTAACTATTAATAGAAATACTCGGCCTTGAGCTTCTGTGAACATTTGCATATTCTTGAATGCAGGTGAGCTTTAAAGGTATTCATACTTTATGCCCTGCTTAAGGGAAAGTCGCATATTGTCATTGACTAAAGGCCGTCCTTTACCATTGACTTGATGTCGCCCGGTTCAAGAAGGTAGAGAACAAAGGCTTACTACTAATTGCTATTCATTTATTTAATTTCACAAAATCTGGCGACTTTCGTTTACGCTAAGTTGTTATATTCAATGGTGATCCGCTTAACGTCATTATACGTGAATAATGGATATTTGCATTAATATTAATAGTAGGAATATTTAAGCATTCCGCAGATGCCCTGCGCCATTGGTACGCTATCAAAATTCGTCAAGCAAACTCCAATAGCAAAAACGCCTCGCTCCACATAAAAATGGGGGTCTCTTCCTGTATTTGCCCGCAAATAATACAGTAATCTGGCAATAATCAGGTTTTCTCTGTTCGTAAACATACAGTAAGATAAATAACACGATTTTGCGGTTATGGGTCCTCCCGTTATGCTGTGAGTTCGCCAGCCATCCTGTCCTGCCCTTACCTAAGCCTAAACCTAAACATAAGGCTTATATTTTGGCTTAGGCTTAGGCCAGGGCAGAACAGGATAGCCGGCACGCTCGCCAGTAAAGGCAGAAGAGGACGGCTTCACGCTTAACAGAACGGAACCGTGAATTTCTCAGACATTACTCGCGAAAAACCCAAAAATCGATGTTGTTTATTCTGCTGTATGTTTACGAGTTGAGCAAACCTGATTATTGCTAGGTGTACTGTAATGTTTGCGGGCAGATAGAGGAAGAGACCCACAAAAAAACAACGATGCACAAAACTGCTGTTGGATTAATGATTTTAATATTTTGCTTACTACTCTTTAAGAACGCGACACAAGAACATTGAAATTTTGATCAGATTACTCTGTCCTGACCAGTGCAGGTTAGACCCGGTTTTGTTAATTGGAAGCTGTGGTGGAGCTTTCAGGATACATCTGACTGAGCCGCCCGTGCATTAATAATATTACTGAGGCGCAGGCATGATCTGATCATGAAGATTCATAGATCCGTTGCAATACACCGGATATTTAATTACAGACTATTTTGTCACGCCAATTATAGTGCGATATCTCGACGGGACAGCATGTTTACTGCTCGTGGGCTGGATATTTCCGCAACAATACTCCCAAAGAAACTCTTGGCTACCTCTGTTACGAATCTAAAGACGTGTTGCATAAGGTAGGAAAGCTTTTAATTTTCTCTCTGCCATAAAACGCATGCACGACTCTGGCTAGTGAAGTAAGCTCAGAAAAGGTTTACAATGCATAAGCACCCTGAAATAGGTTGCTTTAGAGTTTGCACTTTGAGCTGCTAAACCTAGTTCGATGAAAAATAACTAACGGCAGTTTTAATAAAAACCTTCTTTTAATTCAGGATGAGGCGATGCTATCGAAATTAGATCCATGCAGCGAATGGGCATATGAAGAGTCATATGTACGTAAAAGGCCTCGACCGCTTGATGCTGAGGCTTCCTTTATTTGTTACACAGATACACCGTTTGGGAATTCCCAGGCACATGTCGTCAATGGAAACATATTTTCCGCTGTACAACCCACCTTTAATTTTAAGCCCTGGTGATTATTCTTGCTTCACGGTGTCTTACGTTTACTCTGCAGTCATACAGAAATAGACTATATTATAACGACTGGAATTGAGTTGCCGGTATACAAGAACTTTAAAACTGGTATGGTTGGTCATGGAGAGCTGAGACATGTGGGGAAGAACGCCATGAATATACCAGTCATTCTCAGGTTTGCATCCTTATTTCATGTCAGCAGCTTTAAAGCACCTGAAGTACTTAAGCGCAACAGAATTTCAACATTGGTATATTTTTCTTGTGATACTGTTGTGCAATCTTCTATTAATATAATGTCATACAGTCAAACCTTTTGTATCCAGACAGCTCGGGATCTGGGTAACGCGGATGCGAGAGGTACTACCGTTGGGTACATCAGAATGCAGGTACAGTCCGTGTAAATTTAAGTCGCTGTTGTTCACTATGGTCGAGGTGAGCTTAGAACGCGTCTTAAGGTACAGAACTTCAAATTTAGCGCGGCGTGCACCACAGCCGGATTAAAAATAACCAGAAAAACGAAAAGAGGTCATAACAATAGGCAACGATGAGGTAGCCCGATCATCTTTTGCTATATATGGTAGGTCCATTCTTCTCCTGGACGATTACTAATACGATCGGTTTCAGACAGGAGATCTTCGGATATGAGGGGTTTTACTGTATTGACTGCTTTGCGCCAGGNTGCACTGGCTTCACTTTTATATCGGATCACCTTTGTTCATGTAAACAAGGAGAGGAAACGTAGTACTTTCGAGAAGAACAAACAAAAGCTTGACGATACGTTTTAAAAGATTTGTTCCAAGAGCAAATGTTTGGCGCTTTACTAATTTGTGATTTTCATTGCACAAGCAACTTCGTCGCCTCAGGCGTTCTAATCCATAGATGCTTGGTAGAATTTTACATTTGAAATTGCCCGCATTTTGGTGCGTAAAGCATTAGGGAGAGCGCATTTTCTCGTACAAAGGTAATGCGCTTTGCTGCCGCATGAAAATATGAAAAAACTTTTATTCTCAGTGGGACCCATGACGAGGTCACCTGGAAAAAGTTTTGTTAAAGCAAGGGGCTCAGCTTCATGCAGAATGTTGGTTATTCGTCTAAAACGGACGCAGGCCGCATATGCGGAAGAAAAAATGCAACTGAATTTCAAATTTCAGGAAGTATGGAGCCTTTTACCAAATTCTACTCGTTCATCAATACGACAGAGATAAGGCCGAAGGCCCACTGCCAATGGTTAGAAGTAAAAGAAACTTCGGCAAATCCCTCAAAAATGTTAATTTAGTTTTACAAAGAACCGCAGTCGCACAGGACGAGGAATGCTCCTCCTGAAGCAACTTTTGAAGAATACTTTCATGCTTTGGTGAAACCAGAACGCCAGACGGTATGTTCTAAGCAGAAGCTTATGAGTGCATTGAAGTCCGCCAAAAAGGTGAGGCGTATTCACATTCTTTGGCAATGTGACAATGTATCATTTTAGATTTTTAAAAACTATTTTCCCCATCCGCAATCGACGGATAACTCGTGGGTGAAAGCTACCGTCCCCATTATTTTTACAAAGGACGAACCGTGCTTCAACCATTTGAATTTGTCGTCGGAGGCAAATTACTTGCACTACGAATGGAAATTGTTTAACGACTCGGCAATTCACAGTTTGGCTGCACTGCTAAGCAAAGCTTCCCTGAAGAAGAAATTACGGCAATTCGGAACTTATCCCTTTAGTATCAATAGCTTTGGTCTTACTTTACTTTCTATAGCGTTAATAGCGCTAGCGATGTCCACTGGCCCATTCAGCCCATTGATGTTCACTAGTGGAGAGACAATCGAAGTTGTCTCATCGTTTTTGAGTTACTATTACATGAAAAAGTTACTGGACGCAAACAGCAGTTAACTAAACGCGAATTAAATAAAATAAATTTGTTCGTCCAGCACTAGTGGTGATTGGCGCATTTTTCCGCGGCCTGCTAATCTTGGCTGATGAAACTTGCGGAAATAACAACATGGCTTTCAGACCGTTGCTATGTCATCAGCTAGACAAAAAGTTATCGTAGAAGACGTACATATTTTTGCAGAATTTGTCAATGAAAATGAAGAGAAGCTTTAGTTAAGTAAGTTCTTCGGAAGGCCAATAAATCAGATGTTAGCACACAAAATGGTATTTAAATTACGAATTGCGATTGCAATGCAAACTTTAAGAGAGTTCGTTCTTTCCACGCTTTCAACAGTGTACGTTTGACATACAGTAAGACACTGAACCTGCACAATCGCGTCTTTTGTAGAGGTGGTGTTCTCAAGTGGTCGTTTGCTTTGCTTGCTCGTCATTCGAAACCGAACTTCATTGTAAACTTGAGCTGTCACTGGCTACGCTTTTGACATTTGTGCAATGCTTTTCGTGTGCATTATCTGCCGAGATTCCTGCACTCTGGAAGAAATCTCGCTTCTACCCTGTGGGCATGGATTCCATCGTGGTTGCCTAACTAATGCGATCAGGCGCAAGAAATCTTGTCCGAAATGTCACTATCGGTTCCGTTGTAAATCAGTCGTGGAAAAGATTTATCTGGAAGTGGAAAAATCTGCTGAAAAGAACAAGGTAATGCTGTAGACTAGAAGAGTTCTTTGAAATGCCTGATCTTCTTGTTAATCGTTTGCACCGCGCTTTCAGAAGTCCAGTAAGTCTGAACAGACAGAATTAATTAATGCTCTTCTCGAAAATAGAGAGGAATATCAGTTGAAGATTGCAGAACGTACAAGAAAGGTGTTGTCTTAGTGCGCGGGTTGCCAGTTGCTGAGAGGTGCACGTTTTTCAGCTCCGCGCAATTGAAGAGAAAATCCGTGAGGTCAATGGACTGCTGAAATCGACAAGGGAGGCTGTTAAGGGCTTAGCGGAGCTGGAAAGTGAAGAGAGCGTTTTGCAGAGTGCAGTTGCAGGAGCGAAAACGGAAAATTGGAGACTCAGGCGGTTAGTTTCAAACGCACAGAGTTCCCGCGACTCCGTCAGCTCGTTGCTGGTTGGTTACTAGATTACTCCAGCTGAGTGAAGATGAAGAAATCATGTGTGATCTTTGTGGTGGGAATGGGAAAAAGGAAATTTTACTGTGCAGCTTAAGCATGCTGTTAAAGTAATGCTTCATGTGTACCATTCGCTTTATGTGCTTAGAAGTTATTTTGCCTTAGGCAATATGCTAAGCTGAAAAAGAAGCATACAGACATCGTCAAGCAAAGGCTCCTGTGTACGAGCAGAATCGCCTTAGCGAAGCGGGAATCTTCGTTGCTCCGTGAGAGCGCGAACAAATCAGCAAGTGGTAACCTTCAACATCCTAGCAGCAGGTTTATTTTCTTTTTTGCAGTAGGCCCGCCGTATTCGTGGATAATTTGTAGATCTGGTGATATCCTCCCCCAAAACAAAGAATAACCTGTGTACAAACTGTTCACTTCGTTCTACGTACCTTAACTTGTCCTTTAACTTTAACTACTTTATTTATAATACATAACATTATGAATATGATGCGTAAGTATTAATACTTGTTAGACAAGTTTGCGTCGGGCATAATGACGGCAAAAAATGCAAGTGTTCAATAAAGACTCAATAATCACAGAAGTGATTACTTGGTACAGGAGAGCTCTAAGCACTTGAGGATTGCGTTGTTTTGTTAACCTGAGATAAATATGTACAATAAGGGATTAAGTATCTATGCGTGATATAGGTACAGACGATATACGTTTGCTCACTCTCTCTTCTTTCATAAGCACTATGTTATTGCTTGACAATACGATGCTTGTTCTGGCTTGATACCTTCAGAGAATGTTGATAGTGATGGTGCTTACGTGAGCAGAAGTGAAGCATCCATCTCCGTCAAAACTGAACTCGCTGCTCGGCTGGACAAATTACTTTGAGTCAAATGCGCGGATGCGTCGGGCCTACTGTACTTGCTCAGTGGTATCTCGCGTACGTCGTGGTATAGCGTTAAAGCATTCATTGCCTTCAATTTTACGACGTTGAGCCACTGCTGCTTCTTGAGCAGAGTTTTCAATCTTTTAATAATGGTATCTGAATTATAGGAAAATCCATGTACGCCATAGACGAGCAGCCGGTAGGTGAAAGTACGTTTCAACGGATATGCCGTACGATTTCCCGACTTTTTGAATGATCTCTGCATCAACTTTGTGCATGATTTTACTGTGGTGATATAATTGCTAGTAAATGATCTTCGTTCGTTGTTTCTGCATGCACTTTTGATCAGAAAGCGATTGCGAATTGCTGTTGGAGAACAGAAGCAACTCTCATCGTAACTTTTATTCACATTTTTAAATTAAAGCCTAACTAAAGCCTGTAGGCCATTTCCGTTGGGCAGCAGCGCATACCTCGACGTATTAATGGAAGCGATAAGCGGTCTGCTGGCAGCTGACCGTGGGTTCAGTTTGCCTTATCATTTTCGGCCCTAGTAGACGGCCTGAAGTTGATCGTATGTCAAGTGGCGTGAAGCTGATCAAGACACCAGTTTAAACGGCTCTCTGGGGCGGGCTGCGCTAAAAGCGATTTGCGTTCTTTTCATGCCTTCAAAACTATACAGTGAGAAGTACAGTATGATATTAGCCTGCACACCTTTGTCTTTTGTTGAGGTGGTTCCCTAAAGGTATTATTCGCATGTCATTTTAAAGCGAACTTTACTGCATTGTAGACCCGACGTACTATCGACTGCGCATTTGATGCTCGTGCAATGCTTTTCGTATGCAGTGTCTGCCGAGATTCCTGTTCTCCTGCAGAACTCTCGCTTCTATCCTGTGGACACGGATTCTACCGCAGGTGCCCAACCAGTGCGATTAGGCGCAAGAAGTCTTACCCGAAATGTCGGTGTTCGCTCCGTTCTATGTCAACAGCACATAGAACTTACTTGGAAGCAGATAGATGTGATGAAAAGAATAAAGTAATGCTCTAAACTAGAAAGGTTCTTCGAAGCGCTTGGTTTTCTTGCTGATCGCTTACCTCCTCCTTTCAGAAGTGGAGTAAGCCGGTAGTGGTTGACTTAATTTGCGCTCTTCTCGAAAACAGAGGTCAGTATCGGTCGAAGATTGGGAAAGGAACCGAGAAGGTGTCGTCTTAGAATGCAGGTTGTCAGTTGCTGAAGCGGTATATGTTTTTCAGCTGCGTGTAATTGAGAAGAAAGCCAGAGAGGTCCCGCGGCTGTCAGAGTCCACCGTAAAGGCTGCTAAGAGCTTAGCCGAGTTGGAAAGTGGACGAACCGCTTTGACGAGAGAAGTCGCTGACGTGAACATGGAAGACGGTTAGTTCAACCCATACAGTTCCTGTAACTCCTTCAGCGCGTTGCTGGTTGGTTACTAGGCTGCTTCAGCTGAGTGAGGATGAAGAAATCATTTATGACTCTTATGGTACAAGAAAGGAAAAATTTATTGCGTAGCCTAAATATTCTGATAAAGTAATGTTCACCGCCAGCTTCACATACTTAATAGTCATCTTGCCCTAAGGCAGTAAGCTGTACAAAAAGAAGCGAACAAAGCCTTGGCTCATATATATTAATTATTATTAATATATGTATGAACCAAGGCTTTGTTCGCTTCTTTTTGTTCAGCTTACTGCCTTATGGCAAGATGACTATTAAGCATGTAAAGCTGATTATATGAACTCCCGGAATAAGTAGGATAGAATATACCCCAAATGGTGTAATAATTTGGTGCGGAGTTCCAACCGTTTGGCTCAGCGACTGCGTGGGAATTTGAAAATTCCCACGGAACAAACAATTGTGGATAACTTTCCAACGTTGTGGCTGCGCAACACCGGAGTTTGATTGTTTAGATCCTCATCCAGCGTAGAATCCTTTTATTGCAAGCCGAAGGGGTTTCTTTTGTAGAGCGGAACCTGAAAACACAGATTTAAATTTTCAGAATTTGACTTCCCTCTCATGCGCCTCTTCTCTGCAGTCGCGAATAAAAATAATATCACAGTTAGGAAGAGCTTCAGCTCTACTCGTCAATCCACTTGTCAAATATTATCAAATCGGTAGAAGTCATAAAACCGACAGTCGAAATACCGAAAGTCAGAAGACAGAAAGTCGAAACACCGAATGGTCAGGAGGCCGAACGGTCGAAACGTCGAAAGGTCGAATTAGCGAAACTTGAAATATCGAAAGTCATATCACCGAATGGTCGAAATACGGAAAGTCATATTACTGAATGGTCGAAACGTCGAATGGTCAAAGTACCCGAAAGTCAGAACGCAAATTCAGAACCTCGAAGGGACAAACGATTATTTGATCAGTGAAACCGACTCAGCATTGTACTCACTATACTGAACTTTTAATTCCACCATTCGGTATTTTGGCTTTCAGCATTTTGACCATTCAACATTTAGACTTTAGGTGTTTCGACCGTTCCATATTCCACTATCGGTATTATGTCTTTCGGTAATTCGACTACTCGATATTTTGACCATTCGCTGATATGACTTTCGGTATTTCGAGTTTCGGTTTTTCGACCATTCGATATTTCGACCCTTCGATCCGCCGACTTTCGGTCATATGACCCAAACCCTTATCAAATATCGTCTGCAGAAGTGGGGTTGCCTTGTTTACGCTTCCGAAATAGTATCGTCATGCAGCCTCCGTTCGCGTTACTTATCAGCTTGTGGTCTGCGGGATGGGTCGCGATTGTAAGAGGGTATAGTCCTTAATAATGGAGTAGTGAGATTGACAATGATGGTATCCCTATGGTGAACAAACCAAGAGAAAACTCCCAAGGTGGTGTTTGCGATTGTGCTAATGACGGGAAAACAACAATCCAGTGAAGCATCTACTATTCCACACCCAAATACACGGCGCACGTCCAAGACAAAGACCAAAATTAAGGTGGATGGATAAAATACACGCAGATCTAAACAAGTATTGTATCAACCGTTTCGCTTACGTGAACCTGTGACGAAAGGCGAAAACTGCAACCACCGGTCTACTCTTGTGGCACACTGATAGTGTAGGGCAGTAGTAAAACTTCGCGTATATCACAAGGGCAGAGACGTCTACCACAATGACACTTAGCGTCAATGACAAAGGTACAACGAAACGGTGAAACAGCGAGGCATACTTCTATAGAATCCACTCTGCGATTGAGGACAGCAGCGCCTAGGAATGCGCCACGTTTTCTTCCGATGCATTGTTGCAACTGTAGTGCGACTAGGAACCGTGCTAACCGTTTAATGCTGAGAGAAGAAAGTTAAAGTCTATACGTCAAGAGCTGCGATAAACTGACTCACAGGAGAGGTGGCTAAGCGTCTTTAAATATAGGACTCATATTGCGAAGAAACCTGAATAATGATGAATGAGTTCGATCGACGGGGGACGGTTGATATTGGAACGCATGTGACGGGGGGCCATAAATTATGTATTGTTGTGAGAGGCAACATGCATATTCAAGAACAGACAAAGACGACGAGCCTGCTGAAAGATTAACAAAAGTGGTAGAGCCAGATACATCGCGTGCTATTTCCTGCTCATAGGCCGTCACCTCGACTTGTACAAAGCACTTGCATATCAAAGGAGCGGGTTAGGGTCAAAATCCCGACGGTCGAAATCCCGCACGGGTCAAAATCCTGAAGGGTCGAAATCCTGCATAGGTCATAATCCCGAAGGGTAGAAATCCCGCATGGGTCAA
>KN538380.1:1893320-1903409 GCA_000797535.1 Trichuris suis
CTATGGCAATTGCGTTGTCCTTTAGTCTCAGTCTCGTTGCACGTGTTATACTCAGTGGAAAAGCTAGATCTTCTTGACCAGGACAACTGTTCTCCGGCGCTAGGAAAACAAAATCTCACCTGACCCGCTTTATTGCGATATTCGCTTTATTGCGGTGGCCTGGAACCAATTGTGCAACTATAGCGAGGTATGGGTGTATTCTATTATACGAACCCCGTTGTCACGGTGTGATTCAGATAACTAATTCAATCGGGTAGCAGAGGTACTTTACAAGAAACTGGGATTAGTGAGATAGCGATATTCAACATTTAAGCTTTAGTTCAGAAAAGCATGTAAATCATTTCAAGCGGGCGTCAGGCAATTATGTTCTATCAAAGAATTGAGATTCTTCCGCGTTTACCATTTTGTTCTACGTCATGGACTTTTTGTGATGTAGGATTTATTCAGTTGCGCGATGGACAAGAACGCCTACCAATAGACATGTAACGACTCAGCGTCTCTCCATCTCTACCTGTCCTATCTTTGCCGTTGCTTGTGTGTCTTCAGGCTCATTCTTTGTAAGTGCGCATTACGCTACGTCTTTCTTTCCCACCGCCTTCGCTGCTAGCGCCCCCTTTTTGGACTAGCAGTTTGTTCAACGCCCCCTACCCCATAGCATGGTTTACCAAAGGAGCTTGAATACCTACGCAACATTCTTAGTCGACAAACGGTGGTACGTGACACTGATGAATTTACTTCCGACACTCGTAAGCGCAATGTTGCGAACGAACTTCATTTTCAGGCTTGGAAGCCATGCAGAGAGAGCAGCTTTTCCACGTTTGTCTCTATGCTGGTTAGCCGGAGCAGTAGGTTTCCCCTATTTACAATTTGCAGCCTGTTTCCCCTTTTCGTTAGCAAGTCCGCAACGACATTAAATCTACGCTCAAATAGTTGCGAAGAGGGAAATGGGATAAGCAGCTTTCTTTCCACAGGGCAAAGGTATTAGCGTGGGATATCCCGTTTCAGGCAGAAACTCCTACATCGAAACTTGAATTTTGGCTTGAGCTCCTCATTGGCCGGCACCTTTTGCAACTGTTCCTGCAATTGTAGTTCTACATTATCAGCTCCAGAGAAAGGGTCTGTAATCCAACCTGGGACCTCGAGGGAAAAGATACTGGGAGCTACCGAAGACTGACCGCAGTGACAGCAACAAGCGCTGCTTTATCCCTCAGAGTAGGCTGGAATTGATGTTGGCAAATGAAGCTGATCAGTGATCATTAACTTGTTTTCTCTGGCGCAGAACGCTTTGATGAACGATATCTACGCCTGCGGAAGCATAGCTTTTTTCTACGGAACACGCGAGTCCTCGCATGCGTATTCAACGCTAAGCTACAGCAAAGAGGGTGGTCTGATTACGCTCTGCGAGAAGCTTTCGATCTGGGCAACCTCTGTAAGTTAGAGCTGACGAAGGGTGCATTCGCCAAAAAAGCAAAAAAGAACGCTATACGTGACCTGCGCCAGCAGTAAAATATTGCTGCTATTTGCCTTTGTAGCGTCTGTCTGGGCGCCGGCAACGTCAGGCAGCGGCGCCGGGTTTGTGTTCTTTTGTCTGTTCTAATTCAGTCTTTCCAAAACGGTGCCAAATTAATCCAAAAATAAATATGTTGTTAACAATAAACAATTGCCCCATCATACGGAGCTGAGGAAGAAGTACTGTATGGTTATGTAGACTTGAAATGCAAATGGAAGCCGTCTGTGCGCACCGGGCGAGGCGCTACGTCGTAATTGTGCGACACAATGTTTTGCAGCTCTTTTGCTTTGCGATGATTTTTTGTAAGGCGAGTTAATGACTTCATTGTGTCTAATGAATAGGGCTTCCTTTATCCTTCTTAGTTTGAAGTCCTCTTCATGGCAAGCGACTTTTGGAAAAAGTTGACCGCTGCAGTGGGAGGCGTGCTCCACTATGGCTGATGCCTTAATTGCTTTTTCTATTGCCGCGCGGGGGTCTGCTTTTCCAGGCCTTCCCGGCGTTTTGTTTCTTTTCCTCGGAGGTCAGAAAGCGCATTCTTGTAATGGTTAAGGCAGCTGAAGTGTTGGCTACACCTTTGAGACAAACTGTTGCCCATTTCTCCAATATAGGGAGGCGCAACAACTGCACAAAACTTCGTAAACAACATCTAGCTTATCGTCTGGCGGAAATCGTATATTGTCTTGCCTAACCGTCGCTCTCAACGTAGAAGAGCTTTTGAAGAAAGTTTCGAAACCAATCTCTTTGCCCATCCGCCTAATCTTTTCTCGTAAACCTTTGTAGTAAGGCCACGCAAGCAGGGGAACATTCTGGCTTGGCAAACCATTTCCGCTCTAGTGGTTCTTCGTCTTATCACTGAGGAAATTAATCATGGTGGATAGCCATCGTATAAGAAAGTCGCTTTAATGTGTTCTAGCTCAGCCACAGGGAATTCTTCATCACAAACTGCTGTCGCCCTGTTTATCGTCCCAGTGATTATGCCTCTCATCACTGATCGCGAGTGATGGGATGAAAAGTGCAAATACCTGTTCGAATGCGTACGCTTTCCATAGACCTTTGTTTTTAGCCTAAGCCCATCCCTGATAACGAGAGACTAAAAACAAAGGTCTATAGAAAGTTCTAAACAATGGTCTAGGTCTAGGAAATGTATGTTGTCGCTTTAATCGCTTAGTACAAAGCCGACAAAACCTGTAACGGATACCGTATATGCCAGCGCATAAAACGACTCTTCAGTACAGCCAAGTAGGCCTCAGAATCAGGTTGTGTCTTATACGCCAGGTACAACAGCAGACTGCCTGGAAAGTTCTGTCGGTTGATTTTCTCGAGCAATTACCATTTAAATCTTGCTGCCCTGCGCACCATCTTACGGCTATCATAGTTATCTTAAGTTTAGCATTTAGTGAAATAACCGTTGCACTTTCAGCTATCAAGTTTTACAGGGGGTTCAAAAAGTTTCGAGCCTAACATACTTCCAGATAAGCTAGGAAAACGAAACTTTATTATGATCAAATATAATGTCCTTTAACTTGAATGCACTTTTCACATCGAGATTTCAAATTCATTAGGCCATCAAAAAAGAAGTTTTTTCACGCGAGTTAAAGTACTCTTCAACTGCCAACTGCAGCTCCTTCTCGTTTCTGAATATCGTTCCTCGAAGGTGCTGCTTCAGATTACCGAATAAAAAATAGNCGCTGGGGACAAGGTCTGGGCTATAGGGTGGGTGGTCAATCTGGGTGAACCCGCATTCTTGGATGGCAGCTAGCGAAACTTTTGCCCTCTGAGCTGGAGCGTTGTCGTGCGGCGGCAGCACCTTGCGTGACAGCTTTCCTCGACGTTTTTTTGGTTGCATCACGAAGCAGATGGAGCAAATTTGCATAATGTTTACCCGTGATGGTGGCTCCATGTTCCATGTAGTCAATTAGAAGAATTCCTTTGCATCCCAGAAGATCGTTGGCAAAAGCTTCCCCAGTTGGGGTTCAATGCGCGCCCTTACCGGTCTCGGAGAACCAGTGTGCTTCCACTGCCTGCTTTGTTGCTCAGATTCCGGTTCGTAGTGACTGAGCCACAACTCATCATCGCTTACCACGAGCCCCAAAAAATCTGCTTCTTATTTTTCAAACAACCCCAAAATCTCCTTCGAATGTGCTACGCGAAGTTCTCCCTCAAAAGGTGAAAGAGTTTTGGGCACCCAACGTGCAGTGACCTTTGACAGCCTCAGGTGATCATGTAGAATGCTTTCAACTGTGCCACAAGAAAGTTTAGTCCGTGCCATGATTTCTGCAATCGCGATTTTTCTGTTCTCCAAAACCATCTTTTCCACAGCCGCAACATTTTCATCAGAGGTGGCTTCAATTGGCCGACCAAACCTTGGTTCGTCGCAGATGGATTCTCTGCCCCGGCGAAACTCCGCGATCCAAAACTTGACTCGATTATAGGAGAGGGCATCGTCCTTGTAAACTTCCAGCAGTCGCTGGTGGATTTCATCGCTTGATACTCCTTCGTGAAACAAAAACTTGATGACAGCGCGTTGCTGAAATCGTACGTCGCCGCGATTTTCCATAACTCGCCTTGGAAGAAAAGCTCCTACGGTAGCGGGAAAACAGATATTCTCAAATAACTTTGTATGCAGTCATGACGGATGCCTATCTACATGAAAATAATAAAAAAATTTCGAAACTCACAGAACGAGTATGTTAGGCTCGAAACTTTCTGAACCTCCTGTAGAAATCGCTTGAATACCCGTTTGTTGAACTGCCTAATAGTAGGCTATCTATTCAGGCATAGGCTCTGGGACAGGTCGCTAGGGAACAACATCTGGCTTTGAGTGATTAATGATTTTCGGGACAACCACAGGGAGACATTGCTCTACGTCTACGCTTTCCAGCCGACAAAATCGTGTATGGGCAAAAACGCGCTATACAAATACGCTTTATATGAGGACTACCTCTATTCAGCTCTGTGCATTGATGACATAACGTTACAGCCCTGAGAGCAGCGGCGTTTTTCTGCCGTGTTGCGCATTGTTCACTTAACGTTAATAGACCTTTTCCAGCTGTCGAACTAGTTAGCAAACCTAGCTTTCAGCGCTTCCAGACCCTTCGACGCTAATGCGGAGTAAGTGGTTAAGTATAAAGATGAAAAAGGTTTGACTTTTTGCTGTAATTGTACCACTTAAATGGATTCAACTGCTGTATATCTCAACTTTCAACCAAAGAATAAAGTTTAAAGCATGCGAAGGCAAAGTAGCAATGGAAAACTGCATTCGAGGACGGCTTTCGAAGACTAACACAAAACGATAAACAAAGAAAGGTCGACTATCTGAATTTTTCGTTGTCTGAACTACCTCTTCGCAAGTATGGTTCAGATAATCAAAGTTGAGCCGCACACATACTGTCCATGGGCACATGCTGGAGCTGTACATGATCGTGACTGAATGAATCGTAACATTCAGGCCGTCACTTACCTGCAGATACCTTTGCTGGCATGATTAAATGTCAGAAGTGATTGTAGCTTTGCGAGTTTAATTTACTACTTCGAACGTTGTGATTTATTCATCACGCATTGCACGATTCTACGTTCATGTCAACGCCATGCCATCTTCGTTTGTAGATTACAGTAGTAGCACCTGCGAGGACGAGGATAAGTCGTAGTAAAACGGCTATTAAATATTCGCGGAGTCTTAAGGAGGGGAAGGCAGTGGCAGCACCAAGGACCACAACTGCTGTCGCTGCATCTGAGAGGTAGAAGACATAGTAGGCCCTTTGCAGATAGCTTACTGAGGTTATGGCACGTGTTTTTGGGAACTTGAAGTTACTCGTGACCATGTTGTTCAGGCTTTGAAGTCTGGCATCGCTGTATGGTTTCCATTGAAAGTGGAAGTGATTTGCCTCGGACTTTAAATTCAAGTCGTAAAGGCAGGAATTGCTGGAGACTGTAAGAAAATATATTTTGAGTTTTACCCACGCGTTGTCCGTCTCGTGAGGGTGATGGACTCGTGTATTGAAAAGCTAAAGTGACAAAAATTATCGACAACCTCAATTAAGGATGACGCACCGTGCGTTTTTGGTTCATATCTTTTCGGAATTGATCAATATCGCATTTCGTCCCATTGACAGGTTCCACCAATGTATAAAAGTAGTCTTCTGCATCAGTAAGGTTCAAATTGTGGTGTTGGCGGTACTTTTGGAAATGTCGGTAAAACTGTAAGGAAGCACAACAAGTGAAAAGACCGTGAGGTTCATGAAGTTTTTCCTTTGCTAACCACTCCAAATGGTCCGATCGAAGTCCTGGTTTCATTGGTGCTGGCAAGCAGGATTTCCCTTCCGCGTGAGGTATCCCTGGAAAAGTTTAGGAGTTAATTGTACGTTACTTCGGAATGTTCCTTATGGGAGATTCCCAAAGGCATGACTGTCCCAATAAGGGATGCACTGCAATAATATTCTACAACAGTTTGTGTTTAATCGATCATAAACTGAAAAGTTTAATTGCTAGTGACATACAAGACATTTGGGAATGTCAGCAGCGGGAGACCGTACAATGCGCGGTGACGCAAAATGGTGAAGTTTGTGATCGAATCGTTAGTGACTGTAATTTAGATTGTTTTCTGGTTTTTAACGTCTTGCGCTTCTACTAGAGTCATCACCTTACCCTCTTTCTCATATACCCACAAGAAATTTCTTTAACTGCTTACCTATAAATACAAAATGACAAGTACGCTGAATGGCTGATTATGCTTGCACTCGTATGCCCCTGACCTCTTCCCTTGCCCACGGCTAAATCTCGTAATTGTGCGTTTTGAATAGTATATCAGCAATCTTACCATGAGATACCATGGCATGAGATGCCATGAGCCTGACTTGGTACGCAGAAAATTTAAGAAACCTCTTACATCAGGCACAAGTCTTCCTTCAGCAGAGACGAAGGCTTCGCTGGGGTCAAGGCACGACTACCCGCTTGCCACTTCTCTAAATATCTCCGAATTCGTTGCCAGTTCCAAGGCAGCAGACATGAGAAGTAGAGGTATCTCAGTCAGCCTGCCGGCAACTTGACCGGCTTAATAGACAACCGAAGTATTTCCATCTCTCTGGCCAAAATCTAAGCCGTTTCCGTTTGCACAGCACACTGCTCTCCGCACGCTACGGTTGGTTTGGAAGGCTACGTGGCACCCTCAGCAAATAAGAAATTCCTACGTACAATACTCTACTGTGCATAACAGGACAGAGTCCCAAAGGAAGATTTTATATGAAGCCATCCTCCTGTGACCAAACGGGTTTCGTCTTGATGCTGCGTGCGAGAAAAACCTGCAGTAAAATAGTTTCCTTTCCATCCGTTCTTTTTCATTTACTAGGTCCGAGGACGTTTGTCCTTAGGTTAGAGGAATAAGTTCTATTAAAGAGCCACGTATTTAATGACACCCAGATCAGCTGTCCGTTAAGAAGTCCAAGAGATTATACAGAGATTAGCAAGACTACTGCATACAATTTGGCAAAGCTTCCGAGCTCTACTAGTCGCTGTTCAATCAGCAATTACGCGACAACCCGAAAGAACTGAACTGTGCCTCACCTGCGGTTGAAAAGTTTCGAATATGGGTTATTTCATTCAGACTTCCGCCTCAGCCAATATTTGAGTCTCTTGAGCAAAATATAAGCATTTTGAAATTTCTTTTATTATTTTGTGTGGCCTTCCCATTACGAGTTACATCATGTAATACGTGGTGTCATATGGAAGTATCTCCATGCTATCACCCTAATTCCGCAATTGTGGCTGATGGAAAAAAGTAAAAGGTTCTCTACCTGAGAAGGATTGGAAGTTCCATTAAGTTTTCACCCAAGTGTTTCAATAAACCTCGTCCAACAATGCCTGCTCTGCCTTGAGGATTTCTGTACATGCTCTGATACGATTGCCCCGTGGTGCTGACAGATTCGTTTTCTAAATAATCAGAACTGGTCGTGGTCAGAATGAAGCTTGAAGGTTTATAAGTGCGTACGCATCGAAGGGTCAGTTGCAACGGGACGATATAGGATTAAACTCTTCTTCCATTTTTCGAGCCCCACAGGTACCAGCAAACGGTGAAGCTGCAAGGTGCAAAGGTTGTTAAGCATTGAATTCGTACTTGTGCAAAGCCTACTATCGTATCACCGTATCTCCATAGACTGCAAACGTCCATTGTTGCTAACGTCCATTCTTCCTATTGCGAGAACGATTACTTCGTTGATCGAAAAGTTGAATAATTCTTTATTGTGCATGTTTTAAATACGAGGTCGATGCATAGGTTGCGTTCTGAGTTTTATATAAACATATCAGTACATTGTGAATTGCGCTAGCTCTTTTCAATATAATTAGTGCACCACCAGTTCTACCGCCGCAGGTGAATCGAACCTTCGCTTTCCTCTTGAACAGTGTTTCTCGAAGTGGGCGGTCAGAGATTCTGAGAGGGGCGGTGGAGACGAAAGGGGCACTTGGGGGGCGCTGGAGCGGTAAAGCCCCCTGGGAGAAACAGAAGACTGAAGCTTCTGGATGTCTGCGTCCCCTCCCCATGGTAGGGAGCCGGAGTTGCATTTTCTTTTTGCTGCTATTCATAGTTGTCGTTTTCGCATTCCAAGCCGCCAGGAGGGTAGAAAGAGGAGAAATCAGAGGCTACGAGTGCACCTTGCCACTTTGATCGGATCACTAGGTGGGCCATCCAGCGGCAGAAGACAGGAGCACTGCCGCACTAGAGTTAGCAAAGAATATGTCACCCCTGCTGCAGTAGTGAGAGCAGGCGGGACGGTGGCGAGCCTGCAGCTCCGAAAAGGGGGCGGTGAGAAACACTGCACTTGAAGAAAGAAAGGGCTTTTCTGGCTTATGGTTACGCTTAGGTCTTCTCTCCAGAGAATCCTTTTACTGCCTCATTATGCTGATCCCACGGAATTTCATTTCCGTCACGCTTTCCCTCGTTTTTTAGAAAGGATAGCACGTGGTGCTGAAAGGACTTTTATGATACGTAACGTGAAACAGTTTTCTGCAAGCGTGCGCTGAACAACTTACAAATATTTTCGACTATAAGTCTCCTGCTACGGTTGGTGTGGGTTAGCGCTGATGACGGAGGGAGAAATAGAAAAGTGCAGGCTCTATATGGTGAAATCATAGCTACAGTGATGAGCGAAATGGGTGACGCGTTTGATGCATATGGCTGGTCGGTGGCCTCCTGACTTGTTTCGAACACTGAAATTTCAAGGGCACATACTCTTTGCTCTATTCGTCCGCTTCGTTTGGCTGCAGTTAATACGTGTATTATATTCCTACGTTTAATGGGAAACAAATCTGGTTATCGATGTAATGCTCAAATGGAGACAGCTATCATGGCTGTCGCCATCCTTGGGCATTTGTTTTCCTGATGAAGAACTCTCATGCTGTTGGAAGATTATTTTTCGCATCATTGTGTTAAAAATTTCTCTGAATAAATAGGCTGCTGACTTCCTGGAATTATCCTCATCACATCGGTGTCCATATTGAACCGTATCGTAGACCGATAGTGGTAGATAGCAGTAGTATGGCGCAAACTTATTGTAACACATAGCATTCTTCTGAACGCTTTTGTCTGCTGCAAACATACGCTCACCTATGCACCGACATCATAGTACATCTAAAAGTTTAGAAGATGGTTAGTTTGCTAGAAATTCTGCTTAATAATTTTTTAAACATGGCTCATAGCTTAAGCATACAATCGGTCCAGTGCTGCGCCAATGCTTGTACATTAGCGGTAGAGAACAGCATTTTTTCCTACCTCCTCTGATATCTTTTCTGTAGTGTAGCACATAGCGCCAAACGTTTTTTCATGGCTTAGTCCGTCGAGACGACCAATCCAAGAGCAGTAAGCGCTCTTTGAACTACCTGATTTGCAGAAGGAGAAGAGTCCACTCTACAATGGAAGTGCTTTAGGTTACTCATAGCGATCAGCCGAAACAACTTGTTATTAGAAGTATAGTCAGCATTAGCAATGAAATGTGTGATCTTCCAAAAGTGTCCTGAAGACGACAACTGCACACAGTAGCAGTTTCCAAGTGTGCGCAACTGGCTTACGTGGTCTTTAAGTTGAACTTGTTTCCATTTACGCGAGCGTTGTGACTACAAGCAACGCAGCGGTGTCAGTTTGTTTTTTCCTTCTTTGTTATTTCAGCAGCAGGTGAACGGTGGGAAAGAAGAAGTTCATTCCAGGGCTTTGTGCTGTCCTTACGTCGCCTCCTTATTTTAAAAATTAATCATCGGAAAAATTTGCTGTCTGTTAATGTTTCCGTTTTAGGTTGCTGGTGGGATGCTTTGAAAGTTCGGGAATAAAGATCATGTTTTAATCGGTTGTTGATCATCAAAGAACGAATAAGAACTGATTGTTACTGTTACGCGATGTCACGTTATTGTGACAGATATCCTTGCATTATTACACGCTATGCAGCGCAGTGCACTGGAAAGCCTCCTCAGCTATTAGAACAAACGCAATTAATTGCATAGTTGAAGCATCAAGGGAATTAGTCCAGTTTGAATCAACTTCTGCTGAGAAGTGGTGGGCTAACTAAACATTCGACGATAAGAAGGAAACGCATCAG
>KN538380.1:1908857-1932585 GCA_000797535.1 Trichuris suis
TTATTATTATTACTATTAATACTGCTGTCGTACAGTTATGTAAACTGGAAAACCAAACGGGTGCCGCCAGCGTGCAACGTTGTAATTGTCCTAAGCAATGTTTTGCAGCTTTTTTGCTTTGCGATGATTTATAGTAAGGCAAGTGTCCCTGGTGGCTGTTATGTAGCCGCTAACATGGCAGGCCATTTTCGTGACGGTGGGTTAGAAATATCATCGGATGTATCAAGGACGCGTCTGGCGGCATACTGAGCTGACCGGTTTGAATATCAGTTCTCTACCGTGAGCAAGTGAGTAACAGAATCTCATTTTTCACATGAAATAGCTTTCGCCTCGATAGTAATGTTCCTGCATCCATCTATATCCTGAGCATATAGCGGTTTGTTTCTAATACTTTTCAGCATCTTCTTAGTAATATTATAGTTGCCCTCATGTTAATACTTGAATAGTAGCAATACGTAAAATCTCATTCAAGTTACTAAAGTATGGTGGAACGATTAGAGGAACTCAAGAAATCCACGTTCCGTTTTGTCTTGCATTTTAACTGCAGGTCTTAATCGCTAAGTGGCTATAAAAAAGTACCAAACGCTGCTGCTGTAATCACAGCGGAAAAGCAATCCACATATGACAGAGTATTAAGCTCAGTAGCCAAGAAACAGTCGTAAGTCAAGCGTATACGTCATTGAAAATGTGAGCTACGGCGAACGTGTCCGTGGAGCCTCGTTTCAGTCTGTGGTGTTTCTTCCATTATTCAACAATGAACGGTGTATTCAAAACGTTCAAATGCGCCTTTCAGGTCTTTGCTGATCCGTCTTGAACTATCAGCTGTTATTGTTGTCGTGGGAGGCAACAACAAACAAATGAACAGTCAGACAAGCGTGACACCTCGTACTGCACCATACAGAGGAAGAAGCAAGCAATTTATTGAGCCAAGCGACTGACAAGGATTCCAGACTTTAGGAGCTCTGCAGGTAGAGTGCTTAATTGGTGTGGCCAGTCATTAATCCGCGCGCATACATATCCAACAGTTACATTTTATCGTAATAAATCAGCATAATCCTGAGTGCCATGGATAAACGTTTTATTTTACGGTGGTGCCCGTTTTTGATCTTGAATCTCCGGAGCTTTCGAGTGTAAGCGTCACCCATCGTCAGCGGTAACAAGCCTGCTTGTTACCGCTGACGGTCGGTCGGTCGGTCCCTTACAGCGCTGACGACGGAACAAGAGCAGTTCCAAAACGTACGGTTAGACTTTGTTCTGTATTTTCTCTAACAATCTGCTCACCCATTCGCTGGTAGGGCATTTTGAAGTTTACTTACAGACACACAGCAAACGGGCCAAAGCCGTGAATTGAAGATCAATTATGAAAATACCAAAGCCCGTTACACGACATCCCGTCTTCTGAGGCATCAAGTAAAGCAAAATACACCTTTCAAAGCGAATGTGTTCCTCTATCGAACCCATCGCAAGTCTGAATCCAACGAAAGTCAGGGACCCCCTGTAATAACAACTGAAAGTGAAGCTTATTTTACTGAAAATAAGTTGTGGTACTGCTTATGTTAAACAAAAGAAATTTATTAGTAAGACTCACTGAGGACCCATTTAACCTAATTCAACTGCAGTTTCATACATTTCATAAAATTTAGATGGCGCTAATTCTGACTTGAACAGCTCAGAAACACTGGGGCCTCTCAGTTTAATGCTCTACTCAAGACCCTTTAACTTCAAGACTGCACGAAAGCAACATGCCTAGGTTAAAGCTTTACTTTGAATGTTGTCCTGCGTTATTTCCTAGGGACAGTGGCCTGCCCTGCGATAGTTTATTGTGATGATGGGTGGTTTTAGATTGCCGCAATTCTGTCATTTATGGCCTATTGAACATGCGTTACTCGCAGTGGTCTTGAAACAATTAATATTGTAGCATGACTACAGGGTTAAGACCGTTTATTTAGCACAGGGAGAATGCGGAGCGAAAGTTTCGCAGAGCTTTACGGTTTTATCTGACCCTGTAGCGTAAATGCTTCCTGCAATATCAGTCTACCGAGCTTACTTGCGCTCTTAGACAAGAACTGAACTGCCTGTCTCACCTTCTCTTCACCCACGTCCTGCCTGAAGTATGGAATTCACCTATTTTTTAAATGACTTCACTTTCAGCGCTAAGTGCCCCCGCATAAGCATTGGGCACATAAGACAAGTGTTCTCATTATTATAGCTTGGGTAAGCTTGAAAGAATGAAAATAAGCAGAGGGAATGACCGAGTTTAGGGAAACATGTAATCCAATGGGGAGCTGGTGGGATGTATCGCTGCAGCCAGTTTGAGCTTTAGCAGCACTGTGCTAAACCTTCAACAACTGCAGATGCCTCAGTGCCATCTATTGGCTATAAATATTGCTCAGTCTCATAAGAAGAGAAAAACTAATACCACTGTAGCATTCCTGTTATCAAGCAGTTTAATTTTACTGATGTCAATAATTCAATGCCTCAAACATTATGAAGGCCCAGTGTGTATTTAGATATGCACGCTAGCGCACTCAATGTTCATTGTTCTTCACACATGAGATGTCCAACACGTCACTTAAAAAGCAGTCTTTAGGTTAGATGGCTGTACTCAGACTGACGTCAGGCTGCGCTAAACTATGGTGTTCAGTATTACATGTACCTGCTGTCTCCAATTAATATGCAATAGTCAGAAAGAAACGCCACTGTAACGCGAGGGCGCCAAGTATTCATGTCCATCCGCTCGCCTTTAGAGAGCCAACTTTATCGACCACTTCCTAATCGCAAAGAAAGAAATTACGTTCAGTAGGAAATGATTAGGCTTTTTAACCTTATTCTTTCTTCATAAACCTCATCTTCTGTTTCAGTATGGGCGGCTATAGTTACGGAAAACAATTGAAGCACTCGAAATTGCTTGGTTAGATGACTTGATGTTTGCAATGTAACACAAGATCTCTTTATATGCTTTTTCAGGTTATATCGTTTAAACGTCGCCGCAGCGTATGAATTGTTGCTCAAGTATGCAGCAGTTATAAGCGCGTTCAAACATGTAACTGCTTTTTTCATCATCAATCAGCGCGACATTTTGCACCTCAAATACGCGTGCTTACATGACGACTAAAGTACGGAACACGTAGGATGTCAATTGCATTATTCAAGATTAATCCAACTGACAACGAAAGAAAATATTTGCATTTCTGCTAGTGCCTTTGAGCTTTCAGTTTATTTTCCTAATGGAAGCAGAGCAGAACAGAATTCAGGGGCGTACATGCGTTGTTGGGATCATTAGTGTCAATAAAGCAAGCAAGCACGTGTTCACAGTCAAAAAGTGCAAAAGAAAGGTAATTTTGCGAATATAAAATGCGATGAAGGTTGAAATGAAACTTACTGGTGCAGCTACGATGTTGTTTGTATTTTGCTTGGTCTTGTCACTTGTACTTTCACCATTCATTCAAGGAAAGGTGACTCTTAGCAACTGGGTTGCATTTAGACTGGTGACAGCGCTGCATTGTCATTATATTCATGCATTTTTGAGAATCGCATGCTTGAACGATTGGCACATTATTTTCAGCAAGTTGCCGACCCGAGAGGAGAGAAAGCAATGCAGAAAATAATGGAACGCTTTGGGAACTTCCTCTATCCTACAAATCAAAATCAAAATAGTAGTGAACTGGAGACATGGGATGATGCCGAGAAGACAACGGCTGCTACAAACGTCTTTTACATGTTGCTAGGAAAGCTTGATCAGTCGCAGAAATTTGACTTTTCTGAATTGATTGCTGGCTCCAAATGCATAGCTCAAAGCGGGGAAAAGCATGTTATAATGCACTTGAAATTGCTAAGACATGGAAAATGCCACAAGGTATACAATACGTAAATATCTGCAATTTCAACTTTAGCACTAAAGGACTCGGTACATTTCTAACTGTTCTCCTCTGCGATGAAGCGACTGATGCGAGGGCATTCATAATCCAAACTGCCAACTGCAGCCTCACTTTCTCATGCAATTCCTTTTTTCTGGTCCGACGTTGAAGTGTCAAAATTTCTTAGTTCGCTCTTCAGTGTAACACTTCATTGTAAGACTGAGCGAATGCACAAGAATAATTTATTCGTGAATAAGAGTTAGTTAGCAAATAATGCCACATTGTTACAGTGTTGGTCTCTGCTGAATTTTACTTCTTTTGAATGACGTCAGTAGAAGCAGATGAGTGATACATACTACGCATCACGAACCTGACAGTTCAGTATTGTTTTAAGTAGCTTCATTTGGCATCCTTCAGTTGAAGAATAACTTAAGTACTAATATTCATGTATGAACTTTTCGATAAGCTAACTTTAAAATTCTTCGCGGGTTCAATGTGACAGTTTTGTCGGGCAACAAAAGAGTAGCCATTGTTGGAAATGTCTGGTGCATGGTATCAACAGTGACGTTACTGATATAAAGAAAAGTAAACACGTTCAACAGTTTTACTAATGCCGTATGTCATATCCACTTATAGTCACTGAAACACACGATGCGCGATTGTGCAATCTCCTTTACTTTGTATGGCATGCTTAAAACTAAAGATGACACGCTCAAAAATCATCCTGTAGCCATATTAACAGTACTGTAGAAAAACTAAAACAGGCAAAAAGCCCTCGTTGAACTGAAAGATGGATTCTTCCTTTTGAGGATTGGTTGGTTGGTAACAGATCCAAGTTATTTCTTCATCTCTGCTAACGTTAATCCAATAGATATCCAGGGTATACGTGAATTTGCATAGCTTCATCAGTAATATGTTGAACAATGAGACATGGTGCCAGTTGCGTTCATAAATGGGCGTTTCCTTAATTTAGTACATCTGCCATTCCGTTTGAGGCAAAGAACGCTAGTGTGAACTCGCGTTCCATTGAATCTTTTTACAAAAGTTTTCTCTGAGCTAATTGCTTCATGCTGACTTTTATTCTCATCCACGTTAGCAATGGCTTTATTCAAAAAAAGCGTATGTGCCGGAATAATCCTTTGTGTCCTTATGGCAGGTCCCATTCTTTCATCGCTGCCCATCAGAACAAAATGTATATTGCACGTGGAGTGGAACCCTGCATGAAAGTATGCTGAACAAAACGGATGGGTATTTGTGCTTCGAATCAAACGAAGTTAGTAAAGAGGTAAGATATGTCTTCTGCCTTTCCATTCCGTAGTATTAACCCATACGCTGAATAGACAGTTTTCCTATGGCGACAACTGGAACAGCTTTCATTTTCCAATACAGCACTTTTACCTGAACCTTTAAATGATCATCATGCTCCATCTCCGTCTAAGTAATTTCCAGGAAGCATTGCTGGTCAATGTGGCTTTGCGTCTCAACAAGTTGCTAGAGTCAGTCAAGCGTAATATCACCTATTCACGAAACAGAGATTAACAAGATGGAATAAAACCCTTGACATTAGAAATTTGCTAATGTAATAATTTGCCAGTTCATTTCTTGCAACCAAGTAACTCGATGAGTTAATTGCCTTTAGCACAAACCAGACATTCGCTAGATACGTTAAAGAGAAAAATTAATAAATTTTATAGTGTTCATTTCTGCTGATGGCTGCATATGCCGAAGAGAAACCCGAACCTTATGAACTTTTATTTTCTGCAATTTAGGATGAAGAAGAACTGGCAAACCTGAATCCCTGCGCAATGTGGAAGTATAGTGAAGAGGGAGTAGGCAGCGCGTGACCAGTAAGTGTTGTCATCTCCTGACCACTTGTTTCTGCAGGCTTACCGCTTACCAATTCCTGCCAGTATGCTGCCTTGGAAGAAAAGCTTTCTTTTGTATCAGCCGCCCATAGCTTTCCTCAGAGGTGGCGCCTTGTCGCTTTTGAACTTCTTAACATAATTTCGGTCTAACGCAGATGAGAAAGGACCTGATGGCGGGAAAGGTTTACCAGCAGCACCGAAAAACCCTGAAGGCAGAACTGGCATTGCTGGCCGGGGACTGCTGATGAGGTGGGGTGAAAACAAAATGGAAATTCCCATAATTATCAGGTATGTTAATTCTGTTTATTATCTTGTCTGCTGACAGAACTCGCGTGGAATCAGTTCAGCGGAATAGTGAGCAGCATCTAAGAATCATGACGTATTATGAGTCCCATATTACGTACCTTTTCCGAAAGGAATTTTGGTGCCAGAGGGCAACAGCATTTTTTGCAAAGAAATCCTTTTTAGCTGAGAAATGCATTTATTTGCTGAATCGATGCTTTTAAACAAAGCATGGACATTTGAGACAGTACTTGCGTTTGAGTAGTCACTGTGATACTTTAAATAACAGCAGCACTTCTAATTAGCGTTCTGGAGGAAAAATACAAATTATTTTAGGAGATTCCGTGGTATCAACTTGATCATCATTTCTTCATACTGTATGCTCGCTCTTCTCCGCGAGTCCATATAGACGAGGCTCATATAATCGAGGTTCCAGTTTAATCTTTTCCGCAATCCTATAAAGAGTCATATCTTCAATGTCGGCTGCGTTAAGACAAAAAGCGCAGCGAAGGAACCACTAAAAGCTGTTGCATCATTTCGCCTTTGTTTATGGAATGAAGAGACGCCCACTTGATTCCTTCGTAGACCGAGAATAGGCGCGAATTCAGCTTCTGCGTAAAAACGATAATATCTACAGCATAGAAAACTAGGATTAGCAGATGTGTGCTGGTACACCCATTATAGACAGCATTGCTGAAATTTTCATATGCACACGTTTTTCGACGAACAGAGGCCTAGCAATGTATGCAATGAGAATGGAACTACCATTTCCATTTAACTATTAATGCGTGGTCCACACGAAAGCAGCTCCAACATCAGTGGCGTCGTAAGCAGATTCCATGAGTTTCCCAGGGTACTGGAAATCACGAGTAGCACAGAATCCAACTTGCGCTCAGTTTTACTGATTTGCACACGCTTAGTGGAAGACTAAGCAAATTAAGATATTGACTGTAATAAGTGACAATAAAGTAAAACAGCACTCTGAATGAGCAGCAGAAAGCGTTGGTTAACTTCCCTGGTGGTGCACAGCCAGATGGGTTTCAGTATGCTACGTAGAACGGCTTGTGGTTTACTGCATATGATCTATTGTCAAACGGAGCTTTGTATGCTACATTTTGGCACCGCGTTTAACCGCGTGTAACTGAAGCTGAAAATCCGACAAGCCACTTTTGTTTATAATTAAATTGTTCGGTGACCTATTATGCTTTTAAGTTGGACACCATTTGTTCATTCCGTTTGCATGTGGAAAAATGCCCAAAAGAGCCAAAATAGAATTACAAAAATAACTTTTTCAGAGCTTCGCGCAAAAGCGCCGAAGTTCTCATGCGTGGTCGGTATGACAAAGAAAAAGGGGAATCCCCACTGCCAATGGTTTGATGCATGTGGTACTTGCTTAAACGTTGAAATGAAAGTTTTAGTTTTACAAAATTCAAAAGCAGGAAGAGGATTTTCCTGGCTTGCTATCAATGGAGAAGCACTTTTACGAAATGATGGCAACAGACCAAAAATCTAACTGCACAATGGAAAAGCTCAGGTCTTCTTTCAAGTCCGCAAGGAAAGTAATACTACATTGCTAGTTTGTGTCACCGTTAATTAATGTCGCAGTTTAGCTAACTATTAAGTATTTTCCCCACCCATACGCAACTGACAATGCCTGGATAGCAGCAAGCATACGTGTTATCGGAACATGTGAAGAGCCGTGCTTCAACTATTTAGACTTAAACAAATCATCGAACCAGTTCCAGTACAGATGGGAAAAATATAACGACTCTGATATTTATGATATGGATGATCTTGTAAACTCACTGCTCAAGAAGCAACTGACACCTCAAACATCAGCAATGTCTTTCGTGTTCAGCAAGGTTGCTCAGGTTGCCTTCCTCATTGCGGCACTTCTGGTCAGCGTATTGGTGGTTACTATTTGTATAGCCTTACTTTTAATTAGTATTCCAGTTATGATGCTGCTGGCCGCCGCCATTGTTAGCTATTATTATATCCGAAAATCTATTTCAAAATCCATTGGCCGTTGAAAATTAGCAGAGTAAATAAAACAAAGAGATGTAAACAAGTTGACTGACAAAGATGAAAAGGAGCTGACGTGTCACAGCCTTGCATTGGCAAGAGTAAGATGCAATGAAACTGAATAAACTACTGGCAAAGCCCCTTCTGTAAAAATAGTGCTCTTCTCAGAATGTTTCGCTGGGTCCAGTTTGTATCGCTCAAAAACTCAGAAAATCAGGCTGTTTTCTTATGGTTCAGCATTTGAAGAGTTTTAACTCAACGTCGTACATGCTCAAAACTTATGCGCTAGTCATTCACCAGGTTTTGTAAAAACTGAATGAAAAGAAAATTCCATCCTTATAATAGCGATTAAGTACCCAAACGGACTGTGCTGAAAACAGATTAAAGCAGCATGCAATGAATACAATAGCATTAATATTAACACATGGTATAAAAGTCTTCCACATACGAACTGGATGCGTTCCGAGAGTTTCTTCGCATGCCAGTACGTTCGTAATTTGATGAAAGTTAGCCTAAGCTTCTAGCTCTTGACCATTCAGCGTTTGTCCCCTTACTGGTAGCGAATTATCAGTCGGAGGCGGCCCTACATGTATTCGTAGCTGCAGCTGGTTGTTTTCAAATGAATTCACTAATCTCCTCATTATCCATCACTTTGTGAATATTTGATCTTCAGAGTCACTTGCCAACGGTGTCAAACAAAAGTCTTATGTGAGTGCTACCTTTCAGCCTCAGGCTTTTCACTTTCTTTGCATGTGGGAATGGTTGTCAAAGCAGGAATAATTTCTTGCACTTTTTTATCAGCATCTACAGTAGATATAGGTCCAATAAGAACTTAGTTCCACAAATTTCTCAATCCTTTTTGCTCCACGGAGTCCCAGCTTTTCGTTTCTGTATAACTGCAATCCTTTGGACTTAACTTCTTCTGAAAGTTAGTAAGAGGTAACAGTCTCCTCTGTATTATCGTCTGAAGGCAAAAGCTGACGAACAGGTTGCTTCAGGTAGTGTAGTGACCCTTCAAAGTTTCGATCACACCTGACCGCCGACTGTTTTAAAGGTGTAACGTTTGGTGGAAGAAATTCAGTTGTCACGGGTTTATCAACTCGGGCCAAATACTCTACTGTTGAACGCGCAGGAGCTCTGCCTATGAGCAATAGTGCCTTTCTAGTTTTACCAATGGAACTTTAATACCTTTCAACTGAAAATGATGCACCCCATAATGTACTTTTGATTAGATGTAGTCTAACTAAAGATTTCTTTTACCTCAAGAATAAATATTTTCTTTAACCAGTCTGTAAAAATTTGGACGTTCATTCACACTTTCTTCTGATGGCTGTATTCTCCGGGAACTTCTTCACGTTTTGGAACTTTCAGGATTTTTCGACTTTCCAACTTAAAACAGCGGTAGCCGGAGAGACTTCGATGAGATTGCGCAAACCATCTTAGTGATATGTTCTTTCCTTCTCTTGTGGTCTGTTGAGCGTTCTTATAAGAAGAATACTACCTGCTTCCTTTTCGTGGACACCGCAGACAATAAAGACAGCGCCTCTTAGCGGTGAGCAACTGTACACCACTATTAATAGTAGAATAAATCTTCAAGTGGCGTACACTAGTTTAAGGAGCAGGCGAAAGCCATACGGTGGACAAGTGTCCCCTAGCTGCTAGATATGCTTGCTAAGATTGAAGCCATACATCAGCGTAAAACGCAAGTGCATTCAAATGTTTAACTGGTCGTTTCATTATCAGTCAGCGCGAAATTTTCATTTTCGTATACCAAGCAGGTGTGTTTACATAGCATCGAACGCGCAGCACAGTTAGATTACCGACCACATTATTCAAAACTATTCCCTGTAAGCTCTGACAGCGTCTTCATATTGTCAATTTAACAATCTAGTGGGTGTAGAAACAACTCGAGCCTGTACAAGCATTACTGGCACCACGTGTGTCCATAAAGCAAGCGAATTTGATAATATGCCTGCTTAATTTAAAAATGCAGAGGAAATCAAATTTTGTCAGTATAAAAAGCGATGAAGTTTGAAACGAAGCTTAGTCGTCTAGTTACGATGTTATTTATATCATGCGTCGTCTTGTCACTTCTACTTTCACAATTCGCTCAAGGAAAGGTGATCATTAACAACTGACATATGTTTACACGGGTGACGGCGTTTCATTGCCGTTATACTCATGCATCTTTGAGAACAGCATCTTTGAATGACTGACACATTATTTTCAGCAAGTTGCTGATCCAAGTCAAGAGGAACGACTGGACAAACTAACGAAGCATTTTGGTAACCTTTTGCATCCTGCTAGTAGAAGCCACAATAGAAGCGAATTGGTGAACTGGAAAGATGGCCCTAAGACAATCGCTGCAACAAACGTCTTTGACATGTTGCTGGGAAAGCTTGATCAGCCACAGAAATTTACTTTTCAAAAATTGATTGCTGGCTCCAAGTGCCGAGCTCCAAATGGGGAAAAACATGTTATAATGCATTTGAAGTTGCTAAGACGTGGAAAATGCCACAAGGTATACGGTGCATAAATATCAGCACCTTCAACTTTTGCACTGTGCATTTCTAACTGTCCTTCTCTGCAGTGAGTCGACTGGGACTTCATAACCTAAACTGTGCCACTGCCCAGCGTCACATCCTCATTCACTTAATTATCGTTTCTTTGCACTGCGAAATTTCGTAGCCTGTCCCATAGCGTGCGAATTCATTGCAAGGGTAAGAGAACGCACAGTAACTTGTTTATGAATAAGAGTTAGCAAATAATATATTATTAATACGTTACTACATAGCTGGATTTTGCTTCCTTTGACTTTTGAATGAAGTAGATGAGCGATGCCTCCCACACAGCGTGAACGTAACACTTCAGCATTGTAACATGTGGGAAGTGATGCCCAAAGAAACGGAGTAACCATAGAGAAAGCAAGTGATAGATATGTTTGCATGTCATTGTTTTTGGGCACATAAAAAATTTTGTTAGATGGATGAGGGAGAAGTTTCAAAAAGGTTTTCTCTGATCTAACTGCTCTATGCAGACTTCACTCATATGCACGTTAACGACCGATTTTGTTCGAGAAGACAATGTGTAGCGCAATAAACCTTTGCGAGATTATTGCAGATGACATTCCTGTATGACTGCCCATTAGAACAAAATGTGTACTGCACGTGGAGTGGAACCCTCAGTGAGCGTATGCCAAAGAAAACATATGGATACTTTTGCTTTGAATCAAACGAAGTTGATAGAGAGGTAAGATAAGTCTTCTGTTTTCCCATTCTGTTGTATTAACCCATTTCTTGAGTAAAGAGTTTTCCTTGTGTGCCCAGCGGAGCTGTTTATCATTGGTATTAATACAGGTGCGGTGTAGGCCATGTTAAGTATTCTTTGAAAGCCCAGTTAACGATGAACAGTCTACTGAGGACAGCAAGAAAACGACGGATCTTTCAGGATTATACTGTTACCCTCTCCAATGAACGAGTGAATGGCGTGAAAGTAGAGTGTATGTCTATGCGTCGGTATGCTCTAAGCAAAGCAGTTTTTAGAGCATACAGGCATTGATTCTCCATCAATACGTACAAGCTATTTACTTGTACGCAGAGGGCGATAGCAGTAGGTTCCTTAATACTCTGACTCTATTTTTTCACTGCCCATAAGCTCTTCAGCATGTTAACTTATTCGCTTCGAAAAGAATAATCAAATAATTAACAAGGCTTATATCGTACATGTACGAGCGAGAACGTCATGCCTTGTTACTAATACCATCCTTGCTGGAAAGTGAAACTGCTTTTACTTTCCTATACATTTTTATCCGAAACTTTAAACATCCTTTATTTTCCACCACCGTCAAAGTAACCTGCAGTAAAAACGCTGCTGGTCAATGTCGCCTTGTGTCTACCTCAAAGAGAACAAGCTGCGATGAATAGCATCAGATCACACGTTCACAAAACAAGATTAATAAAATGAAATAGCGCTCATGACATTGGGAAAGTGTCAATACGATGTTAATAATGGGACTAGCTTAATATGAAGTTCCATTTCCTACAATTTAGGATGAAAAAGAACTGGCTGAACTAAACCCTTGCGGAATTTGGAAATACAGTGATGAGGGGGTAAGCAGCTCATCAATAGTAAGAGATGCCGTGTATTGACGAATGGCTTTTGCAGGCCTACCGTTTGCCAGTTCCCGCCTTTATGGCACCGTGGGATAGGCATTTCCTATTGTACCAACCGCCCATAGCTCTCCTCAGAGGTGGCCTATTCATCTCTTTTTAATTTCTTACTTTTCTTTTTCTGCAACGTAGACGAGAAAGGACCGCATGGCGGGAAAGGTTTATCAGCAGCTCCGAAAAACCCTGAAGGCAGAACTGGCATTGCTGGCAGAGGACTGCTGATGAAGTGGGGTGAAAACAAAATGGAAATTCCCATAGTTATCAGGTATGTTAATTCTGTTAATTATTTTGCCTGCCGACAGGACACGCATGCAGTCAGACAGAAACAACTGTCAGCAATGTCTAATGTTAGTGGTGTATGAAATTCGTAGCAAGAATGTTTTATAAATAGGGATTTTGTTATCTCATGGTATCAGCCTCTTTCGCAGTGCAGTCCTCTATAGGCGAGAACCGCTTTTGTTCACTGAATCAGAGTGCTTGGACCGGGCAGGGAATTTCATTTGGAATTGCTTAGAAAAATCATTTCGCACAGAAAATTTAACTAATCCAACAAAAGTTTTCGTCACTTAAAGAGCAATTGTCTGTATGACAAATTAGACGAATTTATTAATATCCATATGATGGTCACAAGTCGACATGTTGAATATTAGTACTGAAATGACGCGTGCTGATGAAGTGTGAGTAGCGTGAAGAGCGGTGTAGGAGTTAAGCGCCGGCCAATTTTTCTACTGTTTCTCCAATATCCGCTTAGTAAGGGACCACTAAAGGATAGTGATCCTTTACTTCCTGGGCCGTAGAAACTCATAAGTTTGTACCAGCTGACTTTCAGGATTGTGACTTACAAGAATTCAATCTGTAAACCGCAGTAGTGAAGCTGAAAGCAGTTTTTTCAGGAAATTAGAAGATGGTATTGAAGTTCTCATGCGCTATCAGTTTGATGAAGAAAAGGGAGAGAGTGTATTACCAACGGTTTGACATTATAACATGCAACAGTTTCTTAGACAGCTAAATGAAAGATTTAGTTTTACAAAGTTTCCAAGGAAGAAAAGCAAGAGTTTCCCGACGTGCAAACACTGGAGGAGCATTTTCATGAATTGGTGCGATCTGATCTAAAGCCAGAGTGCTCAGTGAAAAAGCTCAGATCTTCTATGAAGCTTAGAAGAAGGGTAATAAATTTCAAGCTGAGGAAGCTGCTAACCGATCTTGCTGTTTAGCTATTCAGTGGATATTTGGACCATCCGCACACAACTGACAATGCCTGGGTAACAGCGAACGTATACCTTGTTTCAACATTGCAAGAGCCATGCTTCGAGTACTTGGAGTTGGAAAACTATTCAGAACGCTTCCAGTACAAATGGAAAAAATTTAACAAAACCGAAATTCACGATATAGATGACTTGGTAAAATCAGTATTCTCAAAGCAAGTGGCATCAGAAATATCGGTAGTCAACTTCGCCCATAGCATCATTGGTTTCATTTCCTTTTTGTTTGCGGCAGCCTTAATTGTCATAGTTTTCTCTACTAGCACTGCAGCTTTTGTTCTCTTTGGCCTTCCCGCTGCTATCTTGTTTCTCGCATTCGCAGTTATTTCTTACTTTTCCAGAAAATGGATGTCCGTCCTCAGTCGTGTGCATTAGATGCTGACTAATAAAAAAGAGATGCACATAATTTGATCAGCTTCGCTTTCAAAGAACAAAGGGAATTAAAAACAGCACATTCAAACAGCCGAAGGAGCGATGTATTATAGTTCAAAAAATCCAATTCGTCTTCAGAAAAGTAGCTATTGCATCAAACAATAATCTATTGTAATTTGAGGTAGATGACAGTTTTCAACTGTAGACGTCGTTTCGGAAGACGAGATGTCTTGTAACAGGCTTCGATATTTTCATAATTGATCTTCACTTCACGGCTTTTGCCCGTTTTGCGTATCTGTAATTAAACTTCAAAATGCCATACCATTTTTCCGACAATCTGCTCATCCATTCGCTGTAGGGCATTTCGAAGTTTAATTACAGATAAACAAAACGGCCAAAGCCGTGAAATGAAGATCAATTATAAAAATGTACACGTCGTTGCAGTAACACCGCAAATATCAGCTGCATCCGTCATGCTAACGAATTCACATTATTCTGCGAGGCAGAGCTGCCTTGAACGGGTCTGTACAATTTCACTATGTATTCACACTAGGTTGAACAGGCAAACGATTTTCAAAAAGCGCTCACCTTTCAGATCATTTCTGCTTCAAAACTAATACATGTGGTTGTACAACTTAAAAAGCCGGCTACAAAATGGAACTTTATGGATATTTCCTAACAGCCTTATTCTCAGCGTTCTCATATCCAATGTTGACTCATCTGAGGCTAGCATGTAATCAGAATACGTTGCGGCTTGCTAAGGCTATGTTGGTTTCGCGGGAATGACTTTTAATAGGGTGAACTAGAATTACCAGGTGAAGATATCTATTTCAGGAACTTATTTTCAAGCTGTCACTGCCAAAAGCCATGCTTTCGAAACGTCATACCGGGAAGTTTAATTTCACTGATCGTAATGACTTTAAAGCATGCTAGATCATCAAGGGTTTTTATTAATACGAAATTTCATTAGTGAGCAAGACACATTTTCCTTTCCCATCCCCACCCCACAATTTCGATGCAGCTCATGCCTATCTGCCGACGGAACATTTGCTTTAGAACAGTGTTTCTCAAGGTCAGTGCCGTCAGCGCCCCCTATGAACGTTTCGGAGCGCTTGCGCCCCCAATTCTGATTGGTCAATTTCGAGCGCGCTTATTGGCTGGTAGGGAGGACCGGGGGCTACTCTGGTCGGACATCTGGGGAAAGCGTTTCCCAGATAGTGTGTCCAGCACTTACGTTCTCAACCCCGAGCCAACTACCCCCCGCTGCCCCTTCCAGCCAATCAGCGCGCTCGAAATTGGCCAATACCTGGGCAATGGATAGTCAGCAGAATCAAAGAGAAAAGCGAACACCGTGAGTCCGGTGACGACCTCGTTCAGACTTTTGTTTCTGTTTTTTACATTCGCCCATATTTGTACGCCGGCGTTCCTTCTTTTCCGTCTTAAGCGCAGTATCTGTTATAAAACAGTACCTTCTTTCTCAGTCCAGCAGGGACAAGTGATGATCGCCGAGATGATGTGAAGTATTATTGCCTTGAAGCTCTCTACAGCAGCGGCGCAAGCGGCGGAGTTCCCGGGGTCTTTACTACCACATATTTTATGCAGGAAAGCCATTTCTTCCTCAGTAACATTAAACTAGTGCGATATTAATGGGTTACATGTAGACTGCACCGTTAATCATGACGGAGGTGTAGAAACCTCACATGTTTGGAATAGTCTTAAAAATCCCACACTATGCTGTGCTACACTTGCCTTAGGGGGTTTTATGCTAAATGTACGCATGGTTTTTCTTGTTAGAGGGAGATGATGGCATACTGACAAATGTCCTTCAAGATAGGAATGGGTTTTTTCACTCTTTCAGTTCCAGTAAAAATTTTGGGGAAGATCTTGTAACATTTTTGCCTGAAATGTGACCACCCGTTACAAGGCCCATTTTCCTGCCTGTATCTGATCGTCCATTGCCCAACTATTGCCCTGACTTGACTTCTTCAACTTCGCAGCATTTATTACTTAGCAGTGCTGTCAGCGCTGATACTGGACCGCAGAACTGCTCTGAAAGCTCCCCAAGAATTGCAGGCCTTTTTTGCTTCAAAATAAGTGCTTTTCTCTCTCCCGTTTAAAAAAAAACAGAGTTTGCTTTTTGATTACAAACGTTACTTGTTGTCATTGGGAACACGTCATTTCTATAAACGAATGCTCGATTTGATTGCATAAAGCCGGTTCGCCGTCGTAGTACCAGGTTTTCATTGACTACGTGCCTGCTGGAATTCATATTCCTCCTTCTCTTGTTTCCTTCATTAGGTACGCAGTTGGAAGTCAATGGATTCACAATTGCTCAACGTGTACCGACAATTTATCCAGAAAGTAAACTCAGTGGTAATAGCAGCGGTAAAGGAATTGCCGTGGGCAAAAAGGGCGAACAAATTTATTTTCAAATGTTTCTTGCGCAATATCCACTCGTCGCAAACCTGCGCATGTACAGAAAATGAATGGAGAAACTATTGTAAACATTAGTCATGTATGATTCAATGGTAGGCAGAATGGCTGGTAATGAGTCCGTGTAATTTCATCGTATGTATTTACAGCATGTTTGCCCGTGGTGACGAATGGGTAAATCAACAATGAAAATATATAACTCGGTGGTGGAAAAATGAAAACGTTTGCTTAAGGAAGAGGTGGAAGCATTGAAATGAAGCTGCTTCTGCAGCCAGTAGTTTTTTCGCTGTTACTTTTATTGTTCGCAGAAGGAAAGGTATTATGCAGCCATTCGAACTTTCAAAGGGATAATTGCAATTCTAACGAACATGTTGTGAAGCTTTACTATAAAATTAAAAAATAATACGCAGGCATCGCAGAAAGTTGTAAGAACTTAATTATAGGGGCGTTCGTACAGCGAAACTGAAGATGTGTTACGGGAATTATCCTGTAAATATAAAGATTTTCTCCAACCCGTAATAGGCAGAAACAGTCGGCGCAGACGTGGAAACTGGAACGAAATAAAAAGAAGAACTGTTGGAGAAAACATTCTCCGCAGTTTGAATCCGCTCTTCACTGCCAGCGGAGACTATACGGTCCAGAAGTTACTTTCTGGTATGGATTGCCCCGCTTCCAATGAATCACTTGCCATAGTGCAACTAAAAGTTCTAAGACGCGTGAATTGTGAGAAGGTGCGTATTTTGCAAATATAAAGTTAATTCAGAAGTCCAACTCCTTACTGCGGAGTGCAATTCTATGCTACATGGAAACATGGCGAACTATTAGTTCAGGATAAAAGCTTGATTGAAAAGGATAAATTCATGCTATCATATGCTTATCCGCTTTTGCCTTGCCTCAAAGAATGGCCTGAATCTTCAGGAGATAGGATAATGCTATTACTGACGCCGATATTCACATCCGGAACTAGCGAGTTCTAAGAATGCTGTTTTGCTCTACTACGTGCCAACAAACAATTCAGTCGTGCTAATCATGGATTGTTCCTTAAGATTGCATAATCGTATAACAATATGAAACGGTTTTCCAGGATTTTGAAAAGGTATGAATGAGTGTCCATTTTCAAAAGACGGTGGTAAGTCATATCTGGTGCAGGCACGACATGAAAAGAGCAGTGACTCTGGTAAATTTTATAGGCGCATGTCAATGTGCACATTGTACTGCAAAATATTTTCGAAAAGGTCAACACCTGTTTAATTACCTTCAGTCTGAAGGTAGTTTGAATAGACAGATGACCACTAGAATCCTGAAGTGATGCGAAATAGGATATACTTATGATCTCTTTTAGCCGTGAACTGAAGATCAGTTATGAAAATACTTATGACCATATGTTTTCAACTTATTTTCATTTATTGGAATACTCTGAATAGAATAGCTGATTCCATTTTGTAACGCTGTCACACCTTGTTCATCTCAGTTAAAGAATTATGGGTGCTCCTGAAGAAAACCCTGTTCTCCTATAAAGGCGAAGACCATAAAGTTTGAAGGATTATTGATAGTCACGATTAGGAATTAATTACCTTTCATATTTGGGGAAGTAGTTGCATTACGTTTGCGTCCCGTTTTATTTCAAAAGTGGCTAAATATACTTTGCTTGAATGTGTGACCTTAAAGGAAATTACTGCTAACGAAGTTGCTTTTCACTGAAGTAAATTTAAAACAGAAGCATTAAATGAATAATGCGAGGACGCGAGCATGAGCGCTGACAGGTACAAACATTACTGTTCAGCAGAAGATCCAAAGAAATGAACGCCAGATAAATCCAGGAAAAGACTTATCTATTATCACTAATACTGATATGACTGTTTTGAAGTAACGTAATCTGTTCGTGTTTTAAATTGCTATAATGAATTTCGACACGTTATTTTCAGCGAAGGTTCAAGAAGAAATGCATAATGAATAATCCAAGGCGCGTCTACTGTTCCTGGATTGGAAAACTCATAAACGACATGCCTGCAAAGATGCTAGGTGCTCTCTGCTTTCAATCACAAACTATTTCTATTCAGGTAACAATAGTTCCATCTGAGAGCATGCGCTTTAATGGAATAGTGACTGAAAATACATAAAACCCTTTTAAAAAGCCGTTGCAACGTTACGGCAAGTTTAGTTCCCATGTACAAAATCGTGAATCACGTTTTGTTCTCTTGAAAGTGGCTTATTACACGCTGTGCTAATAAAGCAGCAGCAAGAGAAATCCAACGACACTGAAGCCAATAATTTAGGAAGAGTTGGAAATGGGAACAGTTGACATATGCGGCAGCTGGAGATACGGCGATACTGAGGTAAGCCGACCATCGCAATTGCTTGTATATGGTATCAGCTTTCCATCGTTGCAGTTCTACCGTTTGAAAGTTCCTAAACATATGTCATCGTGGGCTGCTAGGTTCATCCTATATGATCCGCCTGTATACGATTCTGCAAGTGAATACTTGAACTTTTTATCAGCCAGATCACTTGATTTGCATTCCTTCAGATAAGCAACCTCTGAGGAGCGGAAGTCTATATGTTAATGGTTACACCCATCCCCTGAACCCTGGAGGCCGGACTGGTATTGTGGGTAATGGTATGCTCAGAAATATTGGAAAGAATAAGATGCAAATGTTAATGATTCTCAGGTATTTCATTTGAAGCTTCCACATAAGCTTTTGTAAATGTTTCCCAGGCTGCTGAGTGAAAGCGCTCGACTATAATATTACTTTATTTTGGTCTTGATGCTTAGCAGGCTTGTCAAATGAGTGTCACAACTGAGTTAGTTGTTGCTAAGTTATTGAACGCTGACAAAAACAGAGCAATTGCATTTCATACTGATCATTCTAGCAATGAATGCCAAGCAGTTTATATAAGAGTTGCTGTTTAAGTCAGTTCAGTTTTGTTCTGCGCAACCGTGAACTTAGTTAAACTCTCTTCAATGGCGTACCAGTGCGTAACGCGGTTTATGAGAATGACTAAAAGATTAGTCTGATTGAATTTGTTAGCAGTAAAAGTAGACTTTAAAAATTCTGAAGCTAGGCTAAAGGTGACTAACTTAACCAACATCCTTGCAGCAAATCAGTTTAGTCAAGAAGATGACAAATGAGAACGTAGGTAACGGTGTAACCCTTTCTTACAGCATATACGAGGGTTGTTCGAAAAGTTCCCGGAAAAATTAAATGAAAATTTTATTTGCAATGCTATCAAACTTATTTCTCAACGTATCTCCCATCAACCTCTAGGCACTTCTGCAGACGGTGTCTCCACCTCCGCAGACTTTCCTTGTAGAATCCTGGGGGCTGAGTATTGCACTAAGTCGAGACGGCGCGTCTCGCGTCATCCGTTGACTCGAACAGCGTGCCTTTAAAATGTTCTTTTAACTTTGGGAAGAGCAAAAAGTCTGACGGGGCAACATCTGGACTGTAAGGCGGGTGTGGAATGACTTCCCACAGAAACTCACGAAGAACAGTCCTCACAGTCCTTGACGAATGAGCCGGCGCGTTATCGTGATGGAAAAGGACACCGAAGTGCAACTTGCCACACCGTTTTCTTGCCAGTGCGGTATTTAATTTTCTCAATACTGCTTTGTAATAACTTGTCGTGACTGTTCGCTCTCCTTCGAGGAAGTCAGTCAGAATTACTCCGTCCGAGTCCCAGAATATGGTCGCCATAACCTTTCTAGCCGACCGCTCCGCTTTGAACTTGACCGGACCTGCTGACCCCCTCGGTAACCACTGCTTGGATTGGATCTTACTCTCGGGGTCATATTGGTAGATCCACGTTTCATCTCTAGTGACGATGCGGTCAAAAAACCTGGTCTCATTTGCTTCAATCTTCGTTAAAAGGTCCCGAGAAAGGTTAACGTGTCGAACCAGCTGTTCTTCGCGCAACGCTTTCGGGACCCACCGAGCTGAAAGCTTCCTCAGACCAAGGGTTTCATGCGGTATTCCGAATGCTGAATTGAGGGAGATCCCAGCCATTCTAGCAATCCTCCTGAGGTAATTCTGCGGTCTCCTTCCTCTAGATTCCGGACAAGGGCCACGGTTCCTTCGCTCGTTGCGGTTGCTGGTCTTCCCGCTCTCCGGTCGTCTTCGATGGCCTCTCTGCCCTCCTTGAAACGCCTTATCCACTCATAGACAACCGATTTAAATGGAGCACTACTTCCGTAAACCTGCTGCAAAAATTGAATAATTCTCCTCGGCTGCCAACCAAGCTTGGATAGAAATTTAATGTTAGCTCTGACCTCAAAACGAAGATTTTCCATATCACGAGAAAAACGATTACTTTAGGAGCAGCTTGTACCACACTGGTGCAGCGTCGGACAAAGCTACCTCTCCGTACAAGTCTGAAGATAACGGAGATAAGATTATGCATGTTTTGGCCCATCGGTTGGCGTCCTGTTAGACAGTGCACAGTCTTTTCGGGAACCTTCCGAACATCCCTCGTATAATTTCAGAAACAGCGTTAAACCGTTAGCCAATGTTCCACAGATTTGTTGACCGGAAAGCTATCATACAGACAATTTGAAATTTTGTAGCCATTGTATAGTTACCGATAATCAGCGTCACAGTGTAAAAGATAACGCGGCAGTAACTCCTGAGTTTTCACTTCCTCCGTAATCCCTTTCCAGTTCATAAGAGCTTATAAAATAATGTGGCAATTGACAAATAAAATACACTGACGTTTTGCAGAAATAATAACGGATCAAAAGAAGTTTTACGTTCTGACCATTACCGAAAAGAGAACCCAGAAGCTTCTTTGCCATTGGTTAGAAGATATTCAGAATATTACAATTATTTTCATAGAATTGTGTTAAGTTTTATAAGAGGCTTAATAATTCTGGTGCAACGGAACATCCAGCTGAGCCATCAGCGGAAGAATATTTTCATGCTATTGTTGAACCAGAACATAAGCAATCCTGTTCCATAGAGAGACTAAAATCTATTATTGATCGAAGTCGCAAGGTGAGGTGTGATTTCTTCACGCAGCTATTGGCTTATATGGCAGTTTAGTGGTTCACCTATGATCGTTACCTCGCTCATCCTAACGTTACCGACAACGCGTGGGTGAGAGCCACCGTATATGTGATTAAAACGGAACAGCAGCCTTGCTTCAATCATTTGGATTTGACGCAAGAAGGAAACTATTTGAACTATCAGTGGAAAGCTACAAGAGGCTCTAAAGTTACCGAGTGTATACGGAATCCTGAAGAATAATAAAACAAAGAAACTCACGACGGAATTTGTGGTCTGTTTAATAAAATTTAACTTCCTTTCGTGAACTACAGTTTGTTAGCCTTCCGTGTTGCTACGTCTGTTTCAGTTGCGCTCAAAATTATCTCTCCATCAGCGGTCATAGCTTTGATGAGCAATTGCAACAGGAAATCACCCTGCCACCCGCGGTGGTCGGCATGGAGTCCATCAGATAAGATCAGTTTGCCCACCCGCAGTAGTCGGCACAGAGCCGATCAGATAAGAAGAACACGACGGGGAGATAGCTATAAAACGGGAAGACTGAGAGGAGGAGAGATCTTCGGCAGAATGTACGCTGTTCCTGTGATGTCTCCTGTGCAACTGAATAAAGCTCCTTATTCGTGCCACTGAGCGAGTGAAGTTTTACACAATGACGCAAGCATATTTTCGGGAACTTGGGGTGTCATAAATTGCCTCAATTAAACCTGAAAGAAACAACATGGCATATATTCACAAAGCATAGTAGAACCTCAGTTATCCGGACTAAACGAGACCGGGGACAGACCGAATAATCGAATTTGGGCTTCCTTTCTTAGCCTCTCCCCGTTCATATCTCATTTATTGTAAGAATTTATTTCTTTAAAAACGATCCTGAGAGAAAATCAAGTTGCATTATCCGTTTGTTCCATAAATTTAAAGTTGACTGTTTTATGGAATGCCAACTCTTCGCTGTCATATAGCAGCTGTCATTCAAGGACGTCCTCTTACAAAAGTCCACCAGCGTTTCCGTTGTGCGACAGAAACCGTTACGCGAGATTATGAGTGACGTTGAAAGTAGGTCAGTTTTAGAAAGCTTCTGGCTACGTCTGGTGGCAGCAGGAGCCGTGAAAGAAACGACATTTCTGCATGATAACACGAAGCCATGACTAATTTCCTTCTTCTGGAATTTTGAAATTGATTTTGCAATCAATCAGGTTAAATCATGATGGAGAGTTTAGAAAGTTGCTTCCTATTAACCTTACGTTAGAACATAAGCTTAACATGACTTATGTGGCACCATGTTATGAAAGATTAGCAGATATGATTTTGCTGCTGCTACGAGAAGCTGTAGATAATATATGCTATCCAGAGAGCCGCTTATCATAATTTTGTTAATGGCTAGCAAGAACGGCGCGCATACTTCGAAAGGCCTCCTGTGGCATTACATTACGTTTTAGTTCCTTTCTCACGTTGGCCCAACGGGAGCCCATCATCGCATAGGCTCTTTGTATGGTGAGTATGTTCTCAGGCGGCAGCAGGTGCAGTCGAACGGATCACATGAAACACTAAAAAAAATTTCTTTGGCTCCGTGCAGGAAAGGAAGGTAGGGTAGCTGGTTTGCGGTCTAAACTTTCTCCTGTATCAACGTTTCACGTTTTGATTCAGCATGTACAGCTAGCCCTTGTTCTTATGGCTTACAATTCAAACCGTTAATAGTAGCTAAGCATGGGCAGTCGGAAACATGGAACAATACAGTAATTTTAGCCAGCACGGAGTTCTGTGTGAACCGATCAGCCTGATGGCGACACGGTGTGTTTACTTCCTAGGAACCGTTTGGCAGCACTCACAGGCACACAACCCTTTCCCTAATGGGCCAGTAGGCACTGACCATGACTCCATCGTCTCATTATGCCGTCCCTCTTGCGCACGCCCTGTATATGACTACATTGGACAAGGATAACGCTTTCTTCAAGAGCTCTTCAGTTGTAAAGAGCTTACTCTTCCGTCATATACTAATACGTCATTCAAGAAAAGCGCAAAGCACTTCAAAAGTATGTCACCATTCCGTGCAGAACATAGAGTAACGGACTTTGGAATGAATGTCATCTTATTATGCACTCATGTTACCTTCAAGACGCATACCCCAAATGATCTGATCACGTTGTGCAGCTTCATTATATCCAATGGAGGCATAATTGAAAAGTCAAGCTTATCGCCAGCATAAATCGTCATCGCATTAAAATGATTCAAGTCCATCTAGAGCTTTTTCATACTTTGAAATTTCAATGCTAAGCCATGATGGAGACAACAAAAGATTATTCAATTGCTTTATTGTTATTCAACGAATGTTCATTTCTCTAACATGGGGCACATTTGTCCATCGACAGTTGTAAACTTTTTATAATCTAAAACTTTTTGTTCAATGGTTGTAAGACGAGCAAGAATAGCGCCGCTTTCATGTTTGAGGCAAGTGAACATTCTATCGTCACC